>VXAL01017285.1:205933-334715 GCA_013399475.1 Chauna torquata
AATTATCAATTTATTAGTATTATTTATAGCAGATACTGCTTTCAAAACCTTGGAGAGGTGAGGAATTATAGATGACAGGTACTAGAAACGAAACAAAACAAAAAATAGTCCCTACTGCTTTCATGAACTTGGTGTGAAGCAGAATGGAAGAAGGGGACAAAGCGGGCAACTGGGAATAGGAATGTATGGAGTTGCTAGGAAAACAGAAATTGCAGCTTGCCATTGACAAATACCATCAGGGGCTGAATTACAGTCATCACAACTTGAACTTTTTGGAAGCTTTGCAGAAAAACTGGAGCTTTTTTCATGCTAAAATCAAGAAGTGCTGATGCTCAAAGGAGGAGGTTTTAGAGAGGCTGACCAAAGCTTTCACAGACTGTACAGACAGGCAAGGCTGATTCTCCACATCTGAATTTGGTTCTGTCTCAAAGTGGCATCATTTATGTGCTGTAACGCATGGCAGAAAACTCCAAATGGTGCCAAGTGAAATGTCCTGCTGTTACCCTGAGGACTGGAGTATCCCCACTTCTCATGCTCTATTAGCAGTTGGCAATTGTGGGACCAATTGCTGTTTTGAATTTGCCTGCCATGGGAGTGCCAGCTATTGTACTGGAAGGCAGGCAGCGTGCCATGCCAATGAGATTGACGGTGCTCTGTCAAAGTAATTCCTGTGTTGGAGAGGGTGTTGACCGATTCTGTCTCATAGACAGGGCATCCATCTCCTGTCCTGAGAGATGCTTGAGTTAAGAGGTATGGTTATCACTGCTTAGTTAAAACCATTTCAGCACCTGAACATCCCATTTTGAATTACTGTTTGCAGCTCCTGAGAAGATTTATTTAAAGCTCAGTGGTTTTGTGGGTATATTTTTAACATGTGCAAACATTTCTCTGGCTTTGTCCAGATTGACATCCCTAGTGTTTGCTGTGTGTTTCACCTTTAAGTAAAACTAGTAGTGAGGTTTAAATTATATAAACCCACTAAACAGGCCTTTCTTAGAATAGCTGCCAGGCTCCTGTGAACCTCCTGACAGCAATGTTGTTGACTGGTGACTTGGTAAGGGAACTTCAGACGAGGTGAGGTTCATGAGATGCTTCTCAGAGGAAGAATTTTTTGCATCTCAGCAGAAAACTAGGCAGCTGCTTTATGTTTTAACGAGCTCAAAGGCATGGATCAGTTGCCTATGACTGGGTGTGGAACCACCTTGTCCCATTATACAAATGTGGAATGCAGAGGGATGAATCAATTGAAACATGTGGCTAATGTGCTGTATTTTTTTCAACAGAGAATATTTGGGAGATTTTGTGCATAAATAATTGTTAAACCAGTCATTAACACAGAGACCTCCGTAGCTTGAACACTGGAGTGCATGATTCATTCATGCCTCCCCTGCACCTGACTGCCGCAGCTGGGCTCAGGCAGCTATTCTCTCTGGGATGAAGGCAGGACATGATCTCCATTCACAAAGGCACCATAGCGGCTGACCAACACGAGGAGTTCATGAACTTGGCTCTTTTTTAAGAGCTCCTATCCCCATGTTGTCTTCCATGCAGGTCCTACCCACCTTGGGACCTGCATTGGGTTGATAGTACCTTCTTTTCCTTCCAGCATGAAGGCAGCTAGTGCTGTTTTGATCTCGCTGCTGATGAGCTTTGTGTTGCTCCTCTTTAGGGCTGGGTGCTGCATCTGACCTGTCATGTGTAAGTTACAGTGCTCAATGTAGGTGCTTTGAAGTTGGAGTTAAAAGGAAGTCAAACCTTTCTTTCCTGATGCAGGATCATGCCCTTTTAATATGAAAGCATTTTACATTTATTTAATCTCTGCTGCCTGGAGGAATTTCTCCAAGCATTTAATATGCATTATTGTTGAGAAGCTGTTAAAGAGGTTCAATTCATTTATACTCATTTATGTTATATCACAACAGAACATCCACTTCCCTCTAAAATTACGTTGTGCTAAGCACTGAAATTCATTTCTTCTAATGCTCGGTTGAAGGCTTATTCAGTTGTGCCATGGTTACAGGTTTCATAATATTTGGCAGTCATTTTTTTCTCCAGGTTTTTGCTGCTGCAGTAGAGGGCTAGAGATATCTGCTGCTTTTTAAGTATATTAGCTTATTTTAAAACCAGGCATCTTTCGTTTTGGATCCTTCAGTTCTTTGCAAGACACTTCAATTGTTTGTCAAGTCAGCATTGTGTTAGCCTTGCTTTGTACCTCATCTTCACAATTGCAAAAATTACACACTCATGTTGTCACAAAGGCAGAAAATCTTTTTCTGCAGGACATAATGGTGGCAGAGATACAGGTCCTCACTGAGATCGGCGTAAGCTTGGCTGAATGAAGCAGTGGCTGGTGGACTCAAATGCATACGTGCTGATACATCAGGATCTTGGTGAGCAAAGTCAAAGCTACTGCATTACCTTAAATGCAAGAACCGTTTAGTTCTCCATCCTTACATGACATCCAGTGGCATGAGCTGAATTAGCTGAAATTGTCAGGCTGACTGCCTGAAATACTCGCATATAAAAAAAATAACACAATACCATGTCTTTTGCAGCCACAAAAAGAGCCCACTTTGGAGTGCTTTCTAAATTTGAAAGAAATTATGACTTGTAACCATTTAATTTCAAAGTACCATCATTTCAATTTACTTTAATGGATATCCTTCTAATATTTGTTATTTAAAGAAATGTACCTACTTTCTTCAATTTAATTTCTATAAACTCCATTACCTTATACATAGTAGCTATTTAGTTATGAAACAGAGGATGCAGAAGGTAATTTCAATTAAGCAAAAAGATAAAAATTAGCAGCTAGGAAGGCAACAACTGTGTTCTGCAGGAAAGGGAATATATCCACCGGCACGCAGATGCCTACCTCAGTCGGAGTGGGTCAGGTCTGAAGAAATTAACACTGCATCAGGTGAAGAGGGAAATTACTGTCTTTTCAAAAGAAAAGAATTGATGGTATCAACTGAAACTGGCAGCTGACAGGTTCAAAATAAAAGGAGGTACTGTGTCACTGACTGTAGAACCTGTGGAAGTCCTTGCCAGAGGATGTTGTAGATGATAAAAGTTTACATGGGTTTGTAAAGCAGTATCAGTAATATTAAATTCTTTTTTCGGGGGCAGTTTCTGCATAGTAGGCTGCTGCTGGCTCTTGGAAGGCTTAGGGCATGTATCGCTGCATGCTTGCCCTGTCCTGACAATCTTACTTAGATATCCTCCCCCAGGGATCTTTGGGATCCCAACGAGGAGAGAGATGTGCCTGTAGTCAGACTCAGCTCCTAGTCAGAACAGCCACACCGGCACAAAGCTTATGTGGCAGACACGCCTAAGGTAAAAGGAATCGTCCCTGTTCCTTCCTCTGCACAGCACTGCCTGCTTCTTAATTAATTCTTAATGGTGAAATGAGCTAGGACGAGGCAGGGATGAGATGTGTTGAACCCCCATTGTTTCTTGTGTTCCGTGCCGCCAGAAGGAAGGAGCAGTTCATCAAATGGGAGAGTCCCCTCTGTGTGGGATGTTTTGTCTTTTTCTCCCATACCTGAGTCTAGCTGAGTAATGGTTATTTATAGTGTGCAGTTCATTGGCCTCCGTGTGGCTGTTTGGCTGCAAAATGAGGTCTTGTCCTTTAATATGTCCCTTAGCCAGAAGCCATCTAGTAAACTGCTGACACAAGATTTGAATTTTCCTGAGGCAAAGCCTCTATCTCATTCCAAAGCAGAATGAGAAGCGGTGTGGGCATGGCTCAGTTAATCTAAAGCTCTAAAAGGAAAGTTTAAACTTTTTTGGTAGATTGTCATGGGAAGACGTAGGCTGCAAGCATCAAAACGCAAAGCATCAAAATGATTGCTTGCTTTAAAGCACTTAATGTGTAAAGCAGAGACAATGCACTTGAGTGGAGCTATTAATCTCCATTCCTGCTCCCCACTCTGCATAGCAGGCTACTGCAGCGAGAGGCAGGGGTCGGCTTGCCTTTATTTTTGGTTACAGCACGCTGCAATCACATCATTCCTGTTTCCGACACACCCTCTATGAGGCCTTGCTCTTCCACCTGCCACCCAGGGAAACAGTCTGTCAAATCACAGGACTGCCGTGACTTTAACTTCAAGCTGTTCCATTTTCCCCATTAACCCTCTACATTACACCCTCTTTCAAAGCCTCACTGCAATTTTCTTCCATTCTTTTCCCTGGGAATTAAATCAACAGATGTATCATCCACTGCAAATTCTAATCTGCCTTTGCTTCCAGGGTATCTTGGTCATTTAAGAGTGAGTTAAGTAGAAGCAAAGGAGAAGAAAGACGAGGAGGAGGAAGAAACAGATGGTCACTGGTGTTGCTGAACACTATCATCCATGAAAATCTCCAGTTGGCAGCCACAAGGCATGGTGGTGCCAGACTGCAGATGTACTGACATGGGCTTCAGGCTTCCTATTTACTGTGAAGCTGCACTTGCAAGAGTAAAGGCTTAGCACCAACCCACAGAGACCGTACGCATCATCCCCAATAGCGAGAGTAGGCCAGACTGCACCGTTTTGTGCATGACACCATGTGCATGCATCAGGAGATGGCATTCTGGAGTTTTTACGGTCCTGTTGAAGAAAGATTAAAACAAGTTGAAGGTATATGTAAACTCTGCTCTTGCTTTGCTACAGTTCCTGTGTGATTTAGAGCAAGTCATAAGAAGCCCAATTCTGTAGCCCTTGCACCTCCCAAGACCTGTGTTGGCATTGACTAGTTGGCCATCCATGCGAACGTCAGCTAATGATGGCCAGAGTGTGCCCCTTTGCCTCAGCTCTCTGGGCTGAGAAAGTTCCTTTTGCAATCATGTGGAAATTGTGCAGTCTAGCACCAAGTCATTTCTCTTTTTGTAAGTACAGATCAAGTACTGATAAACTCCTAACTCTCTGTTTAGCTGTACTTCATTTTTTAATTTTGCTTCCATGCAAGTCCCTCCAATAGTCAACTTTTTTCTCTAGGCTGCCTGGCTTGTATCAGTGACATCTGTTGGCTTGTTTTTAGCCTGCTTCCCTAAAGAGATGGGGTGAAGAGGTGTGTGTCCTGTTTTCAACCAAATTTGAGAAAGGTAGGGTTTTCAAAGATACTGAATTGCTGTAAGTTTTGTGAAATAGAACTTGGTATATAGCCAAGAGAGTCTGTATTAGGGCTCCTTCTGACAAAAAAAAGCCACAGCATCATCTCAGCACTTCTTAGACACCAGAGAACCCACCAAGGAGAGCACCGTTATGAAGCCCGGTGTCAGGAAATGTCTGAGTTGGATCTTAGACCTTGTTAGATGCAAGCCCAAAGCTCAGCTTTATTAGTTCAGCTGCTCCCCAAACCTCTTGACATTATTGTAGCATGTTTTGCACAGATCTGCCTGAGATGTACCACTTTATTTTAGATTTTTCTATGTAGATGGTTGTTCAGTGCCTTTGCTTGCCATCTGTATAGGTGCTTTTTCTTGACTCTTTGCCCTGACTAATGTTTTTTCCTCCCATTTCAACATTATGCATTTAATGTTATGCATTTTATAGATAAGAAGAACGAGGCATGCTAAAGTGTATTACTGGTCTAACACCACTCTCTTTTCTTCCCCGGAAACTGAAATAGTTCTTTAAAACCAAGTTTATAAACTGTGCTTGTTTATGCAACTTATTAAGGATCTTATTAAGGATATTCTAAATAATTACAAACTAAACATCCTTACAGTTCAGATTTTCTTATAATTTCAGTTTGTCCCCCTTTACAGTCTTCAGAAGCATTGTTGTTTCAACTGAGTAACAGGCATGTGTCTATTTTTTATATTTAAAAAATATGGCAGTTTTGCAGACAGTACGTGATTTATAAGACTCTTTATAGAGATCTATATTTCAAGCATCAGGGCTCATGGTCTATATTTCATCAGTGACCTATACCTGCAAACCTTATAAGATCATTGCTGAACGGAACTCTAAATAGGATACATTTATTCTTCAGCAAAGATTTTTGCTCTGTGTTATGTCGTAACAGGTGATAAACAAAAACATAACAGTGAGTTAGTTATTCGATCTAATTTCTTGAGCCGGATGTACAATTTGTAGCAAATGCTTTGTTTTGCTTCTGCTTGTTCTGAATTGTCCACAAGCTGTTTGTAATTTGAGCACATTATTTGACATTTGAAATGATTTCCCAAGTAACTTTCAAAGATGACCATAGTCTATAGATTTGCATGCAGGTGAGGTACTGTGAGTTTTCTTACTGCATACAGTGCTAATAATGAGTAGGTGTGTTCATGGCCATTGCTCATTGTGGCTTTGAATAAAACCCTTCTTAAAAAGCTTTTCACACCTAGCATATGTGAAGCTCTTGTGAATATGTTGCGTGGGCCATGTGCATGGCGAGAAGCTGTCCTGTGGATAGGAAAGGTTGTGCAAGTGTGGCATGGGGTCTTACTCGGTGTGCACGAGTTCTTCTGTCTTCCTCATCTCTTCCCACCTGCTTGTGGCTGAATGGCAGCAATACCTCCTCCTGGGACTGTGGGGTAACTGTTGCTTTTGTCTGCTGGCAGCAATTCCAAAGCCGTTATTAAAATGGCGGTAAGTGGACAGGAAGTGAAGATAAATCAATTTTGAAGGAGTCGAGGCCCAAATAGGCTACAGATTCAAATTTTTTAACTTCCAATAAAATTGAAATTAAATTGAAACATAGTTCAAATTGAAAGATAGACGTTTGCTTTTGAAAGCATAGGCAGTTCTTTTAAAACAAAAAAATGGACTTTTTCCTTGATTTTGTTTTTCATCACTGTAACAGAGTAAGATACAGACACCTGCAAAATTTGCCACCGCAGTTGTACTTTTTAGCCCAAAGCATGGCTTGCTCTGCATGCATTTTGTCTAGCTCTGAACTCATTTGGTCTGTATCGTACCGTTACACATGCAGGAAGGACTCAACCTTAGCCAGAGACTTCTGGAGCGCTACTTTGTTTACTGAAGCAGTCTTTTTGCTCAAGCAAGACGGGCGAGTTTGGATCTACAGATACTTGCTTCAGTACTGGTGGTACTGGGTGACCCGTGGGCTGGCCATGTGACATGAGTGCATCTAGCTGAGTAAAATGAAAGCATATAAGCACTGTTATCCCATAAATAAAAATTACAACATGGGATAAAGATGCATATAGAAGACATGATGAATGAAAGAGAAAATACCATGAGAGTGTGTTATTTGTAATACATGCAAATAAATTTACCCTGGCAAAGCTGTCCTAAATTATTAATTCATGAGTTTGTTAAAGTAGAGAAAGGTAATTATCCTTTTAATTATAACAAAACAGTTTCCAGATTGCTATGGTAATAATTAAATGTATTTTCCATAAATTTATTACAGTGATTGTAAGGACTATTCACATGAAATCCATTTTTATGATTATAAATCATAGAATTTTTTCCAAGGTTAAAGACAAGAAGGAAAGATGTGGGAAAGAAACATGTTATATATGGGAGAAAAGCCTTCATTATGCTACTGATTGTAGTACTGATGGTTCAGTTGGTAGCAATTGCTCAGCTGTTCCAGAACGGGAGCAATGATCCAGGTGGATCAAGGACAACTTTCTGATAAATCAGAAAATGATGCCCCTCTTGATATCTATAGGTTGCTGGTATTCTTTGCGGAAACATTGCTGTTAGTTCCTGTGCCCTGTTTGTTGAGTATGCTATGTCTCCCTAAACTTCTGTACTCTGTTGGATATAATTCAGTTGCATTCCAAATTTATGTGGGGTATCATGGTGTGGCTGTTATGGGGCTGCTGCCTTCCGTGTTAGCAAGTCCTCCGATGTTTCTTTCCACTGCAGGCAGAGAATTAAGATGACAGTTGCCATCAAGACAGAAGGCCATAGTCCATGTATCTTAAAGTAAATAGCAAGCCCCACAGGAGGGGCCACCTCTTTTACACCTTTGTGATGACCAGAACTGCTCAGCACTTTGTTTTTAGAATGGTTTCCTAGCAGGAAATCCAGGATATCCATCTTTTATGCAAGTGTTAAGTGTTCAACCAGGAAACTATTAATGCAATGCCCTATTTCAAGTAAAATTGCTCTGAATTAGAGTCTTTCATTTTATCAGACTGGTCTGAAATGTTTCGATTGAAATCCGTTCAACAAAACCATTAAAAATCTTGATCCCAGCAGGACATCGCCCTACTTGGTGCCTGTTTTCTCTTCTGGATCAGTCATTCTAGACAGAAAAACTTTTCCCATTGTCTGTCTGGGTGACCTTAGGCGCAGTCGTTTAGTTTTAGCCAGCACAGCAGCTGGAGGGCCAGAGAGAGCTGGTGGTCGTGTGCCTGGCCAGGAGTCCCTGCCGAGAGCCCAAGGAGACGTGGTACCGAGCTGTGCTGCGGGGCGCAGCTTGTGTCCGTGTGCCCAGCGGCGAGTGGGCGAGACCGGCTTTGTTGTGTGCGTGGGGTCTCGGAGTGTGTAACCGCGTGGGGGCTCAATACAAAGGCAGCAGCGTGCATACGTGCAAGGATGAGAACGGCATTGGGCCTTATCTGATTACTGTGCTTTATGGGATGTCTCCCGTACCCGCAGGCCTTTGAAGCAGGTGGCCTTGGTTGTTTTTTCTTGGCAGCTAAGGACGTGAGTGCATCTATAGAGACTATGACCAAAGCACAGGCATTGTTCTGAACAGATTATTTATACGTTTGCCTTCATTAAAGGCAAAACCACTTCATTAAGCACCCAGGGAATGTAAAAATTAGGGGAAAAGTGGTTTTCTTGATGAGATAAACACATTGCAAGTTACTCATTATACATAAAATAGTAGCATATACCACATGTTCCTGGGAGTTGAGGCTGGAAAATGTGTCACTTGCTATGTTCTTCTCATTTCCTGTGTATTCATCTAAAAGGTACTGATTCAGCCTCTGTAATAGGCTTGTTATACACTTAAAAAGAGAAAGGCCCCAAATCCACAACAAAACTCTTCAAACTTTTACCGTGAAAGCTGTGCAGTGTGCTTATATGTGTTTGAATTTGAATATGAATCAGAAGAACAAGAACTTGAATTTTCCGTACTGCAGTGGATAGATGAATAGATGAGTAAAGAGAGAAAGAAGAGTAAATAAAAAAAAAGAACCCTAAGTAAAATAAAAGGCTTGTAATAAGCCTCATTTTTGTGCATCGCTCTGGGAGCAGAACCATCTGTCCTCTTGCCTTAGATACCATCCCTTTTGTTCACATGGTCCTCTCAATTTTAAATTAAAAGAAAAAAAAGAGGAGAGTTTTAGGGATGCCTCATTATCTGTATTTTCTTTATGGAAACAACTCCCAGTGCAACTTGATGTTTTCTTCAGTGCCTAGGATCTAAGCAGGGGCTGGATTGGAAGAAAAGCCTTTTGGATACATTTTGCAGCGTGCTGTTTTAATTAGAGTATTGTCATCTCTTGGCTGTTTGCAGATCTCCAAAGAAACGTCGTGGCCTGCTGGGTTTTTCACTAGACATTTGTGTGATTGATCTTCTTACCACTTTTTCCTATTGTGATTCTTTCATTTCTGGAAGCAGGTTTCCAATCGGGCTTTAGACACTTGGTAAATATGACTTGAAAGGGAGGGGGGAAATGACATGCTCCTTGCCTAAGTGCATTATTTGTCTTTTCTGTGCCATCTCTGCTTCTGTGGCAGGCACCAGGCAGGGCAGTGGCCAGGGGTGTGGGGCTCTGCGTCTCCGCTTAGTGCCAGGGCTGCCCTGGAGATGAAGCACTCATGTTCTGCACTGATTTTGTCACTTGTGTGGCACATTGGACCCTTGTTTGTTTGTTTGTTTCTTTTCTGAAAGAAGGGATGGAGGGGCTTGTTCTCAGTGAAATGAAGGGGTGCTTTGGAGAGATACCACCAAATCCAACACGGCAGCACACAATGTGCTGCTTCTCACTCACAGGAAATACTTTGTTTAAAAGAAGGTGATAAGGAAGTAATAACTCTAGGACACAAAGAGGAAATGAGGGGAGGGTACTCCAAGAAAAGGAAGCTTCAAGCTTAGGCTGGTTCATGAAGATCTTTTTGTTCTCAGTTATACAAGCCAAATGCAAACAGTTTGTACAGACTGGGAAAGGGAAGTTCAAACCCAATGTGACATCAAGTACTGTATAAAGGGAAAAGAGCCTTTATCTTGTTGATTCTACTTTGTAGGTCTCCTTGGAACACTCATATTTTAACTTCCAAGTAAAAAATTGCTCTATTTGAAATTAAAGTAATAACTCCTGCAATCACTCTCAAACGTTAAGAAAACCCTAGTATTAGGACAGTGATAAAAACACAAGTGTTAGTAAAAATGCCGTATAGAGTGCCTTCAAATTTGGTTCCTGATTTGCTGAAAATGAAATGCAGAAGTACAAATCTTGCAGCTAAAGCTGATAATCGACACCTGCCTCCCACATGCTGCTCTGTTTGTATGGTGTCTTGGTGAAAAGTAGTTTGAAGGGTTGGGATTCTGAAGGCGAAAGGTTTGAATAAAAAGAGGTGTTGGAAAGTATTAGTGTTTTTTTTTTTTAAGTCTGTCTCTTTTTCCTCTGCTTCTTCACTTTAAAAGAAATTTCCCTTGCTTTCTTAAATCATTCTTTTTATAAATTCTTCAACCTCTCCTCTGATGATATACTGAAACATCTCCTCTGATGTTTCAGTATACCAGGGCTGCCAGACTTTCTCGATTGTTCTGTGGTCCTACACAGAGGATGTCAGTGCTTCACCCCCTAGATATATATATATATATATAGAATTATTTTATTCTTTTAAACAAGCAGACTTATACTCATGCAATGTTTGTTTCAGTGCCTCCAGTCAAACTGGATAAAACTCATTAACCTGATGTTCTGGTGTTAAAAGCAATTTAAAAACAAATATAACTCGGAAACCTAAGAATGCTGTTTAATACCACTTTGTGGGAAATGTGGTAGAAGTTACTTTTCTCTTGTAACCCAGTTTCAATATTCTGCTTATGAACAGAGGAAAATACCCTCAAGGCTTTTCTTGTCTTTCAGAAGTAATTTTTGAAAATGGACTTATTTGTAAACAAACAAACAAAAAAATTACTGCTCTTCAGACCCAGTCTATGTCAAAAGCTAAATTTGACAATTTGACCCATGGTATAAGACGTAGGTGCTGTGAGCAAAATCACGAAGCAGGAAAAAACATAAAAATTTTGATATGTTTTATTGTCTGTGTTGATTGCATCAATGCTATAATAATGCACTTTGTATTTGTGGTCTAGGTCTGGCAGCCAACACAGCACTTGTTTGATGCTGTGTCTGAAATCATCATTAGAAAGTGAGCTGATAAAGACTCCGAATTCTGATGTAATATTGAGGAACACTGTTGATCATTCAGCCTGTTTAGCTTATGCAGTTGTTTCAGCTTCTTGGTGTCGCTTCGCTCTGCAGTTGGGATCCTCTGTACGCTGGGTGACGGTCACTGTGAGTGCTTCAGAAAGCTGCAGTTTGGTAATGGTGATTATAAATGAGGTTATAAGGGGTGCCGAAGGGGGCCAAGCCGAGGGGACCTAGTGCTCCCAGAGCGGCAAAGAGGTGGCAGAGCAGGGACGGGGCGACAGGGGCTTGGCATCAGAGGACTGCCAGACGGAAACAAGAAAGGAAATGGAGGCGTGAGGCCGGGGAGGCAGCATGGAGAGTGGATGTTGTGAGGAGCAGTGGCTATCTGGAGGGACAGAGGTGAACTTCAAATGAGCAAGGGCAGAACAGAAGCAGTTTGTGTTCATTTCTAAGGCCACTGCAAAGGAGCAAGACCAGAAGAGAGAGTTGTCACATTCTTCTCCTAGTATGTGTTTGAATCCTTATCAAAGCAGTTTATCAACTGATCTCGTTTTCAATTATAACCTGCAGAAGCATTCATATAATTAGATGTGCTGTTGTAATCCTTTTGAAAACAAAACACAGGCATGGTGCAGCTGATAAATCAGAGTAGTAGGAAACAGCTAATATATATCTTAATAAGTGATAAGTATAAAGTGTGTATCTAATGAATTCTAATGGTATCTTGTTTTTTTTTTTTTTAATTTATCTTGTAAAGGCAGCAGTAAACTTTGCACTTGATTTTCCAGCCAGAAGTTATTATATGTTGATCTTTTTTAATTTATAGTCCTGTTCAGGAAAAAGGTTTAGATTTAGATGAAAATAGATCTTCATCTTCTGCCCACTGAAAGCAGCCGTAAAGCTCACGCTGACTTAAGAGTCAGACTTCATGTGTGGTCCTGCCCTGCACATCGAACACTCTAGGGAGTAATCTCTTAGATACTTCTTGGTCAAATAACTAGTAGGTCATACTTTGGTAGGTGTTCTGACCACAGGAGATTGTGCAAGGACCTGGACACTGAACCGGGAAGCTGTCATTATAATCCAGTAGATGGGGCTCAAAACAATGAGCTGGCAGTGAGACGGGCTCTGCAACAAACCTCCCAGGGAAGTGGGGATGCGACCGTGTAGAGGGGCCGCGGCATGGAGCCAGGTCACCGGTGGCTGGCACGGGGATGCACTGGGGAGCGGGAGCAGCCAGCTGGCTGTGGAGGATGTGGAGGCATCTGCCTGGGGACCGCCTGGTGTGGGCCAGGGTTTGCTGCAGCTCAGAAAGTCCAGGTTAGCTGGGACCGGATGTGGAGGACTTGTCTACACTGACACCCTGATCTGAGAGAAGAGCTGGGTATAAGCCTTTTTATTTCTCTTCTATTTGATCTAGTTGCTTTGAGTTTTCCTTCTTTAATAAGGTAAATATTCAAGGTTTTATTGTGATGATATTTGGCTTTATTTGAGTTACAAAGGATTTTGGTCTTCTTTAGGGAGCTCATTACGATGAAGAATCATAGGCAGTGGGTGTTAAAGCTCTGGCTCACCCAGGAGTTTATAATACCTGTGGATTTTTTTTTTTTTTTTTTAAAGTGGTTACAGCATGAGCTCTCCCTCCTCATTTTGCAGGCTTAACAGGAACTGGAATTTCTTTCCAGCATAGCGAATGACTCTGCCTCTGTGTATATGCTGTTCGTGTTGGCTTTATGTCCCCTCTCTCCAGAGACTTCTGGATATCAAGATTTTCCTTCTAGTAGAAGAGATAGACAGAGCTCCTTCAAAAATCTTGCTGTAAATCTAATTTCCTTCTGTGGGTGGAATGTGACAACAAGAGCAGTGAAAGTGGAGAAGCAAATGAATTTCTTTCTTCAAACAGTATTATTTGCAGGGCTGTGGGGTGATTTGCACTCCGTCTCCCTACGCAGTCCAGATTAGCTGGGGAACACAAGTGGACTGGTTGAGGACCGTGCGGGAGGATGCCAAGATCTACAAGGCTACTTCCATGGTGCAGTCTCCCTGACAATTAATTTACTATAGGACTTACCATGTGGGATCTATTAATTCCCATCTTCCTTTTTCATCCAGCATGAAGTGTTGGACTGCTCAGCCAGGACGCCAGGTTTGCTTTATAACGGTTTTGTTGCTGAAGTATTTTATGTTCTGTTCTACCATCAGGTTGCCTTTTGGATGATTATTCTCCCCTCTTTTCTACGTTCAGTAAACAACCTCAAGTTGTTCTGTCCTGCTATTTAGCAAAGATAAATTGTTTGGGAAACAGAATTCTCCCAGTTCAGTTGACTGTCTAGAATAAAATGATGAACATGTGAGATAAAATTAATATAAGCACCAAATTGCTGGCTGGATATTCTCATTACTGTATACAAGCTAGACAACATCCTCCTCCACCAGTTTCCTAATTTGATAAATGCCTTGAGCTGATTTCCAAATGCATAGGTTATTTTTAACCATGGTAGCAGAGCCATCTGTATTGTATCTGATGAAGTCCTGTGATAGAACAAATTGATTTATTCTATCTCTTTACAAGTTATACTAAGCTTTATGTTATAAATAAACTGGTTGAAGTATGTGATGTCATTGAGCTTGAAAGTCTGTAGATAAATTCATGCTTAAAGGGTTTGTGTTTTCTGTATGAATTTAAATTGGTGCAGATTGTTGTATCTCTTTTCTGTCTCTGTCTTGTGGACTGCAAGCTCTACGAGGTCAGCACTGTCTTTATAGTTGTGTTTGTAAGAAATGCACACAGGGCCCAAATCCAAGACTGGTGCTCTCATATGTTACAGCGATAAAAATAAGAGCAGTCAACAAAAACAGAATCACACATTTGATGGCAGGATTTTCAGAAGCACTGCAAGGAACTATGTGCCTAAATCCTACCATTTGTTGTTATAAAATACAGAGAATTAATTAGGAGCTCATTTCACTTGAGGTGTAAGCAGTCCTGGTTATAGCAGGGGCGAGCCTTCTGCAATGGCAAGTTTGAACTGAAGGCAGTTTGAGATTTCTGGTTTGATTTCTGTTCCAGGAGGGGAGCAGGGCTGTTAGTGGCACAGGCCCAGCACTTCTTCCATTTGCCGTGCTCCGAGGGTCACTGGGACTTCTGTGAAAGTTCAGGGGGAAAAAGTCTGTACCAGTAAGAAGAAGGAATTAATCAAATGCTGGGAAGAATACAATAATTCCTGCCTTGGCTGCTTACAGGACCAGCAAAAATGGTAGCTTAAATAAGGTAGGACTTCTAAAAGATGTGAACTACAATCACTGTCCCTGTGTTTTGGGATAGTTTTTGAGAAACATTTAAGAGAGGAGGTTGCATAATGAGTGCCATGTATGGTGCAGATTTCACTGTAATTAAAAAGAAAATGAGCAATGCTTTAGTTGCGATCTGAAGATTAAAAGTTAAAATCTTGGTGTCCTCTATTACTTATTGTCAGATAGGAATTACATTGCATATGTGTAACAAACCATTGCATTTTAAAAATGGAACCATAAAAAGCTGCTGTAATTTAAAAGCAGCCAATTTACTAGGAGTACAGTTTGCAGCTCTGTCACTTGCTAATCAGTCTGTTAAACATAATAGCCATTCTTGTCTGGAGGCTGTTAATCATGTTGTGAATGCACTTATCAACACGTATTAGAAATACAATACAAGACTTTCCAACAGAGGAATGGATGCAATTACTGCAATCAGTATACGTTTAGCTACTGCCTTATCATAGCATGTTTTTCTTTCCATTTCTTTTTTTCTTTTTAGTAGACCAGCAGTGACAGATTTTCTCTTAGTAAACATAAAGGACACACTTGAAAGCGTTGTTAAATCCATGGAGATGCTCAAATACAACCTGTCGATCTAAATGAGGGATGGCTGCTGGCTGGTTGTACCCTTTGTGGACCCAGCAGTGTTGGAAGCTGCTGTCTTTTAGAGTTGTGGTGATGGTGTTCAAGGCCTTTGAGCATTTTCACTGGTGGTCTGGGAATGTGTTTGTGGAGGGATGGGTTACATGGTGGGGGCTGAAGCTGCTGCATTTGAATTAGGCTAAAGGAACTCAGCATATGGGTGAACTCTATTTATTTATTTATTTTGCAGTGCTTCTCTACATCTAAATCAACAACAGTGAGGGATCTCAAAGTTTTTGAAAGTGGATATTGAAAAAGCATGAAAGCTAATTGCTTCCAGCATGACTACCCACCAGCAATGGGCGTAAATACAGCTGTCTCAAAGAATGCCAGGACTCAACAAAATTCAGCTAAACAATTTTCCAGGGCTGTGCATGTTCTTGTACAGGGAGGAAGGGAGTTGGGAGGGGGGCAGGAGAGAGAAGGGATTATGAAATCCTGAAAAGATTCAGAAAAGAGAGGAATAGAAGGACGATGATTTTGTAAATTCTGCTTTGCATTAACCCTGCGTGCTAGGACTTGCGATATTTTCTATAGTGTAGCATGATTTGCAGTGCTTGCAGGAACCTGCTTTCTTCTAGAAATTCTTTTATCTGAGTCTTTGTTCTCTTCATGACAGCTGGTATTTTTGCTTAGGTAATATTTTTAATTGTAGCGAGGAAAATGAAAAAGCAACACCATCCCCAAACTATGTAGCTATTACAGTGGGTAATAAGGGAATCAATGTAACATCGTGTTCAACCCACCAGTGTTTTTGTCATACCTTGCTCAGGCTCCCTGGTTTGAAAAATGCGGGAAGGCCTCTGTGCGGTGTTGGCGGCGGTGCTTCTCCCCAAGGCCCTGCGGTGTGCTCTGCCTCACGCCGCTGAGCAGCTCAGCCCTGCTCCATCTGCAGGTTGTTAAAGCCTTCCTTGCCAAGGAAATTCGTTGAAATGAAGTCCCGGGGGGTGTTTTGCCGCATAAACAGGAGAGTGGGGAAGGCGGGATGGAACACCGCTTCTCCCCTTTCCATTTCTAATTATTCCTTTTCAGAGCCTAAATGAATTAACCTCACTTATTACTCACTTACAGCCAGACTCATTTATTCATGGTATGACCTTAGCTCCGAGCAATATCCCAGCAGCCCCCCAGTGCATGCCATTAGCTGTCACTACGTTTGGATTCATCACATGTTGGGAAATCGTTGTCTTGCAAGTGTGACAAAGTAATGATTATCCTTTGAGAAGAAGGTGACCTAGAGACGTTATGTGGTGACCATTGTGTTAACCTTACTTGCATGCCATTACAAAGTAATTGTGGAATGATTTTAGAAGAGAGACAGAAATATTAAATCCACCCCTCTGCTTTTTGTCATTTGGAGTTACCTTGGCACTTCTAGACAAATTTGAATTCATTTCTAGGATAAAAATAGGCTTTTAGTGGAGTGGTTTACATTTTAACTACTTGTTTTTCTCTCTTCCTGCTAGTTTTGTTGTGAAGATCAGGACTGTAAGCTGATCTCAACAAAGGGAAGAGGTACATGGTGTTACTGTAGATGGCTCTTTTCTGTTCTTACACTGAATGCAGACCCTGCTCCACGCTCTGTTTGCTCAGCTGGATGAATTAATCTTGTTTATTAATTAAAACATGGGAAACTGATGTTTATATGCCAGTTCACTTTCACATTTTTACTGTCTGTTCAGTGGGTATCAATACCGAGAGGAAAAGCTTAGCTCTTTTTTCACATAATTATCAGACTATGAAATACAACAGTCTTACGCACACCAGGCCTCTCTGAGGGAAGTGGGGGGAGAGGAGGTCCGATTTGTGTTAATGTTAATGGACTACACTGATCCCTGCCTTAACTTCTTCAAGGATGTTGTCATGGCCGCTTATTTCTTAGCAGAAGTGTGAATAAGCCACGGGATACCCTGCACATTATCTCTCCATCTGAGAGCACATTAGGTTCAAAGATAGCTAGATCTAATTCATTAGATGCTTAATCTTGTTTAAATCTGAACAGAATGTAGGAGGAATAAAGCAATTCTTGCTCATGCTCCTGTTTTGATTCGTTCTCTATTTTGTGCAGATGGTATTATAGTAGCTTCTACAGAGATTCATGAGTTCTGTGCACTCTTAGCAAGCTTTAGAACAAACCCCTGTTTTTTAATTTTCCATTGTCCTTGCTAACTGCTTGGCATTCTGTTACTTACTCGTTTACACTCTCTGCCCATTAAGCAGAGGATTAAGTTCAAGGTGTCGCATTAGGCTTTTAAAATCCTCAAGAATAGAGCACCATTTGTCACTGTTTTCATGTATCCTCCAGCGAATTAGGCATGTTAGTGCCACAGTCTGAGCTTGTCTACCCTTTACGTTCATTCATAAATTCAGTGCGTGGGGAGTTTGCATCTTTAGATCCCCTCTGGTTGATTTTTCTCCCCAAGGAGATCCAGCTGTCAGCCTCAATTGTAATTCTGAAATCAAAACAGCAACTGGATTGCTAGTAACTTTCTCCTAGGTCTAATCGCATGTTTCTTTACTGGTGCACTTGGTGTATACGAATGAGACTGATCAATTCCTGCTAATGTCAGGCATATAAAAATTGTAAGGTGTTTAAAATACTAAGGAAACTTTTTGTTGATGTGGTATTAGTTGTTAGGGTTCATCCAGGTCACTTACCCAAGCTCTTCTCTCTACTTAGGGAGATGAGGAACCTTTGTTTGTAAATATTAAGATCCAAGAGCCTTGCAGAATTGTATGAGCTCAGTAGCTGTCACATAGAGTTGCTCTTGCTGATACCCGCAATAAATTTGGAAGAGCGTACAGGGAAATTTAAGCTATTACACGTCTTCCATTTCGTAGTTGCCTGGAGAACAAGGCTGTGAATGAGGCATCTTCAGCTATGTTGAGCCAGTAGCCACTAACCTAGGGTAGGGATAATGGAGGAGCTATGTGGGAGGATAGGCCTTTTTCTTCTGCATAATTACCTGCAGGAAACACACTTCTTTGGCTGTTATGTGGTGGCATTATGGGCAGACTGAGTCAGTCCCGTTGCATTGCAGTGGATTTCCAGCAGGTAACTTTTGGGGTGTATCCACCGGCTCCACCATTGATTCTCTGGGTGACCCAGACCATTCACTCTGTTTTCTTTGAGGTGAACTGAAATCTTTGCTGCACTGATGTTACGTGCAGCTTGGTGAAGATACACGTGCCTTGCGTTATTCAGCTGCAGCACAGGCAGTGGTAACAGTAAGTGTCTCCTGAAGTTGTATTCTTGTTCATTTAAAGGTCTTTTGAGAGTCTCTGAAGGGAGATGTTCTTTGTATAGAAGTTATGCATTGCAAAGAAGTTCTTATATCACTGAATTTATTATCTTGAAATTTTAGTCATTGGTTGTTTAAAAATCCATCACTGCTTTATGGTGCATTTCGGCTGCTTGCACAGCAGTGTGAAAATATACCGTGTGATTATGGTATCACATGGTATGTAAATATGTAAGGGTTTCTGAATAGTTTAAAGAAAAATTCAAAGCACCATTTGGGCTGTGGTATTTATTAACTGGTTAGGATTCAGCATAAATCTTTCATCAGAAAATCATTTGTTATTTTTATACAAAAATAGCTCCCTCTATATTTGCATCCAACATCAGCTAAACCCTAGCCCCAGTTTCTTATTGGATGTGTTTGTTTTATTCCCCAGCAAGATGCTTTCTCCTGGCAAAGAAGCTTTATTGTAAGAAATACACAGCACAGCAATAAAGAGGTTCTAAATAGTAGTCAGAAAAATATTCAGTGCAATCAAAGTGCTTTTTTAAACCCCAAAAGCTTACATGCTGTTTTGAAAGGGGAGAGTCATGACAAAGGAACAAATGGAGTCCCAATGCCCAACATAGTTACCAATGGACAGCACCAATTACATCCATACTGAATTTGGTTCTAAAAGTCCTGTTTTGTCGAAGGCTAGCTAAAATAGTATCTAAGGACACTTTTACTGGAAGAATTTCTGTACACTGTCACAGGGGTAGAAGCAAATAAAAATAATTGAAGCAATTGTCTCAGTTGTCTCCAGGGTTGTCATGATGATGTTGATAAAATCAAATAAAGTGGAAGTTATTGCAAGTTGTTAGTGAGCAGCACAGTTGTGAATTGGCAGTGGAAGAAGCTGAAGAGCTTAAAAGGTTTGCTCATTATCTAGATTTATTGTTTTCAGTTGTGGGAAAATGTTGGCTAAGCAAAAATAACATGAATAATACCTGGTATTGTGGTGTGTTTCAAAGAAAAAAATTCTTCTTCTTTTCTGTCTTTTACTAAATTATTAAAAATTGCTGTGTCAATGCATACGTTCGTAACAGATTTAACAGCTTGGGTTTATCCTACTTAGCCACTTACTTAGCCCATGCTTCTGTGAAGGGCATGAGTTTTTATTGGCCATGAAAGAAAACCAAGATTAGGAACCAAGAAATGTTTCGAAAAAGCCTGTGGCTGGTGTGCAGTAAACTAGACAACAGGTCAAGCTCTCTGCTAGAAAGTAGAGCACATTCTAAATTGTGAGTTTGAAATGCATCACAGGAAGAAGCTGAGCAAGCTTCTTCCATCCCTACAAATGTACTGGCAACCTGCCATCCATCCAGTCTTTGTTCAATGCTTGGGACTTGTGCCTTGCACTTCTGTTCTGGGGCACGGAGCTGAGAAGAAGGAAGAGTGACCAGGGCTTTTCTCTAGCATTTGTCCTTGCCTTGCACCCCCAACTGAGCAGTTTCCCTCAGCAGAACGAACACCTTTTGGGACCGTGCAGTGAGGAGTAACAGCACTGTCATCTGATGTTTCCACGTTGATGCAGAAGCTTGCAGAAATGCTCAGGACACGCAGGTAGTTTGCCCTGGTTTCCAGGGATGTTCATCCACACTGCAACACTTGACAGGGATACCTCTACCCATTAACACAGGGCTCCAGCCAGGCTCATCTCCAGTGCTGCTCTGAGGAGGCCCTTTGTCAGCAAACTAGGCCTGGAGAGCGGTGTGAGTAGGCAGCTTGTATCCAGCTCTGTGTCTTCATGTGGCCTTACAGCATAATGAAAATGAAATGTGCTGGGAGAGAAGGCTTTAGGTTGGTAGGTTTTAACGTCCATCATCATCAAGTCAAGCTTCGTATGTAACACAAGGTGTAGTGTTTCATCTCAGTCAGTTGTTCTCAAGTAAGACGTATACTTTAGGATGTTGTAGCTGCTGGAAGATATCCTGGATTTAAAGGCGTTATGTGCTGCCAGTTCCTGTTATCCAATGCCCACATTTAGGAAAGCAGCACTCAGCAAAGTATAAAGGGTTGACGGTATGCAAATCTTTGCAATACAGAAACTGGATGCTGCTCTGTTAGTAGGTATTGAGTCTTATTTCCTTCATCTTGGACTGTTGGGAACTTAATTTCCTTTGGGGGGAAGAAGGTCAGGACCTTTAATCTGGATCTTTTCCCCAAGAGGTCTTGGCTGTCTGCTACTTCATTTGACTTCAGCAGTAAATTAGGGTCTTGAGCATTTCCAATCAGTTGTTGAAAAGCCTCCTCTTGGAAGTGTTTGCTCTTCAGTAAACCATGCTTATGAAATTAATCCTCTTGAGATCAAAGGAGTGAGACCTGTATTACTGAAATATTTTATAAACTAATGTACCTTGCTTATATAATCCTGTTCTCATTGAATTTGGTGACAATTTGTCAGAGAGAGTAAGAATTGACCATTATTAACCTTGAAAAGATTTGCAAGCAACATGATACCAGACATTTTGTTATTTCCAATTACCCAGTGTCTGCTTCGTTTTTTATGAGTTTTGTTTACACTGCTGTGTGCCTCATAAACAGTTTGCCATTTACTGAAAATGTTATTTTATGAATGAATGAAACTCACGATTTCCTGTAATAGCCAACTGCAATAATAGAAGGTTCTGACTTTTTATCAACTAAATTGTTGATGAATCGGCAGTGTGAGCCAGCAGTCCCTCCACGTGCCAGGGCACACCCAGCTGATTGCACTGCAAGTGGCCTGCACCGTCCTCCTTCCCGGTGGCGTTCTGCGTATTTCGTTCTCTCCAAAATTATGTAGGGCAGGCTTTTCAGTTTGGTTAGCAACGTAAATCTTTCTTAATAGCTAATAATAGTAATTTGTTTATTTAAGGTAACTACTAACTATTTAGACTGTCACTGCCATCATAACATCAATCACTGTATCATTCCAGTACTTCATTTAATAATTCCGTGTTTTGCTTTGACAAAAATTAGGAATAAATTTAATTCGTTAATATTTCAATACCAGGTGATTTTTTAGTACTTACTAAAACCTCTAACATTAACACTACTGTGGACCTCGCAATGATCTGTAATTTTGTAAGAAGAACCTGTGTAGTTCCATATTAATTCTTAATAAGGTAATAAATGTAGAGAAACAAAATCTGACATGGCATTTTTTTTAGATTCAGATTTAATATATATATATATTTCTTACTATTTGCTTGCACTGGCAGATTCAGGGGAAGAAAAAATCAGAATATATGTAACAAGGTAACATGATAGATAGCCCTCCAACAATGGTGTGAATTGCATCCAAATGTAGTAATGGAAGAGTTCTCCAAGGTGTTCAGGAGCACTTGAAACTCAGGTCTTATTTTTATAGTGCCTTGTGCAGCCTGTGCTTTGTGCCACTGGGAGAGTGTTTTTAACTGAGAAGAGGCTCTGCCTCTGGGTGGAGTGTTTTTTCCTTTATGGCTCTAATGTACATCCAGAGAAATGCTTCAGGTTCAGCCTGGTGAGCCGGGCAAGGCACCTGGGCTCTGCTCGTGTACAGCCGCCTGCCTGCACATGTCTGTTGTAGCACAGGAGTCCAGTTCTGGTGCTTCACAACATTTCCCTGTCCTGATTAAGTCTGGTTCTCGTTCTGGTTGCAGCTACAGTTGGGCTTTATTTTGGCATGGATTTATCATTCTGTGTATTCTGTGCTAAAACACTGTATTCCAGATGGGGTTGACAACCGTGCCCACTAAGCCTGCTGTGTACAGAATGATGACTGTATATGTTATAAAGCTCGAAAAGGCTGCTGGGGACCTGGTTTGTATGCATCAGGTGTATATGACGCTTGATATCAGGAAACCGTGCAAAAATCTCAGGACTTTGGGTTCTTGAAGCACCAGCAAAGGCAGTATTGTGAAAGTACACAAATAGGATTATAAATTGCAATAGGAGGAGGAAGGTCTACTTGCTGGAGTTTGTGAGAGGAAATAAATCCAAGCCCATGGTTTCTTTTTCTCCTCTCACCAGAAAGAAAAATGTCTAATGAATGTCTCATGTCTGAAACACTGGGCTGGATTCATCAAAGGGAGTTAGTAATTACCAAATTGAGAGAATCATGAAGCGCTTTTCTAAATTTGAAAGGCTCATCAAGAATAGATCAGGAGCAGGCAAAATTAATAGTTATGAACTCATTTCCATAGAAATGGACTTATTAGCAAGCATGCCAGCTGCCTAAAATTATAAGGTCTTTTCCTTGTGCTTGCAGGAAATAATCTTTTTTTATAAAAGTAATTTTGACTTTTTATTTTTTATTGCTCTTCTAAACTCAAACTAGGGCTTGGCAAAATCCTTCCGAAGTGGGTAAAGACTTCACCGGACAACAGAAATATTTAACTAAAAAGAGAAGAAAGATGTGGAAAGGAGAAGTGATATATAGTCCTTAGATTCCATCAGGCTCTTCCCAATAGTGCAAACTTATTTAAGAGAAAAATGGAATAAGTCTCAAGAAAAAGCTGAAAAATCTTTATAGGATAAAGTTTGTTTTAGTGGGATTTAATGGCTGATAAGAGCATGAGTTACAGTCATTATCTTCTCTACTGGTGGATTTTCCCACTTACAGCATTTTGTCTTCACCAGGCACTTACAGATGACAGTGACCACAAAGACCGACACTGGTCACAAGCTACAAATCAGAGCAAGGAACAGCTGAAGATTTGCAATGGCAGAGTGGAATAACTCCTTTTAAAAAGGTTTATAGTGCAATACTGCATATCAAGGAGAGAAATTTAGATACAGATATTGTGATGTGGAGTTATCAGCTAATGGAGCTGACATAAGTAAATGCTAACCTTTAAGGTCTTGATTATGATTTAATTTATCTCTGTTTTCACTTTGGCAACCTCCACCAAATTCAGTGGAAAAGGCAGTGGTGTCTCACAGTACTATGGAGGACGGTTAATAAATAGCAAGAATTACGAATATAGTACCAATCTTCCTGCTAGGACAAAAGCCTCTGCAGGAGATGCAGTAGCCAGTAGAAAGGCTCTAGTCTGAGCAAGAAAGACACTCGCTTCTCATGTTTTGTCATGGGGTCGTTATAGCTGTAACTTGTGAACAGACTCAGAACAAAGAGGGTGGATTAGTCCATGGGGTACTGTAACACTTGGCATTGCTTGAAAGCTGAAGCTTTGTCCTGAAGAGATAAAAAGGGCGACCATAGTTTTGAGAAAATTCATTGACCTGCTGTTTTGAAGGTAACTGGAAACCTGCTGGTGAATAAAGGAGTCCAGAAAGTTGAGTACTTGTTTGCTCAAACTGTACACTCAGTGGAGAAACTCTGTAAGTGAACGCTAGTTAGAGTAAATCCAGCTCTTCCAGCAAAACTCCAAATGAAAAATGGATCCTTACTTAATATTTGTTAGTATGCCATGCTACATGGTTTGCTTCTGAGACAAAGCAGAAAGCATTTGGCAAGCCCTGTTGTTTTTCTAGGTAATGGTAGGGATTCTCCTTGGACCCAGGACCACCACCTGTCTCAGGAGGTCAGCTTTGCTTTAGTTTGTACGTTACTATTAGTTAGATCCGAGGAAGGTTTATGTATCGAAATTGCCACTCTCTTCTAGATGCTTAGTGGTTCATTTCCAATCCAGCAGTGCATAACATGTCTGTCTTTAAATGAAACTTTTCTCTTGTATAGCTGTACAGTGAAGGTTCCTTGCTGTGCTAAGGATGCAGTGAAGGTCTTTGCATGTTTGTAGGCACGAGTCATTCTACTCCCAGGCAATTACTTCAGTTTGCTTATGTAGGCAAAGACACGCTTTCCTTAGGGAGATCAGAGTCCTGGTCTTTCATAAAAAACACTATATTCTTACTTCTTGGATGTGTAAAAACAGGAAATGAATACTTCAAAGCATGATGGACCGAGCTGAAAGACGAGCCAATCAGTGGGACATAAGGAATTGATTTATCAGTGCAGACTTACCTGACATACTAGTTAAGTGGTGAATCCAAAACAAAGCCCTCCATCAGTGGTTTTGTTCAGAATTTGACACTACTTGTGCATGTTTGTGAGTGTCAACTATTAGCTTGAACAGATTGAACATAAACTGCCGATCCAAACATACCTTGACAGGCCTAATATCCACATCTATAGTTAGTGTAAAGCTCATCTCAAAAGTTTATTTCTGCATTGTGAGCAAATTCATTTTATGTAATTTAGATAAAACAAACTGCCAGAAGTGATAAGTGGAAAACTGTGAAGTTGAGTGCCCAGTCGTGGTGCCCACAGTGGTTATGCTTTTTAACTGAAAAGGCTTAATTACATCCCTAGGACTGTGTAGTAATATTCCTCTTAAAGGATTTTTGCTTTTGATTGTCTGGTTGGCCACCCAAAAGATGCTTAATAGCTTCTAGTTTTGCCTGAAGGTGGATATTATCTTCTGTCAGCATGGAAAATATTTATCCTCCAGGCATTGGAGCATATGTTTGTGTTGTTTGTTGTCAGAAAGAAAACATGAAAATCAATAATTCCTTTTCAGATTTTTTTCCTTTACAATGTGCCTTCGAAAACATATGGCAAAAACAGCTTCTGCCTCTGTGCTGTTGGGAAGAGGAAAAGAATGTTTAAGTGTCTGTTCTTTGTAGCAGCAGACTAAAACTTGCTATGAGCACAGCTCTTGGAGTCACTGCTTCAGGACACGCAAATAGTGTACCATGGGACAGGACAGAGAGTGAAAGTACGGAGAGCGGGTGATGCTCAGTGCCTGTGTGCGCAGGACACGTCCCTTGGCCAGGACCAGGCTATCTCATGCTCCCAGAAAGAGCACATTCAGGATGTTACAGAGTGGCTAGTATGCTGCAAGTTCAAATTTTATCCTGTTTAATGAGCATGTACCCTGAAACTTCAGAAATACTTAATCAAATCGGTTGTTTCTTGGACACACTATGATGAAGCAGTTGGGTCAGCAGTCAGGTTAGCTGCCTTTCCATCCCACCTCTGTGTTTCGTAAGCTGCATCCGATCTCCGCACTACAGGTGTCTGGCTGTGGGACTGGGGCAGGAATCTGTATGCTGCTTTGTAAAGTACCTTAATTTTTGAGGAAGTAAAGCACTTGATGAGCAAAGGTCTATTTTCTAAATAGGTCACTGCTGTGAATATGTTGATTGCTGTTGGTTAAATCTTTGGTGTCTGTTTTCTTACCTGTAACTTGAAGATACGAGTATCTGTCTTTCCAACCTGAGGATTAATTATTAATATTTACATAGTGTGCAACTACAGGAGAGTGCTAAGTGTTGTTAACAAAAGGAGAATTGATTTTTAAATACAGCTCTGAATGCTATGCATTTACATCAGTTTCTTTACCTTTAAACTTCAATTCCCCGATGAGAAATACGTAGTGATCACCATACAATTACAAGTCTGCATCACTGACGCAAAGAATGTTTTCATGAATCGAAAATAAGAACATTTTACCCCACATTTATCATCATGTATAATTTCTGCATATCCATTTTTTCACTGAGATAAAAACAAGTTTGGGTTTGAAAGACTTGTTTTTCCCCAGAAGAGCTCATTTCTGATACAGCATGAGGAATGGTCAAGTATTCTGTTGTTTTGGAGCATCAGTATTTGCAGCAACAACATTATAATAATGTTATATTGAATAATTTATCAACATCTGTGCAGTGCAGTTCCCAGGATTTGGGGCTTATTCTGTAAGTTCATCATGATTACAGAGAATGAACGCTTGAGTTTAACGGGAAAGATGCCTCCATTTCAGGAAACTGAAAGATACACTGTCACCCTTATCCATTAAGAATAGCTATTGCCCGGTGTATAGTTTGATTTAGGTTTCTGTCAGTGTTTTCAGGTCTGCAAGTTGAATTTAATAGTAAATCTTCTGTTGAATAGAAAAAGGAAGTCAAAATATATTTTGTTCTTAACAGCTTACATATGTTTCTTTTGTGGGCTTTTTTTTTTTTTTTTTCCCAGAGCAAACATCTCCTCCTATGAGATCCTGCAGATGGACTTTGAGATTGACAACGCTAGCAGTCTGGCAGGGGCCCAGCAAATTACCTGGCAGGTGGAATACCCTCGAGATGACTCCGTGAGCGAACTGGTGGTCTCTGAGATCTTTGTCAGCCGAACAATGTTTGCTGGAATTGTTCCTCTTGCGATGGTAAGAACCTGCTGCTGCTTCTTTTTGCTAAATGTTTCCGTTGATTCTCGTTAGTATTCAAGAGAATGTGAACCATTTTATTATGTGCTACTTCCTATGCACCTGCTGCAAGTGATTTAAATGCAAAAAATACATTTCAATAATATTTTATTTACCTGATATGCCATAATGGCTCCTAGGAAACCGTTTGAGTCTTTTGTGTAAATCCTTTACCATTTGTGGATTATTGGCCTGGTACATGGTAATAGCTCCTTTGGAACCATTGTCTTGTGGTGTATTAATGCGACTGCCATGCATATGCTCTAAGGGTAAATGTTGCAATTAGCTGGGACATTTTCAATGAAATAAATTATCGTACATGTGGGGGGAAACTTCATTGCTAAACCAAACAACTGGGCTGTTTTCTGCTTTGCTTTTCCCCAAAGAGCCACAGAGACCAGTGAGCTGCAAAGTGTCAATTTAATAAAAGGTCCACTTGGAGTTATAGAGAAAGGACAAAATACTTTCTGAAGACTTAGGTGTTTGACATATTTTCTAGGCAGGGTGTAAGGTGTGCATGTGCAGAAGACTCACAGCTGATGGTTTATTTAAAAAAAAAGCAAGTATCTACTTCTAAACTCAAATGCAACTCTTCTTGGGGGGACCTTTGGCCCTGTGCACATCTGGACCTGATGGACCTTTAGTACTGGAGCTTCAAGCTGACTCAAATCCAGTGATTCAGTGGGAGTATTCTGATATAAAACTAGAGTAACAGTGATAGCTATGTACATTTGATCTAGGCACCTTTAAAGGTTAATTGTTTTTCTCCAATCTCTCTTTGTTTATTTAAACAAAGGGAAAAAAAAATTTAAAAAGTAAGATTTAAGAGCCTAGCTCTTACACCAGGTCCCTGAGAAACACTCTGGTAATTTGTTTAGTTTCTCATAAAGGTTTGTCCTTCCTTTCTGAGTCTGTGTTGGTTCTCTTTCTATTACACTGATTAACCAAGAATACTGGCATTTTCCTCTGCATGGTCACTAGTTTCTCCTAGTAGAACAAAAGCAAGGAAAGATACTTCTAAAGGTAAACAAGGCCCTAAATAAGTCTTATTTCCAGTTCCTACTGCCAAAGGCTGCACTTACAGGCAGCCCAGTGATAGAGGAGAAATTATATGTGGAAAAAGTCAATAGAGAATTTTCTTCTAGTGCTTTTTTGAAGCATGTAAGCAGTCAGCATGGCTGGAGGAGATGAAACAAAACTCTAATTGTGTGGATGGAATATTATCAAGTAGTGATAGTGAATCAGATGTGATAAAAACAATGTGGTGCGTGAACTGACTTGGACATAGCATTACTGTTTCCAAATGGATAGCATGGATTTTGTGCCATGCAGAGCACTGTGGGTGTAAAAGAAAAGCAAGTCCAATCCAAAAGCTCATTGTGAATGTTGGAATCAGAGCTTTGCTTATGTCTCTGCCAGGGTTTTGCCAGGGTTTCACTTCTTCCCTTTGCAGTTATGGCAGCTGTTGGCCACTTAAGCTGTCTCTAAATGTCCTTGGATGAAATCTGAGGCTGCACCTGAATGGGAGCTAATCTAATCTCAGACACTTTGTCATTATAAACTAAATGTGGAGTAAAGCAAAAAGCTTCTTTTATGAATTTATGACCTTATTGCTTAAATGGAGGTCTCATGTGGGCTATTATTTTGTTGCTGCATATGAACATCCTTGTCTGGCTTGGCCCTAGATTGATAGAAGAACTGGTGACAACAGTGGATGGAACAACAGCTTGTATTTGCATTTCTTCCCCTTATGTTTGCCAATTTGCAGTGCTGCTTCATTTAATTGTCACTAACTGGTGCAGGTCCTGGCACTGCATTGCCCAGCCAGGAGCAGAAAATAATTGCTCTGTGCCTCATGCTGTGTCATTCAGAGAAACATCTTCCTGAAGCCCTGAGTTCCTGACCAAACTAAATACATTTTAACATTCATTCCTTGTCAGTATTTGCCTGGCTCATTAGCAAGGCAGCCTCCTTCTGAGTGCATGTGGTATCTAGAGAAGAATTTTGTCATCTGGGGCTTGGTCCCCCAGAAGAATACCACAGAAGGGTCCAGAAACCAATGATTTTCCATGTCTTTGCTGTTGCACTGCGGATAAATTACATGTTCACATAGGTGAGAATGTGTAGTTCCTTGGAGAGTTTAAGGTTTGAGCACAACATTTGGTCCTTGATTTGCAGGAGTGAGTGTTCTGCTGAGATTACCAAAACCTCATAGTTGTTAAGGGGAACAACATCCACAACTGCATGAAGAAATGCAGTTCAGTGTCATAAAGCTGAAGAGGAGAGATTTCCTTCCAGGAAGAGGACTGAGATGGATTTAGTCATAGTTTACCTGCTTACTGGAGGAGAAAGTAGCTGCAAAATCCTGCAAAACATCAATGAACTTTCTTAAGAGAGATTTAAGATAGGACCTGAGGGAGCAGCAGGGAGCTGTGTCAGGGGAGGGTCAGGCTGGATGTTAGGAGAAGGTTCTTCACCAAGGGGGTGGTTGGACACTGGTACAGGCTCCCCAGGGATGTGGTCACGGCACCGAGCCTGTCGGAGCTGAAGAAGCGTTTGGACAACGCTCTCAGACACATGGTCTGATTTTTGGGTGGTCCTGTGTGGAGGAGCTGGGTGCAATGATCCTTGTGGGTCTGTCACAGCTTGGAGTATTCTATGATTCTGTGATCCTAAGATGAATTTTAATGTGTGTCTCTCTGTGGGCTGCTTTGGGTCTTTTCATATGAAGACGTCCTCGTCCATATAGTTTGGAGTGTCTCTGGTTTGTTGCTGCAGTTCATCATGAGTTCATCTTTGTTTTCCATGCTACTTTCTTAAGCAGTAGAAAACAGGAAGAGCCCCCAGATGACTTATTCTGTCATTGCATTGTGGTGACTCTGGAGACAGCAGTGGGGATATTTCCCTCATTAGCAGCTTGCTTTTTTGTAGATAAAGATGCGGTAGACTGCATGGTAACATTTGAATAATAGCATGATGAAAAGAGCTGATTTCTTGCTTTAGTGGGTTTATGAAGCCCTTAACATCAAATCTGATGTTCTTAACATTTACAGTGGTAGCAAGCTTGAAAGGCTTTTTTTGTTGCTTTTTTTTTCTTTGGGGTTTGAGTGCAGATACAGCTGATTTTTGCACATTGTGTAGCAAAAAATAGCTCCTTATTAGCAGACAATCTTGCTGTAATGAATTGATACTGCAGTTTATTTCTGGCTAATCCTTTGGTATCAAATCAGAAGTGCATTAATAAGTACTGTTTTGAGATGCACAGAAGGAAGCAGGGCCAGGGAGAGTCTACAGGTGAAATACTGGCTGGGCTTGCACCCCTCAGCTGCGCTCTGTGTCTGCTTTTAGCTTGTGACTGAGAGGAAGTTATCTGACATAACTCAGTGAGAGAACAGTATGACAAACTGCAATGCCTATGTGCTGCGACTGACAAGGAACTTTTTAAACCTTGATAAGGACATTAGAGAGTAAACTTGTTAACTTGGGAGAAAAGCAGAAAAACTTAGTGTAGCAAAACCAACTGTTCTATGCTACATTCTATATGATAACTGTCAAAATACTGTTTTGTTTGTTTGTTTGTTTTTAATCTTCTTTTTGGAAGAGGAGGACTAAAATATAATCTTGGACTGTTGGGAATTGCCCCAAACTATCCATTTTCATTTGGATGATCCTCCACGTAGCAAATCTCAGTGTTATTGTTAAATTCAGTGCATTCAAAATACATAAATAAATAAAACATTTGCACTAATGAGAGAAAATGAAACAATTTCTTACTGAAAAAGAGTCCTCTTTCTACATCATTGGACAGTTCTCCCCAAATCCTCAAGCTCCTTCTAATTGAAACATCCAGTTTCAACAACTGCACAGGGCCAGACAGTTGGGATTTCCAAGGGAACTACATCCAGATGGAAACAGCATAGTCCAGTGGTTTAGGATTTGCTTTCTGAAAGTCATCTCTCTGCTTCTGGGTGGGCAATGTAGACACAGCACACAACAGGAAGGTGCACAGAGAGGACGTGGTGGGAATGCAGGCCATTCCTGGCTAACATGGCAAAGAAAAGAGGAAATACCAAGATGGGTGATCACAATTGCATGCAACCTACACCTGTCTCAGGAGCTGATTTGGATGACAGCTGTGATAACCATACTGCTACAGTAAGGGCTGGCTTTCTTTGTGGGGTTGTTCTTATGTCCCTGCCTGTAAATCAGATGCCTGCTGAGAGGCTTCAATCCTATAGCACTTATTATAGAGGAACATAGCGGGGAATGCTCTAGTTAAGCTATACCGTCATTTCCATCATTCCCAGCTTCTGCTAAGAGTGTGGGAGAGGAGGAAGCAACCTAATCTGCGTGCACACAGCCCAAGCCTTAATGGGAAAAACACATTCAGTTTTACATGAGGATTGTTTCGAGATGTGAAAGGACATAAGAGGGTAAGCGACCCCTCCAAAACAGACAAGCAAAATTTTTGCGCCAACATGGGTGTACTACCTCTTAGCAGGTGACCGGAGCACTGGTTCAAAATCAGTTGAGTGCAAAGCACTTGCATTTTACACCATTTTAGAAACAGATATTGTTTATTTTGTCTTGTATTCAGAGTTCATTGACTTACACTGAGATGATCAAAGAGGATTCTGGGCCTTACGTACCTATCCTACCTAGTGTTTGTTCTATAAACTAGCTGATCTCTTGTGTCCTTGAAGTGCTTATACTAATAGCCTGTCTTTTGTTCCTGGAAGGTTTTGTTTCTGTAGATAGAGCTAGATTGGAAAACTCACCACTTCTGAGCAAGAAAATCATATTGACAGGATTTCTTAATTGGACATATGCATAATTCTGCTCTTGTGTAACTGCAGAAGTATAAAAATACATGTATTGAGACAAGGTGTCATAAGATACCTAGATATAAATATGTAGGGAAATACATGATTCTTTCTGTTACTTTTTTCAGACTGCTTTAGAAGTGGTCAGTGAAATTCTAAGATTTTGGACAACAGATTGAGAAAACTTGTAGCTCCAAACTGTAACAACCACTGAAATCATTCAGAGTGCTGTTATTTTAATCCCAGAAGCTGTGCAGCTAGGTTCTTGCTAGGAGGGAATGTGGATTTGAAAATGAATAGGAACAGTCTATGTGTGTATTCCTCTATAAATGCAACTTCGCAAGTCATTCTAAATTCATCTTCTGTGAATTGTCTCACATAAACTACATGATGCTACATTGTCCTGTAACTGCTAGAGCATTTTCTGGTAGTAAAAGGGATTGGATAGGCCTGTTTACATAGGGAAAATAAATAAATGCTAATTTCTAAAACTCCATGCAAATTAACAAATTATTTTTTCCTCAAGTACACTATTATTATTTAGTATTTATGTAGCATTTTATATTTTCAGAACACTTTACAGGCATTAATTAATCAGACCTGAATAAGCTGAGCTTGATAAGGATGGAAAATTACATGGAAATTAAGTCGCTCATACTCAGTTTTACCTGTTTCTGAATGATTTGTGAGTCACTTTTCATACTCCTAAAGGTACTTTTTAAAACACTTAAGAAAAAATCTTACAATAATACTGCTTAATATCTCTAAAAACTGTTTCAGTTAGAAAAGAGGTAGGATTTATACTGTCAAGAACTAATGACAGCACAGCTGAGTGGCTTTGAAGACTGTTAATGCTGTTTTATCACCTAAAGCTGTGCGTAACTATTTAAGCCGATTTAATTCAGGTAAAAATGCATGGATGGGAGGATTACTCCCTTAATTTGAGGCCTACTTAGAAACTGGAACATTTGACTCTTGGAGGTTTCTTTGTAGGAGGAAGATTTAGTTTTGTCTTAATTTTTTTTACCATAAGCTCGTAAGAGGAAAAAGCTGCTTAGAAATTTTACCTATAGGAGATGAATGAGGCTGAGCCCTGTACTGAGGTGGCTGCTTTGGAAGCAGCATGCAGGCTTCTGGCTTGGGTATTGCTGCCCTGTCCTGTTGCGTGATACAAGCATGTCCCTAAAAACCTTTGAAGATCTGTGCCCGGATGTTCAGTTTAACATTCAGTGATGCACTGTCAGATGAAAATGTCAGCTGCTTTGCTCCTGTGAGGCTTGTTTTGCTTTCTTTTTGACAATAAATGTCTCTGATAATAGATTCTTCCAACATCTGGTGTACAGATTAACTCGTGGAACTAAAGTCCCCAAAAGTAGAAAGGTTATCCGTTTTCATCATTTTGAGCAGAGTAACAAATCAAGCGGAGAAAATGGAACAAAACCACATTGGAAGGTCTTTTTGGTTCCACTATTTTGTTATGTTACTGACTATTAGAATCAGACTTTAGATATTACACTTACTAAATATAAACACAGCAGGTGATTTTTTTAAAACAAATTTTATGACATTGAAGTCAGATTTGAGTTGTGAATTGGTTGATGTCTAATGCATCAGAAGGTGTGTTTTAGGCTTCTGCCGGAACTGTCAGAACATTGTGAAGTTGGATCTAAACTAGATGCCTTGATTCATTTTAATATTATGATGCTGTAATGTAGTAGTCTTGTGAAGTGTCTGTCCTGCTAATTATAGAAATTGATAGCGCAGATAAATCCTGTGTATCCAGTGGGGATACAATTCTCAGTTACCTCCACCGATCTAAATAGACATAATCTGTAATTCCCATAGTTCTATAAAGTTGCAAGTAACAAGGTAGTCAGTGGAGCCTGCCTACTGGGGTACAAGAAAGAAACACTTTGCCAGTTTTGAGCCTGTCATCCAGGTTTCTGTCACAAATAAATGTGATTGATTGGATTAATCTGTTATCTAACTAACAGTTACGGGGGAAAAAAAAAAGAAAACTCCAAGTCTTTTAGAGAGTTTCTAGGCAACCAGGAACTTAGTCAAAAAAGTAAAGAACAAGACATTGAAGAGATGTATTTTAACTTTTTTTGTAAGAAGGCTCCAGCTGAGGCTGAAGGCTTGTGGAACAATAGGTTTATTAATAGACGAATCTCTAGCGTGCTCGTCTTATCTAGGAAAATGATGGTTTGGTCTGTGACTGGCATCGCTGGTGTTTTAGATATACATGCTACGGCTCCTTTCTTCTATAGTAATAGGATTGTAATTCCCCGTCTGTCATTATTCTAAAGTGCTTTTCAAATGCAGCAATCAATATTTCACTGGTTCTCTCAGCCCTTCAGCCTGAAACATTTCCGTATATGCTACAAGTATTTAATCTATGTCTTCAGAAATCTTGTTTCCTCCCAAAAAATGTAAACTCTTGGTTGACTAATGGTTGACTAATATTGTGAATCACTTAGAACCACAGATGGCTGTATATACGCTAGTAAGGTTTCTTTTAAATGGGAGGCTGAATAATAGCGTCTCCAGTTGCTTCTAGCAAACGTGCTGACAAGAACACCCAGGAAAAATGGTCCTCAAAGATGCCTATTTCTATAACTCAGGCTGAAAAGGAATTGCTGAGTGCAACACTTTGCTTATTTGTTTCAGGAAAAGCAGGAATGCAGGGTGAGGGTGTTTTTTTTTAATGTGCTCCTAGCTTTGGCTGCCAAGTAACCAGTGAGCCATAGGAGGGTAAATGCAGCTTGGGAGGAATGCCATGAATTCCCTATTTGAAGAGGAGATGGCACAGCCTTGTGCTTTTAGTTATGGAGAGCCCACCGCTGTCATATTCTGATACATCTTTCCCCAGTAAGGGCTGCACGCCTTTCCAGCTTAAAGGTTCAACTAAAAATGTAAAATATTTGCGCAGGAAGGTTTTCCAAAAATGACTGACTAAATAAAAACCCTCTGTAAATACATGTTTTGGTCTGCCCTGCATTACAGAGATGGGACTTGGATGTCTTGATTGTGCTGTGAATGTTGTCCCACACCTGGGGAGCAATGGGCTGCATGCGAAAACCCTCGAGCAAGCTGAGGCTATGGCACAAACTCGAGGCAGATCCATGCGCAGAAAAATGCTGCAGTGTTCTGCAGTAAAATTGTCTGTGCTGAGCGGTGCCTGTGTTACCCTCTACTCAAATAAGCAAAGTCTTTTCAAAGTTCAGAAATCGTGTGTTTCCAGGTGCGTCTTCTATTTTGTAGCTTTTCTCTGTGGGTCTGCTAAGATTATGTGCCGTTCCTTTATTCATATTCTACCGCGGCTTTCGTTCATGACAACTCCTGTGCCCTTCTTTGGGGAAAAGATTTCTCCTGCACATTCCTTTTAATTCAGTACAAGTTAAAAGATATCTGAAGTAATATGAGTTGAAGTGTCCATGTTCCTGCCTAGAACACTGTTGAACCCCGCTATCAGAAAGGGAGTGTTTAAAAATAGAAAAGCCTTTAAAGACAGAAATCACTTTTGCTAATGGCAGTATAGCTTACGTTCACATTCCAATCCAAGGAGCACAGCCAAGCCAAGATGGAAACTGACCCAGGCTTAGAAAGAAGCTTACCTTCACCTTAAACAATGCTAAGAAAATGTCAAACTTAGCAGCCTCTTTTCTTCCCTTTCTCTGGGGTCAGTTATAAAACCCCAGAATACTTGAACCTGGAGTGTCGAAAATACCAGAATAGGATCAGTCATTCCTAGCAAACCCAGATGATTTACATAATTTTTGAAGGTTGGTTAAAATGTATTTATGTGCAGAGTCCCATGTGTGTTTATCTACTGCACTTAATGCATATTTCTTACTTGAAATCGTTTTGACCTTTGGCCTTCCAGTTCCCTTTAAAATTATGCAGTGCATCTCTGTTTTACTTTACATGCAAAATGAACTGCAAGAACATGATTTTGTAATTTACAAAATTCACTGTTACAAGGGGAAAATACTTAAAAGTAAATTCAGTAGAGAGTAGATCTGCACCCTGGAAATATCAGGAACTCTCAAGGTTATTTTTTTCCTAATAAAACCAGAATCTGAGAGTCTTAGATCACAGATTTCAAAGTGTATTTTAACACTGATTGATGGGAGCAGGATTGAAGCCTTGAGCTTCCCTAAAACCCCACGCTGGAAGGATTTTAAACTCAAAGCAAATTAAGTACTGTTGAGAGGGGAAAAAAAGAAATTCTTCATTTGTATTATTATATTTCCCAAGCCCATAATGAGTGTTCTGTGTCTCTGTAGCAGAGATACTATCTTCTGCACATACTATCATCTTCAAATTAATTGTCATAGGGAATTAAATGTCTTTGTTTTGTAAGGCTGTTCTGACAAGTGCAGGGTGAATTTTATGAAGAAAGATGAAATTCAAAAAGATTTAGTGAAACATATCAGCCAAAATACAAACCAGTGAAGATGTTAAGTTTGATCCAGGGGAAGAGTTTGACTCTGAAATCTGCTGAAAGAAATGTGTAGGGAGTGCACGTCATGAGGAATGCTCAAATGGGCTTTGCTCGGACTGAGAAAAGCCAAGAAATTTCAACAGCATTTGCAAACAGACATTCAGAGAAGCTGTTTTGGATTAATCAAAATTGTTTAACAGAGGAAAAATATCTTTGCTTGTAGTACTCGGTTATTTGCTTAAACTTGGTTAAATAATGTACAAATAATTAATTTTGAAAAAGTTTTTTCCTTAAGTGAAAATGTCCCATTCTGATATGGTAGAGTAAGACGGTTTTGATAATGTCAGATTTCTTTCTTGGTTTTCTTCCAAAAATGAAATTCCAGGCAAATCTCCTCAATTTCGTTAAGTGTTTCAATTCTAGATGAACTGTATTTTCCAAACAATATCACATTTTTTGCCTTTCACTCTCATTCTGGGCATCTGAACTAGGTCTTGGAATTGCTCGATGCCATCCATTATCCCTTTTTCTTTCCCTCTGCTCAGTTTTATGTACTCTACCATTTAATTCTGAGAGTAAAAATGAAAGAATGAAACCAAAAAAGAATTTTCTATTGGTAAGCCAAAAATAATGGCATTTTGAATGTTTCCGTGAAAGCAATGTGACATGACAAATTTTAAGAAGCTCTGTGAATACTATTAATATTTATGATCCACTCAAGAAAACAGCTATTGTGTGCCACATCCATCAAAGATAAGAATTGTATTCAACAGTGTTGGATGATAAACATTGAATGACAATAGCTAGAGATTATATGAGGGATTTCATACTCATGTTTTATGCCTGCTTGGGTAAAAGCACCATGTTTTTCCACTGTGAACCAATAATTTTCTTTCATAAAATTAGATACACTTGCTGATACTTATTACAACCATAGTCCAAAACATTAATGAATATGCAGGGCATACTGATGCCAAGTGCTTCAGAGATCCTGTTGCAAGTCACTCAGAATCAAGCCCTAAAGGTAGTATTTTCCACTAATTCCCCTCTTGGAAATCACTCTGAAGCTTACCAAATTGCAGTGATTTGACCACATATTGCTAGTTGTTTGCAGTTTGGAAGAACACTAATGATTACCCTGTGAAATGAAAGCTCGTTCAGCCCAGCAAGTTGGCTTTTTATATTCTCTTTTAAAAAACTTCCCCATCTCTCAGCCACCAGGAATGGGGCAGAGTTGCCCATGCCCTGGGAACGCCTGCTGTGATCCCACACCAGCACTTGTCTTCAGATAATGCGCCCAGGAATGTCCTAGCTCTGGCTTTGCTTTTCTACATTGTCCTCACTGTAAAACGCGGTTTTGGAACTAATTAACAATCACCTAGGCAGGGAACTGCTGGGGACAGATAAAGGGGACCTCTCTTCCTGCTCCTGCTCTTCAGCACGGCCCGTCTCCTCCCTGTGCCACGTGGCCATGGCTGGCGAGCTGCACGGCCTTGTCCCCCTCGCCCCTGCCGATGCCATGTCTGCTCCTGTGATCAATCCCTCTGGCATGGAGACTGCATGCACTGCCACTTGTATCTTATTTCTGTCGGGCCTTCTTATTAAAAGCATGATGCTCTGGAGATGCTTCTTTCTGAAGATCGGACTAATGATGCCTGAATTCTGCACTGCACACCTGCATCTTTGGAAGGGAACTGTAATTCAGACGTGGCTGATGAATACCTGCAGTGGCTTCTGTTAGGTCTTTCTAAATGAAGCTGTATTTGGAAGAGTTAACACGTTCTCCTTACACAAAGGGTAGGAAGACATCCAGGTGTTCTTGCAGCCAGAGAGATCTCGGGTCTCTTTGTTCTTTCTGCAAAGTTACTCTTAGAAAACCCTCTCCAAGGATGCACAGGCACTAAATTCTTGTTAGGAGTAAGTGGTTCCAATAATAACTGTGCAGAGAAAAATGCTAAGAGGTGCTCTTCTGCTGAGCTGATATGACTGTGCTGCCTCCAGAGGGCTATTTGGCTGCCTCTGTTCCTTTAGGTTTGTTCTTCTATCTTTATGAAAAATTTGCTGATGGGAGTTCAGTGCAAGCTGACAGAGGGATCCCTTGACAGACGATCAGGAGCGGTAAGACCTCCTGCAGGCCAAGGATAAAGGCACGGGGAGCCTCTTGACAGAGTGATTGCAAGAGGGAAGATGTGAACCAACCTAAGGTGATTTTTGTGAGCAGTACAGACCATTAACAGGACCCAGGACAGGAATCACGGTGTACTGAAGGGAGCTACAAAGCTTTTACTTTGTCTACCTAAAATGAAACTCTTCTTGTTCCTTAACAATTACCCAATAATTTGGTTCATCTGTAATTTTGTCCAGAGCACTCATTTTGGTTTTATTGCCAATTAACTTAGCATTCTAGTCTTGGTCTGCAGCTGATTGGCCAGCAATTTGGAGTAAAGCCCTCATCAGAAGGGCATCATTTGTAAAACAGAAGAAATCTCAGAGATGCTGAAATTACTGTTAATTAAATCAGCACATGAATATAATGGGCACACGTGAACAAAATTATGTTTGTTTTTGAACTGTTCTGCTAGCTGGAGAGTAAGTCCTATTAGGACTATTTAATTGTCAGCCTGTATTTGTAAGATGCACAGCTAGCTGAGTCCCTTCGGCATGTATTAATTTTGTATTGTGTATACATGTGTGAGTGATACATACAGTTCTTAGCTTATGCAAACGAACCATGTTCTTGCCAAGCAGATGCAGTACCATATTTCCTATGTACATGTTGCTGCACTCAAAGCTTTTCTTTATAAACAGTCATTTGTATTTAACCCAACTCTTGTTCAAAGCTGGCATTGACCTTTATGTAGTTACTTCTGATTTACATGGCCCCAGTATCAGTCAGGTTTAGTAATTATTTTACATGTAATTTCTCTTTTTTTTAAATTCAATTAAAATAGCATCATAAAGATGGAGCAGAGCAGCAATCAGATGTAGAAGTTGTAATGTAGCCTATAAGCAGCTATTGTGTATAAATAAATTTCTTCAAAAGATGCCTCAGCTTTACCAAAAATGCTAAGCTACAGCTTTGTTAAGATAATTAAGGTATTCTAACATAGTGCTTTGGGACAGTCTTGTAATCTTCTGTGTTGCCCAATTCTGAAGTTCTTGAATTAGCAGTTTCACAGCTCTGCCTCCGGTGGGAGCTGGAAGGCAAAACTACGTTTTATACTGGTTGGAGCTTTTCTGTGAGCCCTTTCAAGATCAGTCCAATGGAGAAGACAACGCTCTCCTCTGGGAGGTGGCAAGAGTGAGGCCATCAGTGCTTATGAGAGCTGAGAGGAACAGGCGTTGCAAATTCCAGGTTATTTAAGAGGTGATAAACGCACTCCCTGCTGTGGCTAGGTGAACAGGGGAGAAATGGGTGCAGTGAGTTTCAGGGGATGAAATGCTGGCATCACATTGAAATCCATGGTTAAAGACAAGGAGAAGCAAATCTACTTTAACATAATCTTTGGGACTTTCTAATTCTGCACTGGTAAGTGCACTGAAGTGGCAACGACAGGAGTCATTGTTTTCCACAGCTTCTCAAAATGCCACTGCCCAAAACCTCAGCGCCATGAGACTGGTACTGGTGTGGTTCCTGCACTGGAGCTTGGGAGAGAACCCAAACCCACTCTTCTCAGTTCCTGCAGGGGAAGAACCTTGCCCTGACTTACACACTGATCACAGCCAGTATTTGCCATTGCTGCTTGTGCAGTCTCCCAGTAGGGTTGCAGAGTAAAGTGTAGGAGGAAAAAGGCAGAGAATATCACTGAAAAATTGCAGGTTGGTTAGAGCACTTGACTCACCCCGTTCCTGTACATGGCCTTTCTCCTTGTGTTGTTTCCTTGTGGTCAGGAGCAAGGTTATTCCTGTAGTGTTCGCTTGGCTCTGAGAAAGAGGAGAAGACGTAAGAATTGAAGTTTGATAGGAAGCAAATGCAGTCACCTGGTCACTGCGGCATTTTAGTGTGCCAAGCATGGGTTAACAGGCTTGACGTACTTCATGTTGCTAGAGATTTGTGACAAACGAGTATTTGATCTCTGTCTCTCAGTAGTGTGTTATTTTTTCCTTAGAGTATGGATGTCAAAATGCATTTGATCTGCTGCAGAGTTGAAAGCAATCATTGTTTCAGCCTCCATTTTGAGGCTTACCTAATTAAAATTGAATTTCAAAGGGAAAAATACACCATTGAATTCTTTGTCAGAATAGGGAGTGGTAATGGTTGTTTAGCCTTTTGCTAAACAAAAAGTTCAATCTAACAGTTCAAATCTAACTCTACCAATAGAAATGAGAAATGTTTACTGTGTAATATTACCTGGCTTCTAGGGACCAGCAGTCTATGTTAAAAGCAAACTTCAGCCCTATAAAATGTGATAGCCCTGTGACTGTGGAGTACTGTGAGTCAAGTTTACAGAATTCGAGATTTTTGAGAGCATCTCATGACTGGATTTCTGAAAGTTACTAAGATATCAGGAGCTACAGACAGTCACTCCATGGGACTTTTTGAATGGTTTGCTGTTTAACTCTGAGACACCTCTGCACAAGTTGTGGCTTTTACGGATACTTTAGTGGCTAGGACAAGGGGGAGACCTGGGGTCCAAATCCTCTTCCAGTTACTTTTCTAGAAGTTTGTGATGCACGTATGTACCTAGGGGCCTTTGCTAGCGCAGCTAAGAAGGAGCCTATGCAAAGATTTTTACTGAGGCATTTGTGTAACAAGTTAGTCCCTTAATAAAGCCTTAGCTACATTGGAAACTCCCACCCAGAGTCCAGGTCCGGGCTCTCCCAAGGACTGGTGCATCAAAATAGGTTCATATTTATCAGTTACTCTCAGTGTGAGTTTTCCACTTGAAATTTAATATTAGTAACTGCTTATAAGTTGCATAGCTGTTTCCTTAATTGTATAACTTACATAACAAAATGAGCTGCAGACTTTGTAAGAGCACTTTGGCATTGTTGCTAGTTGCATGATTATCTGGTCAAGAAAAAAATAACAATCCCAAAGGCCTCAATATCCTATATGGAGAATGATATGAATTTCAAACCTCAAGTTTGAATAGTTTTGTTTGGTGGAAAGATATTCAGGGTAAGAATTATTCACAGAAAATAATTCTGATAAATGAGTGCATTTTCAAGTTTTCCTAAATGGTCATGAACAATTCACAAAGAGGAAAAGGAATGCAAAATTCATCAAATAAATTATTCATTATATTCACTCAACTATAGCTAACAGTGAATTGTCTAGACAGTAATTACTAATTTTTAACCTATGTATGTTCACATAACACCATTGTGTGGATAGCTTCAGTATACAGTGACTTGAGATAATATTAATGGATATAAGTCAGGTAGCAGGTGATTTTAATTGGGAAATTATATTGGATTTTTCTATTGAACTTCCATAACATACTACATAAATATTGAACCTTAATGTTTTTCTCTTATTGCAAATATAGACACAGAATTCTGAGCTAATTTGATCACCGGATAAGCAAACTTTTTTTTTTTTTTAATTCTGCTGTAAAATTCTCAAAAAGCATTAAATTCAGAATACAACAAGAGTCTACCAGGACTCTGATGCAATAACAACATTTTCCGTTTCAGTGATGATTTTTCACTAAGTAGTTGTATGACTCCTTAAGGGGGGGGTTCCTGCCTATCTGTTTCTGTTTGCTGGCCTGCTGTAATGTGCTCCTGACAGTGCAAGCAACAGAAACCCTAGTCTTTCCCCTTTATTGCTGTGGCAAAAAATCAAGGCTCTGGGGGGATTCCCTTCGTGTCCTAGGTGAAGCAAAAGCTCTGCGGTGATGGATCTCACCTCCTGCTTCATGATCAGCTGCCTGGGGGACGTGCTTGCTGCTGCTCGAAAGAGGACCTCAGGACGGGTTCGCAGGCAGGTACCTGGCCGCAGCTGCTGGCAGACCAGTAGTCCTGTGGGTCTGTCAGCACTCTGCAGCGGCACAGATCTGGGCTACTCATTGTCAGTTTTGTGGGCCTGGCAGTGAAGAAAACAGGTTTTTTTTAATGCTTTGACTTGTTTGCAGAAATGTCAATTATTATTATAGTTAGTTAGAAACTCATAGAAAATAAGAAAATTAGAAAATCTTAGATTTTCTAATCGTAATTAGGAAATTATAAACTTGAATGGATTTGTTATTGAAGCATATTCCCTGTGGACTAATTGCAAGTTATCAATTTTGTGGCACTTTATCAATTGCTCTGAGCTGATCAGAAACTGTTATTTATAAAGCTCTTCCATTTCACATAGGGTAACTCACCTTTAAGAAAACAATAGCAGGAAACCCACACAAATGATTGGATATGATACAAAAGCTAGGACATCATAAAAGATTATTTGCATAAAATTTTATTTTCATGTGCGTGACTTTAAGCTACATCCTTTGAGGTACGGTTTATCGAGTGGCACATTAAAAACTAACCACGTGTAGCTCCCGTTAACCTTAATACAAAATATGATTTTGACTTCCTGTGTGCTTAGCGCTATCTTAGTGCAATTTGATTTGATATTTAATTGCAGTAATTTAATTAATGGTACTGTAAATAAAAAGGCTAAGTTCTGCCCTCCTACACACACAGATATACACAGCCAACAGCTCTAGTGGCTCCTGTGAGACTTAAATTTATGTGTCTTAGAGCAGAATTTAACCCTAAGGATGTATGATAAAATGCCCAAATCCCAGAATGACACTGTAATGGTGTTTGCATTGGAAATGTTACAGTATTAGTTCAAGCTTATAAGAGGAGTGTGGCATTTAAAAACAAACCTATGTATTAGGCAGGATATGTTGCAGAATTGCCTTCTTGTAATAGGATTCCATTTACAAATAGTTTACAAAGAGTTTTTTTTTTTTTTTTATTAATTGGATAACCTGCTATTAAAGTTGCTACAAAATCTAAATGGCCCAATAGGTTACTTAAAAGCCATGGCTTATAGGTGTTTATAACCCTTCTATTGATGTGTCTATAACCTTCACTAACACATGCTACTCGTGTCTTTTGCACGCTTAAAATGTCTATTAAATATTGATGAGTCCCTTATAAACCATTTATAAATAGAAGCATGTAATATAAAACGTAACGTAAAATCATTAAGGCTACATGGTATGCAAGCTAATAGTAGCAATCTTGAAAAGTTAGTGAGTGCTTCAATTGAGGGAATTGTATTCATAAACTGTTTTCTTAGTATGCGATAGTGGAGCTCCCACTGAAGTTAGGGATGTCCCATAGCATGTACTGAAGGTTTTACGCTTTCTTAGAAACCTGTTTATAAACAAGGGGTGACATAATGCAACTTCAGATCTACCAGGTAAGCTGATTTCTTTTTCTGTCGTTTTTAGAATGGGCTAGAGCTGTGAAACTACAATTGCAAATATTTATAGAAAGGAGGAGGAGCATCATGCTTAGATGTAAGGAAAAGAGGTCCACGTTCCCTGGTGTTGCTGCTATGAAACACACAGATATTCTGTTGATGTTAATGGAATTATTACCTCTTCTCTACATATTAAATCACTGACAGCTTGTTTCTAAGTCAGCCCTGAAACTGAACTGAATTCAGCATGAGTAACATCCCACTTCAGAATAATTTCACACTATTAAGCTTGGAGGTGAATCAAATTTATGTCCCTCCATACCTGGTACAAGTGAAATATGAATAAGAACCTTTGCCTGAATTTGCCTTGCCATGAGTTTGTATTGCCATTTAACTTGGTATTGTTGCAAATACCCCTTACGTATACTTTAAAATTAGTTTTTATTTGGAAATGGCACCTGACCCCTAAGGATGGACCAGATTTGTGTGTACCACCATTCTGTTGTGATTAACAGGATATTTAGATAGGCCAGAGCCAACTCTGGTCCAAAGTCTGATGTACTCTGGAAACCTGCAAAACTCTGACATTCAGTGTGGGAATGACAAGTACAAAAACCCCAGGCAATAAAGGCAATCAGCAGGCCTTTTTGTTATGCAAAGGAAAAATCAAGATAGATGGGAACAACAATAAACCAACAATGATTCAAAATGCTTTCTTTCAAAACATCTCTTGCAATTTCCAGCTGCCGCCCCTCTTTGTCACATCTCACTTCTCAGATAAACAGCAGAATTTGTTAGACTCTTAGTTCGCCTTGGACACTTTTACTTGTTACTCAGTGTCTGTATCTGACCCCCAGCTCTTAAAAGCCCAGCAATTAAGCACATTCCAAAGAGGATTACAATTGAGAATCAGAGGGTATAAATGTGATTTAGCATGGAGTGCTGAGCATGACAAATCATTTTTGTGCCTAGGCCTTGCTTTTTCTGAAACGTTTCATTTAGAGCCACGGAACAGACTCAGCCGTGTTTCAGAGCCAAGTGTCAGGTGCAGCTGTGCAACTTCTGCAGATCAGCTCTTGCAAAGCTTACTGAGGCTGTAAAAGCTTCCCGTAGGACCTAATTGCCAACATGTTTGTCAACGTCTTTCTCTTAGGTGGAAATACACTGAGACGTCCATGTGCAAACTGAGCTCCCAGGTTATTTCCTTCTGTTTGGAAGAGCTTGCCTGAAAGTGTTGTGTTGTAGAGGAAAGCATGGGGACAGTGTGAAGTGGTCTCGGGATTCCTGGTTTATGTGGAGAGAAGAGACGGGAGATCTTGATGCAAAAAAGTGATCTAAGTGTACAGTGACAGGGAAAAGTTTCTTGAATACTTTCCTGATGTGAATTACTCTGTGGGAAGTTTGGCTTAGGCTTTCACTGCTGCTGAAGCTCGCTAATGTTTCATTGTTAAACGAAGAAGTCTCTCACATCAGAGAGGAGAATTAACATGCACGTGTGTGTTTGCGTGTGTCTGTGTATTGAGTCGTCTTGGAAACAAGAGGAGAAAGCATCACGAACCAGAGCATGCTTTCCATTTAAGGAACGTTTGTGCTATTATAAAACTACATACAAAAATAATCAAATTCATTCATCTGTTCCGTAAGCATCTTGCTACAGACAGCACCGTGCAGCGTGAGTGTGCGGATCCCATGCAAAGATGACAGGAAGCCACTTGACTTTGTTATTGTGCATCTTGTTGAATAAATGAGTTGACATCGGTGAAGTTGCTAATAATGTGAAAAAAAAATATATGAAAAATGTCAAAAATTTTGGCAATGCTCCAGATGTACATTGAAGTTACTAAGATATGAAATAGGCCTAGAGTGTTCACATTGAAAAACAAAGCGGACAAGTTTACCTTACATATAAGAACAGCTGTTTCAGCATATTGGCCTCAAACACTCAGTATGTTGAAACAGCTGTCCAAGTCTTTTGGAGGTTAATCTGCTCAGTTAATCACTGTGTACTTTTTTTCAATTTATAGTAATGTTCATACCATTCCTTCTGGGCATGCGGACAAAATAGTAAATATAAAGTTTTAGTCATCACTGAAATGCATGTCAGAAAACTTGTGTGAGAAGAAAAGCTGTCTTCAGCCTGACACTGGGTCTTGGAGAAATACATGTCAGCACAGGAGCTGATCTCAGCAGCCAAATTATGGTGGTTTCTTAAACATAAATCTCAAGGGAGAGCATGATTAGCCAGAATCACTAGCAAGATTGCCCTGTGAGACAGGAGAAGTCTGGGCTTAAATTAAATTCTGTGAGATAAGCGAAAAAGAGCATTCTGTGTTAGCTGGTGTTTCCAAGTCAGCAGGGAGCTTCCACCTCAAGGAACCTGCAGGCCGCAGTTTCCTGTGGTCTAAACCAGACCTCTTTGGGCTGCAGCCTGAAGAGCACAACAGCTACACAATTTTGGCCTCTGGTAAATAGTTGAGGGCTGTCAGTGTGGAAACTACATGGCAACCTGAGTTGTCTCGCTGTGGTGCATTTGGATGTGTGATGCTGCCGAGCAGCACAGTGCTTTCCTCGTTGCCCACACAAGACCTCCTTGGAGTGTTTGGAAGTTGTGCACCTGCCCCTTCTGCAGTGCTGCAGAGGCAAGAACAAGAGAGATGCCGTACAATGAACACAAGTGCGGTGGCTGTAATGTCAAAAATAATCTTCGGTGAGCCTCTGCCCTGGAGAGTGGTGTGTTCTCAGGCATGTTGTGCTCTGAGTATCACGCACACACGAAAAGGCTGCTGCTACCACCTCATCTGACATCATTTTGCAACAGCTTATGAATGAAGTCCTAGAACCTAGCACATTTTCTACATATTCACTACCATCAAACTGCAGACAGTCACTCTCAGAAAAATCCTCTGGCAATCCATTTGACCAGAAATACATAAATCCTAAACATCATTTCCAGCCTTTCTAAATATCACTGCACATGTAAAAATAGCAAAATCTTTGTTTATCATATCCCAGTCCACCTTTCATGTCAATGTTTTTTTTTAATCGAATGTGGGGTTTCTGGCTTTGTTTTCCCCAAGAGACCATGCAGAGTAAGTGGGAAGAGGTATTATAAATATTGGTGAAATATAGGCTACAACAGCTATGCACAGCTATGCTTATGCAGATTCCAACTCTGTTTATGAGATTCTTGGCCAACAAAAGAGAAAAGAAGTTACAGAAATGCTGCAGAGAGGTGAGCTGCTGCAAGCTGTGGCTGCCTGGAGACAGTGCTGTCAGGTGGCTGCCTTGTGAAACGCTTCTGCTTAACGTAGCCGAGGCTGGCTCTGTCAGGCTGTTGCTGATCCTCAGCCCTGTCGGTGACCTGCCCAGCAAACTTGCACCTCATCTTCTCTTTCTCCAGTCTCAACTTGTCATTAGGAAGAAATAAAGTTGTAGTTGTATTCTGGGTTGTTCTCTGTAATAGATTTTGTCGGACTGCATTGGGTGTGCATACCAGAGTTCATTTACAACGTTACTGAGGGAAAAATCCAAAACTAAGTCAACAACTTGCACAATTGCCTTTAATAATGAAGAAGAAGAAAAAAAGTATTAAAATGCCAGGTACTGCTTCATTTAAGAAAGTGTAACCTTTGGACAGTTCATTAAATTCAGTGTTATTTAACAAAAAAATTGAAAAAAAAAAAGGAAAATGTTTGATGTAGTTGCTGTATTCCTGTATGTGGCCTTAGAAGATTGGCTTTGGTTGGCTATTTTGTATTGTGTTGGCCATGAGAAGAACAGTTGTCGTTCAAAACTAGCCTGCAGAGAAGCAGGAGAATGTAGAGCGAAACTTTTGATCATCTTTTTCTGTGTTTTGTAGTAAGATATCTTCTGGTAATAGTTCTTGGGCTTTTGGAAAGTGAAGAAGTTGCATCATAGTAAAGGAACAAAGAGGTATTGAAACAGTTATTGTTTCAAGATCCAGTTTATCCATTTTCAGATCATCCCTGTTGCCTACAAAAATTTGAAGTTTCACTAGTGTAAATGAGGTACTTCACTCACCATGTTCTCAGTATTTTTTTCAGTGCGGACTTTCTTGTTCCCAGCAGACATAGGTTCAGCTTTTGTGAGTACTCTCACCAAGGCTTTGCCAGTAGATGTAAGAAGTTAGTGTTCTTAGAATGATGGAATCTATCATTTGATTTATCTAAGACCCTACCTTTTTAGAGGAACACTTTGAAAGCAGAGAAAATTGTGGTGCTGGTGGCCAGAGAGTTGTAGCACAGAGGGGTGACTAAAACGGGGCTTAAGGACTGCTGCAAAGTGGACAAAAAAAAACCCGTGGAATGTTCTTTCATCCTGTATCTCACCTGTGGGAAGTACTGGCTTGCATCTGTGCCACCTGAGCCCATTTCAACCGCTGAGGAGGTGAGATGCCATCGTGGAGGGAAAACGTGGCTGAATTCAAGCTGTAAGAAGGGGAAGAGAAAGAGGCAAAATAATAGGAAATGGAAGGTGAGGAGATCTTGCTCTTTTCAATGTGGTAATTATATAGGGGTGCTTTCAAGTGAAAGCACTTTTGAGCTGAAATTCTGTTACATTTATGGAGGCCTTTAGATGCAACACTTTCTCCTCGTTTGTCATTCCTTCACTAAAATGACGTGTCAAAATGCCAGAGAACCGTATCTTTTCTTAAGCTCTGTTTTCTGTAGAAAGCATATTCTTTTGTATTTGTCCATTTAGCAGGAGCAATCACTATCCAGCAAGAGGACCCCGTCGGCTCCAGTACAAGAAAGAATATGGCATTAGACCTGGCCTTCTTCCCACCTTACAACAGTAAACAATTTGAAATTCATACTGCAAAAGAAGAAATAAATGTACTATCATTTGGAGATCTGCCCATTTTTAGAGGGAAAGAAAAGAATGAATGGTTTAACACAGCCAGTTTTAAGGAAGAGAAATTTCCGTAATGGAGGCAAATTGCAACTACTCATTCCTTTTGAACCATCCAGTAGTGGTGATTTCCCTTTGCCAATGAGTTGGGCTGTGTGGTCATTTGCATCTCATGTTAAGTAAAATGGCAGCAAATAGGAGACATTTTTGTCCTCCAGGATAGTTCGTGTAGGTGAGTTCTTGAACATGAAGTGAGTAATTCTCTTTTTACTCACTTGCTGTACCTAGTTTGTCTTTCTGGAAGATCAGTATTTTTCCCATTACTCATAATGTAACAGATTGTAAAGAGATGATTGTAAAGTTTGAATTGCATAATGTCTTAATGACTTTTAAAGGCTAATTATGAAGATAATGCTTTGGAAGCAAAGATAGAAGGTCTTTTTTTCATTTTCCTTCTGTCCTTCAGTGCTTTTTTTTGAGACAGAAAACCAAGTCAGCCACTACTTTGTACAGTTTACAAACGTTTTAAAATGAAAAGTTTTAAAGCTTCTCTGGAGTCTGTGCCTGAACTGAATTTGGGGCTGAGGGGTAAGGACAAGGAACCATTGTTAAATTTCTTTATCAAAGAAATATGCTGTGATATTGATACATACATACAACTTTGATACATAGAATCACAAGTGGAAGACCTTTGTCTGTTTACAGAATGCTTCTATCAAAAACTAATAATACTGTCACTTTCTATTTCTGTTCCTAAGAAGCATTAGTATCATCCCCCTTGTCTACTTATTGTCTTGCCCCATTTCAAACCACCTGTGAGATGGCATCAGAAGCCCTCTTTAAATGGAACATTTTGCAATAGTTTCATATTAAGAGGTATTCTGTGATTTTTCTCTTGAGTGCATGCAGTTATCTATGGCATTAGAGTATATGCTAGTATGCCATTATCATTTTCCACTTAAGAAAGGCAACAAGTAATAGTCTTTCTTTCCTTGCATCTGTTACTGGTTGCTTTATTTGTAGCCCTCTATATTTCTTTATAATCCCTGATGTTTTTTTTGCTGCATAGCTGAACTTCAGTTAACCAACCAATAAATTAACTGTTTGAGATGTTGCATGCTCAGCATTTACTTGTTATGCAAAAAGGCCATTTGGTAGGAAAGATGAGGGAATTGGTATTTAAACTGTACAGAACCAACGGCCTGAAGACAGCAAGTTTGAGTGTAACCTTGCAGGAAAGGCAGAGATCTAGGACATGGGAAATAGGGATTCAGTTTCTTGTGTCACTGGCCTAGTGGGATTTCTTCTGCCTAGTTATTTTATCTGTAAAATGAAGATAATTGTCTTGTCCTTTGCAAAGCTGAGAACTGTTTTTAAAGTGTTGTTGAAGGATAACATACTCTAAGGACTAATTTAAATTAAACATTCAATATGTAATTTTTAGAACAAATGAGAGACAGGAAAAGATGACAAATAATTTGATCCTGGTTTCTCAGGACTTTTACATTTCATTGTCTTTGCTATAATCACTCTCTCTTGCATCAGCGTAGCTGAGAGAAGAATCCAGTCAGTCCATTTTTTTTGCTCACAGGTTCTTACAATGTTCTTCAGTTTGAGGGACTATGTCTCCCAAAACCTGATGGACTCTAGGAAAACACTGATGTTCTGAAAGCAGTGGCTCAGATAATGAAACACAGATAATATTGTCCTAGTCTGCAGCAAATACATATGATACACAAGAGTTCACTGAGAACTTCAATCATGAAAGGAAAAAAAAAAGGGATTTCATTGTGAACTTGAATAAAGTAGAGGTCATTCTTTATAAAAGTTGAGCAGAAAAAGAAGTAATCAGACATAGGGGCAGGACAGAACAAGACAGCACTTCTGAATAGGTACAAGGTGAACAGATTGAAAAATTAATATGAAGAGCAAAAACCAAGAAGCAAGGGAAGAAAGAAAAAACCTCCAGAAATCCTTAGAACAGTCAGAAGACTCTCAAACTCTCAAATAAATGTATATTCTCATTTGAAAAAACTCAAAAATTTTAATTTCAGCTTTTTTTCAAAAGAAAATATTCACATAGATGTCTTTTTTACACTTGTTGATTTTTGTCAAGAAATTATTTCTTTCTTGTTGAAAAAGTTTCCAGGCAGTTCTAAGTACAGGCAGGAGGCGTCTTCTGTCGTTTTCATTTTTTTTAAGCAAACAGTAAATGTTGAAGAATTGTAAGACACCAACTCATTCAATTGGAGTGGCTGCATGAGGATGAGGAACGTACATTTGATAGATGCTCCCAAAATCAGTGAGTAAAACACCAGAAAGCTCTGAGTTTGCAGCAGTAGTAAAGACTGATGCCTGAACTGACCACAGATAATGTTCTCTTGCTTTTTATTTTCACTGCATCAAGTACAGCAGTAGGCAGCTTTATGAAGTGAAGTAGATAAAACGCATCATTGTATAATCTGGGAAGTCTGTGTCACAGTTAGGAAACATGCAGTGGTGGAAAAATTTGTTAATGTTGTCCTAGGAGTAAAGGACCTAACAGAAATGTATAGATGTTGATTGTTTATAATTTTGAAAGCAGGAAGGGATAGAGTTTCTCTTCTCTCGTTCTAGACATCAAGTCTAAACTAGACATGAGCCCTTCAATAGGCAATGGAGAGAGAGAAAACTTCCGAAGTGTCACTTATGCTGTCCTAAGATATGTGGCTAAGGCAGGAACTGCCAGAGAATGAATCACTTGCTGCGGGCACCTGGGGGAAGAATAGCCTTTTGAGGGAAAGCAGGCAACGGGAAACAGTCTGCTTCCGAAGTGTCTGCTGTCTGAAAAGCCAGTACTGCAGCAGTGTGTGCATATGTGCTTTACATCCCAGGAGTAGTCGAATGGGAGCCCATGAAATTACTTCAACAGGTAAAGTAAGCATAGCAATCTGGTCCTGACAGATAACACCATCTTCAAGAAAAAAAAAATCTTCTTTGGATAATGCATGGGTCTTTCCTGTTATATCCGTGTTCTTTGCAAAATCTTATCCTCCTTTTGCAGGACGATGAACGTGGGCATCCAGCAGATCTCCATTCCATTTTAAACTCCATAATGTGCTTCTCAAACACAGTTAATAAGTATATGCATCTTGCTCTGTCCAGAAAATACAGTTGGTTATTGAATTTATTTGGTACATTAAGAGCTCAGGGCTTACACCAGTATTTGAACTGTGCTGAGGGAGAAGATATAAAATCCGATTCTCCTGAACCTGCTCCGTGAGCGCTAGACAACTATCTTCTGTCAGGAGATTTCAGAGGACTTTGCAAGATGTCACAGTCAGTTTCCCACATATCTTGTTCTGCTCGTAAATAAGTATTATTAAGCCTCAGCCATTGTGTGAGTGGCCTAATGAAGCAAGTCACCGTGTCGGAAGCAGAAAGAGAACCCTCACTCCTTCCATGAGACCACGTTCCTGCAGGATGTTGGGAAGTCATGTAGACATGCTGTAATTAATTTGTGCATTCTTCTATAGCATTAAACAGCTGTTATTACAGAAGGACATGGATTTCTGCCCAGGTAGCACTCATGGTAGATGATGAGCACACAGATTGCGGCAGTAAACTCACGTGATACGCAACCTTATGTTTCAATGTCTGTAGTTTTGCACTTGTGAAACTGAAGCCTTTTCAAGCCGGTGAGTTGCCAACTCTCCCATTGCACCAGTGGCATAGAATTTCCTCAAAAAAAACCCCTCCTTCCAGCCTGCTCTGAAAGAAATTATGACAAGTGGAAAAGGAATTGGGGAAGTATCTGAAAGAAATTCTTCAAAATAGCTATCTACAATGTTAAATATTCTTAAACCTGTGGGACAAAGATAGAGGGCCAAAATTTCACATTGACAAGAAACATTTGTCTTTGACTACTGTTGATACTCAAGTGAATCCAATAGTTACACTTCATAAACTAGACAAAACATGGCGTCCCTAGATTTTTCTGTGGAAAAAGAAATGCATTTGAATAATGTTCAGATGATTATTGTGGCCATTGGAAAAGAATTATTTGTGTATTAGTTTATACAGAGGCTCATGTCATTGCACATGAGCAGACAGCTCTACCCGTTTGGAATCCTCTTGAATTCTGGGGGATGTTATTTGATTTCAAATGGAGACGGCCCATGATTTTGTTAACCCACAGAACATGGTCATGCTTTTCTGGAATAAAAAAGGAAAAAAACAACAGCATTAAGTGAACAGTGACATTCTGAATATGTTTATTTACTATTGAGAAGAACTGGTGCAAGTCTACCAGATGAATGTTCAGGTACTATACAGATTTTTAAACATAGTGTAAATTCCAGTGTGGGTGATTGGCAGATTTTACCATAATACTTTTAGGCTGACTTTAGGTCCTTTATTTTACTGTATGCTCAAGTGTCCAGAAATGCAAGCCAGGAGCTCTTGGTGTCTGTGTTCTCTGTGCAAACAACTAAAATCAGATGTGTGATAGCTGCTCTTCAGTTGTAAGAATTTCCCATTCCTTCTACTTCAGACACGTACTTCGGAGTGATGGTGTCGTGATGTTTAATGCAGCTGGTCTGGAGAATAAACTCTACTGGGACATAATGGGCTGAAGTGAAACAGCATGATCTCGGTCTCATGAAAGGTCTTTTGCTCATGCAGAAGGCACTGGTACTTAGCTGAGACAGTGGAGACTGCCTGACAGGTTGCAATTACTTCTGCCAAATGCACCAGGCTGCATTCTGAACCTTTGCTTAATGGGGGCAGATCTGTTCCGAGTTATAAAAAAAAAATAAAATAAAACTGCCTCAGGTCATAGATATGACAGTGTCTGTGCTTCTAATCAGGTTCCACCTTCAGCAGCAGGTTTTGCTTATTCATCCTACATAAACCTCAAAATGAGCTGAATTTCCTTCATAAAAAAACCATGGAAATGGCATAAATCTCAGCTTTAGTTTCCATGAACTCCAAGGCAGAGTTACCACTCTGTCTGATCGTGTTTGCCAGGTACGCTCAGCTAAGATAAGAGCTTCCTTCAATGTATCTGTGGCAAAAAGACAAGTTATGAAATAAGATTTTACTTTGGAGTCTCTGCATCATGCTTTTTTGTGCTGTAGCAAATTGTTTTTGCATCACACACTGTATGCATCTAGAATAATATTCAATTAGGCTAATAGTTGCTTCTTATGTTGTTCTGTAACAATCAGTGATTAAGAACCTCTCTGTATGGTTCAATCTCCATTAATTAATTTCCCCTGCAGATATATACACCTGCCTATTCTTCCTCGGAGATCCCAATATGAAATGCAGTTATTTTGCAGGTAAACAAAGGAGGTAAAGGATGACCTTTAACTTTGACAGCAGTATGTGTGATTTTTACCATCTGCAATAACTGATCGCCCCTAATAACAATGCGCTGGATAAGAAGCTGAAATGAGGAAACAGCCAGAGACAGAGGAAGGTTGGAGGGGAGCAGGAATGACCTAGCAAAATGCGTACTTGTCAGGGCAGGAGGTCTTGTGCGCGGTTACACTTTGGGCCTCACTCTGCCGGTGTTCAGCCCGTTATTGGGCCCTGTAACTGCTTTCACTTGCACAGCCTCTGCGGACTTGAGGCAAGTCGCGGGCAGGCAGGATTGCCGGGTCAGCCCGCCAGCAGCGAGTGGGCAGCTGCGTGGAAAGCAGCTAGCGGCACTCCGGCTAGCTCGCTGTGGGGTCTGGCTCCTTGGCATGATGTGGACCGACTCTATAAATTCAGGGAGGAAAAAGGTTAAAGAACAACGTGAGCTCTTTGCGAGGTTGTTTATATTTTCTACTATGTTTTATGTGTTTAATAAACACAGTCTCAGTTGTTTGTCCTCACCACTGGTTGACAAAAGGGTAAATCTTACCTGCTATAATGGTGGAAAATATAAATAGCTTTCTAGCAACCAGGCTTCATTAATATGTATTGGAAAGCTAAAACAGTAGTCAGCTATGAGGAGGAAAAAGTACAGAATTGCTATGGATTATAATAATTCCAGCAAGGCGTCTAATTTATATATTAAGCCTGCTTAATGGACTTATATTGCCTTGCTCTTTGATCTGAAGGAAAAGGTGCTGAATAATTTACCAAAAAAAAAAAAAATCCCCTGGCCCAGCCCACACGTCACAATCTGCCCTATAATTTACGTTTTTTAAGAGATGCCATTTCCATGCAGGAGAACTGGTTCCTAAAGACTCCTTCTAATATTACAAATGTATTTTCACGAGGTACACTCTGGGGAAAAAATACTAATGAAGGAATGCAATTCCGCAGACAAATGTTTTGGGTCTATGCCTTCCTCACTAAAGACAGTCATTTCAACTAAATGCCAAAAGGCATTTAGCTGTAACATTTGTCAGTGGAATAGGATTGGCTTTAGGTTTCCCTCCTGATTTACAATTGAGTGTTTATTGGGTCTGCTGTACTGTAGCATGTTTTGTTAACCTCTAAAAAAAAACGCATCCAGCTTGCGTATTAATCACAAGGATGATATCTGTCACAGTAAATTGGGTTGCTGTGGGGTTTTGTGCCATGCCAGACTCAGTGGAAGGGCGAAGGATGCAGGCTGCTCCCGAGGGGGCAGGAGAGGTTGGGCTGGTGGCTGTGGGCTGGGGTGTAGATAACCCACGTCCAGCTCCTGGCTCCCGAGATGGTTCCTTGTGAGATGTGTAATTTATTTCTCTCTCTCTCTATTTTTCAGCTGAGAAAGGGCGGCCAGGGGAAAGGGGAGGGAGCTGTGTCATGGAGACTCGCAGTAGTTGGGTGAGCTGTGAGTCACAGGCCCGATGAGGAGTTAGGTCAGTGTGATGGTGTTGAGTGACTAGTTGTTGGGAACCTTGTGCTTGGAGTTCCTCAAATGGGCTCGTGCCTACCTGTGGTGGTCATTCCTCAGTAATCCCTTCTTCTGGTCACATACACGCGTATCAGCAGTGTTGGTAATCACAGCTTTGTCATGACTCTTGACATCTCTCCCATTCACATTTTCCCCCCAGTTTGTCCAAAGCAATGAGTTGTCAAACACTTACTGTCGCTGTGTGCAGGGTTCATTCATATTTAAATAAAGCCATTATCCTGGCCTGGAGTTTCAGTAGTTTTCTGCTCTTCCTCTTGAGTATTTCTCTCAGTAGTGCCATCTAATCAGCTTTAGATTTTAATTAAACAGCTGTCATTTGCTTCCTAGTTCTGTTGCGACCTGATGTTGTATTAAATTTTAATTTAGCCTAGGCTGGATAAGAAGTAGATTCCTTCAGACAACAAAGAAATGCTATTAGCAGGTTACAGTTGTAATTAAGAAGAGCTCTGCTGAAGTGCTAATGCATTCAGGTACAGAGAAGGAACTGGAGGTAAACACGCACGTAATTATTATTCAGGGATAGTGCTTGCAATATGAATGTGTAGTTTCTAGCCAGGCTGCTTGAATTCCAGGTTTTGGTGAAGATCTCACACTTTACACCCTTGACAGGAGAAATAGGAAGGGATTCCCAGATTCCCAGTTTTTCAGCTGGGACCTGGTCGTGTCAGTGGTTAGAGGTTCGTGCTGGTGGTCCCTGGGTGTTGTTCCAGATGTTTCAGTGGTGCTGTGCCATGCAGTAGGACCTGCCCATGTAAATCAACGTTATTACCCCTCTCTAGATTTCAGATGCTGTTAGTAGTAACAAGCACAGATATCTTAAATGCAGTAATGCTTTTTCCTGCAGTAAACCTTACCCTGGAAATATAAAACAAACCTAACAGAAACTATTGAAGATGCAAATTAAAAAAAAAAAAAAAGAGGTCTGCTTATAAATCTAACGGACAGTCAATTAGTTCAGTTCTGCCTTCATATTTCTTCTTCACAGGAAATATATTTTTTCAGTCTATAAATAACTAGCTCTTAAAAAGGTCTTTATGCAGCCTATTATACTTGTGTAACACCCAATCCAGGCATCAGGCATCTGAAACATTGATTTATATAGTAGAGTTGCTTACCAGTGAGTGTGGTTTTTGTGAAGCAGCACCAGCTAATTAGCACCGTGGGTATCTGTACGCACTGGGAAGGGCAGAAGGTTCAGGACAGTGCTTGTGTCAGGAGTCAGGTGAGCATATTTCAAAGCACCCACAGATAGAGGGGTGGCAAGGTGTCGCTTCTAATACCTTTTCTCTCACACTGAGCTTCACAGAGAGTTTACAGAATAATGCAGATCTCTTTATAAACTTTGCATTATCCTTCAGAGCATCAAAGTGTGACTTCAGCTTGGTAGCTAAACAGCACCTAGAGTTAAAGGAGGCTAGCGGTTTTGTTTATCTGTTGTCACACAGGAGGGTCAACACAAGAGTGATACAACAAACAGTGCAAAAACCAAAGGAGAAATTAGTTCAGGCCTGCTGAGAGCCTGATTCCAAGTCCACTGAAGTCAAAAAAAGTCTTTCATCTATGACTCAGTAGGGTTTTGGATCAGACCGTAATTGCATACAAGAGCTGCCTGCCCCCGACATGTAGGAGTTATGTAGCCATGCTAAGAGAAAGTGGTTTAGAAGTAGAATTAGTCACGTGTTCATTGTTTGTGACCTTGGCAAAAATATAATTTCCCTGAAGACTGTTGTTAAAGAATGGCTTAGAAATAAATTAGTGCTGACAGACTGGGAGCATTTTGACACAGAACCACCACCTCTGCATCACGTATTTGGCATGCATTTATATCAAATTGATGGCTTAGGGATATTTGGGGTATTTGCCATTGGTTTGGTGAAATCTAACTACCTCTTCTCTGACATGCTTGTGGCTGAAACACCCTCAGTTTGTCTTTACCTGTCTTACACAACCTCTTTCCACCTGAGGTGCAGCTAGTGTTTTCACGTGGCAGTGAATTTTTGTAGCTTTCTTCAAACCTTAGTCTTTGTAAAAGTTTTACAGTTGTTCTTTCACACTTTTACATTTTTCACGTACTGTTTCCCAGTGTCCCTCTATCATGGATGGCAGCTGGTTGTAAATGATCCCATTCAGCATAAACAAAACCCAGTCATTTACTGTGTAAAACATGTGGTTTGTGCCTCGCGGACAACAGATTATGTATTTACTTCATGAGGTGTTACTCAGAAAAGCATCTCTATTCAAGACAACACTTAAACGTGCTTAAATCACACTGAAGTCTGTGTCAAGTTGCGCCACATACTTTTAGTGCTGTTCTGAACAGAAATGGACTCAAATACACGTTTAAGTGCTTTTCTGGAACATGACTGCCCATAAAGCTCTAGTAGACTATATTAGTTAGCTGGCACTAGTGTTATTAGTACTTCAACTCATTTAATTCAGGGTGCTTTTTGTAGAAGTTTCAGAATATTGATTAATAATACATCTTAGTTGCAAGTATTTATTGGTCTTCTCCAGCTGTCCTTAGCTTGTGGTCAATGCCCATTATTTTCTATCAATCTAGCTAGCAGACGGAAGCAAATGATTGTGAATATATCTCCCTATGCAAGCTGCCGTCAAATTTTTCACTAAAATCCATCTCTTCTTCCACCAATTCTAATAATGGAATTTAAAGTTAGATTAGTTGGAAGCAACTTTTTTTTTTTTTTTTCCAACTGGCTAGCAATTAGTTTTATAGAAGTTGAAAAATGAAAAGCAGATGGATTTAGAGCAGTGTTTCCTCTCGCAGGCTTTTCTAGAAGGCTGAGCTGAATGTCTACGGAAGCACAGGTCATTCCTTGCTCTGCGTGTGTATGAAGTTTTGGGCCTGCAGTAAGCACTGCTTAAGCAGAGACGAGTTCCTCTGTAGGCCTTTGGAGGCTGTTCCCCTCCAGTCTGCAGAGCTGCTTTGCTTACGCAAGGCAAGGACCTCTGTAGCAACTCACTCAGAGTAATTAATCAAACTGCAGCCATACTGAGACGCAGAGGAAGGCTGTGTTAATGGAGTCATTAGAGTGCCAGCACTGTGGATTCATCAGGATTAGAGATAAATGTGGTGAAACATCTCTAGGTGGGATTTTGATGAGGAAAGATTAGAAAAATTGTATATGGCATTGCTTAGTTCGTAATACCCTACCTCATGCATAGTTTTTCTCATTGTGTATTTAAGTCCAGAAAAGGGACAACTGGCTCAACTGACAACTCTGTTAGCTGAAACAGTAAGAAAGAAATGCTGTTATTGTAATGCTTAGTAATCGCCTCCCAAAGCACTGGCACGATTTGGGACATAAGGGTGGGACGAGTCGCTGACACCCTCTGGAGATTGTGCTTTAAAGGCGCTGCGGTTCTGCCAAGCTGCAGATGTGTCTTCGCGTGTAATTGCGTTATGGCTTTCATTTCCACAGCAGCCAAACCTGTAAATGGGTTCAAAAAGAGTAAACCTGTATGTCTGTCAAAACCAGAACTTGGTGGTCCAGACACAACTTTTGGCTTCAAAAACTGTTATGCCACTGATTGCGGGGAGCTCACACCGTGTGTGCGAGGAAGCGCCACTCCCCTGTCCCGGTCCCTGTCCCTGTCCCTGTCTGAGGAAGGGTTTTGGTTCTGGGGTCTGACCCCTGCAGCATTTTTATGCTCTTTGCTTCTTTAATGCCCATCTCTTACTTGTGTGTGTGTGTGCATACAGGACACGGAAGTCCTTAACACGGCCATCCTGACAGGGAAAACGGTGTCTGTTCCAGTCAAGGTTGTTGCTGTGCAGGAGGATGGGTCGGTGGTCGATGTTTCAGAGTCCACTGAGTGCAAATCAGCTGATGAAGACGTCATAAAGGTAAGGCACCCACATGAGGTGGGCATGAGGAAAACCTGAGTTTTCTCCCTTGTCTTCACCACCACCAGCACATTGGGACCTAGCCCACATTCCAGATTTTACGTGGACTGGTTGTTTTATACAATGCTAGCTGTTTCTGCAGTGCTGGGTGGTTTGCACTGTGCAATAAGGAATTTGGTTTCCAGAGCTTATGCAGGGTTAGCACATTTCCATAGACTGCTGGGGAGCCGTTTGTGCTGATGCTTTTCATGTGGTGTGGCAGAGAGGGCCAGGGATGCTGAAAGAGTAGCCCTGGTCTTTTTTTCTCTGGCCAACCAGTGCTAATGTGAAAGAACATATTCTCTGATACATCGCATGTGGGAAAAGTCAGCTTGCCACACAGGCATCTTTATTCTTGTGTAGTTTTTCTTCATCTACTATTAGATAGTAATAACACAGTATATTGTAACAGTGTACAGCAAGGCTTCCTACGTGCTTCTGACTGCATCACCTGCTTTCCACTGAGGAGTTTCTTACAAGTAAAGTACTGAACTCTACCAAAGTCTGGAAGAGCATGACAGAGAATAGAAAATAACTATATTGCAAAAATCCTTAAAACAAGAGCTGCAAACTTTTAAGCAATGTTTTTTTTTTTGGTTTGTTTTAATATAATGTGTTCAACTGGTTCTCACTCCACGATATTGAGATGAAAATAGCTTTAATTCATCTTTATCAAGACATTGACTGTATGACTTCTGACACCATTGCATGGCTTTCAGCTTTTAGCTCATTATTATTTTTAGGCATAAAAGAGGTACTTTTGAACATCTTTAGCAGGTTTATTTGATTTATTATGTGGTTTGGGGCTGGTTTTTGTTGTTTTAAATGAAGTTCAGAATTGAGTGCAATGGCCTCTACGTAGGGTTGTTTTTTTGTATTCTCTATGAATTTCTTACAGTAGTCTTACAAAGATGATTTCTTTGTCTCAACTCCAGGAAAGTACAGTATATTATATAAAAATGCTATAAAAATAGGATAGTATACTCATCCTTTTTACATATAGCAATCTTGTAACCTGTAGATCTTATTATAAACTCTCTCTGGAGCCTTCAAAAAACCAAGTTCCTGCTCATATTCTAGCTGTTAATTGTGTCATGTCTGAATGTATTCCAGACCTGACCCTGTCCCTTTTATAATGACTTTTAAAAGGTCTCTTCAGATTGCATTTGAAACCCACATCCTATACCTGTATACTTTCAACCTATCATTATAACCTTTTTGTAGATAAGACTACAGAGGTCCTAATAGATAGCTTGTACTTTGTCAGATAATTTTTCGTGTTCTGTGGCTGGCTAAAGAAATGCCCATAGCAAAGCTGTCATTTATTTTGAAGACCATATGCTGGAAAGAGAAATTCACCTTCTTACTTTTGACAACTCTGAATGAGCTTGTTACCAATATTTGGAATATATTATATCCTCTAAAACAAACAAACAACATCTCATTGCATTTTATTTCCAACAACAAAGAAATTCTTTTGCAGTAAAAGTGCTGTATTACAGAGCAACTGTACATTTCTTAGAGATATCCTCTTTCTGAGACCCTCAGATGAGAGATGACATCCACTTGATCCTAGGTAGCTACAGGAAAGACATGATGGGTTTTGGCAAAAGCCTTGGTCAGGCAACCTCTAGCTGCTTCCAACCTTTTTCATGAATATTTATCTATATTTATCATGAAGGGAAATTATTCATAAATAAGATTCAAGTTATTGAGAAGAGGCATGTGTGCGGTTGAATCCTCAGGGACAGAGTGATGCCTAGCACTTTTCAAACCTCAAAGCATTTTGCAAAGGAAATCCATGTAGTACTGCCGTTTCATGAAAGTGACTGTTCCAATGCCAGTGATGGAGGAGGTTTCTTGAATCTCTAGCCTGTGCTTCTATATTTTATGTTGTATATTAGATGGGGAAAAATAAAATCACATTTAGTTTTTTTGGTAACCAAATTTCCTTGAAAGCCTTACCAGAAAGAACATGAATGAGTATCTTTGTTTATGACTAACTTAATTGTCAAAGGAACAGTTTCTTTTGATAAATTTTGTTGTTCTTTTTTTACTGTGTACTCTACAGCTCTTCATATCTGATTAGTGGCTATTATTTATCAGTTCACAACAAAGTGCTCGTATTATAAACTCAAGCACCAAGTTATATGTCATATATATCATCAACATATTGCTCAGGCTCTTTTCTTTTCTTTGCACTTCAGAAAAGCAGGTATGGATCTAACAGATGGTGTATGTGGACTTTTGTTTCTATTAATTGAGTTTCTAGTATTTCTAGGACTTTCTGTAGTTAGAGAATATTGGGCTGAACCAGATACAAAAAGGTCAGGAAAAGGACTCCCCTTCCTCTTCCACTAATAAAGCTACTATCTGCTTATGTTAGGGAGATGTTGCATTTCAAAACACTGCTTGTTTAAAGTCCAGTTAGTTCAATCAGCAGTTGTCGATATGGATATCCTGTCAAAGCTGGGTATGAAGTTGTTCTGGTTCCTGAATTTAAAAGGTCCACTGAAGCTGGCAACTAAATAAAGCTTGATGTGACCTCTCTGAGCAGAGACAAGATTGCCAGTTGCATTCATGGATTTAAACACTTCAAGAAATCAAAGCTGTTGCCCTTTGACCATCTTCTTTGCTTGCTTTTTCAAAATGGGTTGTATTTCTAGGTGGAAATAGAGCTGTTCCAAAGCACCTTTAAGTTGATGAGGATCCTCCCATCCCTTTCAATGATTTGGGGAGAGCAGACCAAAACGCTGGCCAAAATTCTGCACAGATTTTACAAGATTTGCACTGTATTTTCCCCCACCCTCCTCCTTTATCTTTTTTTAGTGACCAGGTTGGGTTTAAATCCAGTCTTCATTTGACTACTCTGTGAAATTATTTGGGCATCAAACGACTGACAGAAGACAACGCCTCTGGGACTCTTTCCCAGACCTGGGACCCAACTCTGTTGACTTAATGAGTGAAAACAACAGGTCTGAATGTGGTCTTCACCGAGTTCAATTTGGCCCATCCTGGTGTTATAAAGAGTCTCAAAATGGGTGTAATGTTATTTTTGTGAAAATTACAGCACCCTTATAATGGATTTTATTCACAAATTACTGATAGGTGCTCTCAGGCTGAATGCTTTTCAGGCATAATTTTTAACTGGAAATGCATGTATTGGTTGCAAGATTGAATCCATAACAATTAATTAGCTGTGTTAAAATTTAGTTACAAGGTTTATGTGCCTGTATTTTTTCATAAAAATGCATATCCCCTTCACAACCCCCTTTGGTAAACTCAGTATTGACTTTGCTTCCAGATTTGTGTTGCCTTTTCTATATAGGTTGTACTGCTAAACCCTCTAATAAGGGTTGTCAGGCATTTTGGATGTAATTGCCTTATCTTGAGCTTCTTTTCACTGTTAATTCTGCCTTTTTTGTTTCTTTTGTAATTGGAGAGATATTCATATTCTTTTGGGCAGAACAGAGTGTTGCGTTCTTAACCTTTTATTTCTGTTTAATAGCTAATGATTTAATAGACAATTAATGAGACAGTTCTTTGATCACTGCTGTAACACCATTATTTTCAATTAAGACACACTGAACTGAAGCTAGTTTAAATAGAAATACACTTTGGCCAAGGCTGTTATGTATTTATACAAAATGTGCTTATCTGGGCAGCTACCTAGACATCACGTTGATAAAAAATACTACTCAGAGATGGTCAAATAGATAGATGATAAGTGATTTATTAGTAGACAAGAGATGTGAATCTCTCCTGTTCGAAGTCATATATCCCCTCCACCTAACAGTTTAATAGCTTCCCAGCAAGAGAGTATCTCAGTGCACATTTTTCAAAGCCTACATAATTAGTGGTAAATACAATGAAACACACCCATTACTTCTTGACCTTGCATTTTCTGACCTAAGTGTGAAAGGAGTTGCACAGATCAACTTGTTCGGTTGTACTGCCATCCCTGGTCCCTGCAGTTGCTGCTCCCTGCAGTTGGACGCAGGTCGTAACACTGACCAACCGTTGTACCTTGAAATGGCTTGCACTTTAAAAATTTTGGATGGAAATACTACTCTGAGTCAGTGAAGCTCTCTTGTTCATTCCATCATTGAAAACGATTGTTTAATGTTCTGGCATTTGAAAGAAAAGATTGGCTTTATGATTAAGGCACTGAAATGCTTCTCAGCATTAATTTCCATATCTTTTGCTGATTTCCTGCGTGACTGTGGAAAGTCAGTCATTCCTCTTGGAATCTCCCTTCATTGTCTGCAAATAAGGCTGAGAAAACATCTTTTCCCAGCCTTAACCTGCCTTATGTAATTTCTCAAGCTACTGTCAACTCTGAAGGGACAAAGTCCTTATCGCCACAAATCCCATTAACTTCACTGGTCTTCTGCCATGGACTCACTTGAAGGACTTCTCCCCATGTGTCCTGTTCTTCCTGCAGACCACAGCTAAATAGGGTGCTGAAGCTGAAGAGAAAGAAGTGGTGGAAACTTGATAAATTTGTGCACAAGTTACTCAGCTACTCCGGTGATGGGTAAAACATTGAGAGATAAAGGAGCTGTAGGCACATTGGGATGCGCCTTTTCTGTATGTATGCTGAACCGTGGGGCCTCAGTCTTCACAGGTGTGGAAGAAAAGCCTTGAAGAAAAGGATTAAAACATGGCGAAGAACTCCTTTGCTCATCCATCCTGCCAGGATGTATAAGCACTGCTGAAGTTTTGCTGGCCTGTTAAAAGTGGGTGTTGCTTGCTCCCCATCGGCCTTTGAGCCATAGCTGGAGAGAAGTAAAGTTAGACCAGTGGCAGTGATGGAGGGAACACCTTGAGATGGTTGTATTACAGAGAGAAGTCTAACCTGAGGGGCTTTGGCACTGTCAGTATTTACAGCTTCTTAGACGTTCCAAGTGAGCTCCATGCACTGCTTTTTCCTTCCTATGGAAGTACCTTTAAAAGCCTGAACCATAGTAATTTCACATGAAGAAAAATTCTGAAAACATTGTAGTTACGTGGTAGTCATAAACATCACCCACAAAGCAGCATCAAGTGAGAAAATTATAATGAGGATAGCTTCTTAGTCCAAATGTTTATCTCAGTAGTGTACAAATGAGAGAGAGACAGCTGCCCAATTAATTCATTCTTAGATTAGTCATATTTTCATGTTCTTTGCAAGTTATGCAGAAATTGACTGATAGTTCAAATTAATGTCTGCACTAATTCAAATGGCTTCCATGGAGTTATACCACAGACTAATTTAGCCTAATTTTTCTAACAGAAAAGGCCCTCAATTGAACAGAAGGGAGCCAGAGGGCCTCATCCTCCTCATTTCTGCCCACATGTAAAGTGCAATAGAAACAGGCTGAATGTGCCTAGGCAGAGGCATACATTAAAAACAATGGTGCTTCAATAATATACCATGAACTCCGTCTGTGCAAGAATGCACTTTTCTTGTTAGCTTGCTAGAGGAAAGCACTTCAATGAATTATTTTTCACCTTTTCATAATTTCCTGTCTAATTATAATGAAAGTCAAATTCAAACCATTCCTACCCCCTACTTTTCTAACACAAACCTTATCTTGAACTCTCCATAATTAATGTTAAAACAATAGGCGACCTAATTTTCCTAGCAGCAGCCAGCTAGGCTTTATCTAATGTGCAGTAAAAATAGTGTAGGAAAGGCAGGAAAGGTAATAGCTAACTAGATTGAATCTGTGGAAGGTTCTTCCCTCTTTCAGACAAAAACAGATGAGCAACTGAGGACCTTATTCAACAGCCATAGGCACAATGATCTCTGTCCCCAGCACAGTAACTGCTACAAGGGACTACAGAAAAAGAAAAAAAAAAAAAAAGGGATAGGGGAGGCGTGCTGCGGTTCTTTAATTTAGATGATGCTGAATTTTGGGAACAATTCGTTGCTGCAGACCCGCAGCACATTCTTAGGAGAACTTACAGAAAGAAGCACTTGCCTGCAGTTCTTAATACAATGGTTTATGCAGGAGCTCTGAAAACAAAGCCAGTGCTTGTAATTTGCAAGTTCTGCAGCTGCTTCACCATTAAAGTATGTGATCAAGAATGTAATGTACATAAAGTGGAGCTAATCTTATTTCTCCATCCATCGTATTTCTGAGTGCCTATCACTACATTACCTGAGAACTTTATTTTGTGGTCACTCGCTCAGAAATTAGCTCACTCCAGGAGTCCAAACTGTTTCTGGAAGCAGTGAAAATACTCTCTACTCGTTTATATGATGGATTTACTTTGGTGCCAGTTGGTTTATTACACAATTCATTTTGAGCTAGATCTTATTTTTTAAGTGATTTTTTTTTCTTCAGTGCTGCTGAGTGGTTCAAGATTGACAGCCCTGGAGGCTTAACCACTCTGTCTCACCCCAGGACAGGGGACAGATTGGGGCTGCAGCAGGCAGCTGTTCAGCTAGGAAGCTTTTGAAGTGCAAGTGTTTAATTTGGTGAGTCCATCTCCATGTCCAAGCAGTCCTTTTAATCTCACCTGATTAGTGCCAGTGAATCAGTATCATCAGCTCCATGAAATCAGCTGGTAACAACCTCAAGTCACCATCAGCTTCATCTCCATCCACCTTTGAGAACTGGGTGGTGATGGACTCTGCAGTCCATTACAAATCCTCTGAAATAATGACTCCCCATGATGCCTGGCACAGGCAAGGCACTTAAGGCAGCAAAGTGTTCCTCAGCTGAACAAAAGGATTATTTAGGAGGATCCTGCCTGGGACTCAGGCATTCTGGTTTACCTCTCTGCTTTTCTCCAGACCTCCTCCTCTTGCTGGTCTGTCTTGGTAGTGCCACAGGGATGACAAGGATACTTCTGTCTCAGTAGGATTTATTGGCAAGAAACCTGTTAGAGACTGTGGATCGTGTCTTTTATACCTGTGGACCGGTACACCTGAGTTAGAGCAGTAATCAAAGATCACTGAGCTGCTTGAAATGCATTAAACTTGTAATTAGATCTTCTGGTTTCTAGTTTTTGGGGCCAGAAAACGCTCCCTTTGCCCCCATACAAAGTTCATCTTTATAAGCCATAAGAGAGAGGCAGGAGAATATGGCAGATCTCTCTGCAATATGTTGACTGTTGAATTAAGGATTTTGCTTTTTGTTGAAATATCAGAGGTTCTGACATTCAGGTCACCAGATTCTGCTAATTAGTTTCCTAGCCAGACAAAGCATGATCAGAAAAGAGTAGCATAGCCACTTACTGCATATTAAAGATGTGTCTTAAAAATCACCCGTGTTACACAGCAACAGGTTGAAATCTATAATGTTTTATGAATGTGCCAAGCTAAAACTTTGGGTTTAGAATCATATTTGCACACAAAACAGTACCATGTATAGCAATAAGGATGCCAATGAGGCAATCTCACAAAATCACATATTGAAGAATTAATATTCTGTACATAGTACACATTGTACACAGCTTATAGCAAAATATATGTGTGTATCTTCCTGAAGTTATTTTTAAACACACAAAGTCTTCAAAGCCAGCTTGAGAAAACAGTGTTTTGTCTGGGAGAGGATCCGTTAAGAACAGACCATACCGACATGTGCAATTACACAGATTTCGGCAGAGATGCTTATGGTGTCTTCCAAGGGACCAGCTGCTGCTTCAGAGGAAGAAAACAATTCTATGGCTTAGCATTTGGCTGCTCTGAGAGCAGAAATGCAAAGGGCATGGATCCCAGTCCTGGGAAACAATCATTAGCCTGAACTGCAGTTTTGCTTAGGATAAACTCTGAATATTTTATACTAAGAGATGCACAGAGTCAACAACTCAGTCCAGGCTCAACAAAAGCCAATGTAGCAATAAGTAACTGTTTTTGGGAGAAAATGACAAACTTCTGGAGGCTTTTTCTCCAAGTTCTGTAGCAATTAACTCTGCTTTATAAACTTTAATGCAGTGAGCCATTTATATATTTTAATTAAGGACGCGTGAACCTTGTGGATTCTTAGGCATTTATACCTCTTGAACTGTCATTCTGGCTGGGCAAATTAACTCATGTACCCATTGTCATCAAAACCCCTGGGGCCAAAACGTGCTCTCAACTAAAGTGATGCAACTGTCTGAAAGGCATTGGAATGACAGAGGTGTTCCAGAGGGCAAAATTTGCTCCATGTGAAAGTTACAACAGCCATTAGCTGTCAGCTAAGGGATGAGAAAAAGTCTTCATCTCCACCCTCTTCACAGGTGTGATAGTTGAGAGAAGTGGGACGGGGCAGCAAATGATGCTTTCTGGACAGCACTGCATCCCATTTTAAGTAAGCAACAGTGTTTTGGGCACGGAGGTGCTCTGCAGCAGTAAAATACGTGTACAATGCTGAATCTTTCAACCCACGTAACAGGCTTTATTTCCAGAGGGCTTTGTGCTGAGGCAGCTTGACAGCAGCCGGCATGCTCCACAACCAAACCTTTGCATTCCCTTGGCTCTGTGGGTCACAGTCAGATATTGAATGCAGCTTGAATATATGTTTTTGTGGTTTAATTTCTCCACACCTGTGTTTTGGTAATGTGTTCCGAGATGCACTCCTTGAGATACATAGTAGGAGTTGAGGATGGAAATGATGAGCCTGACACGCCACCATCATTTTGAAGTGCAGTTCGTTTTTTTGACATAAAAGCACCTACCATTGCCAGTAACCAGCTCCCTTCTTCATCTGTGGAAGAAGGCAGTTTTGTTCTTGCTATATTTTTAATTATTAATATTTTTGCATTTTCATCATACAGAATTGGAAACCAGAATGAGAACTATTTTGATTTCCTTTATAGAAACAGCAGCAGACCGAGAAATACATGTAGCTAGACAGCTGTGTACCTTTGTGCTTCAGGACTGGGACATATTTGTGGTTTTGAGGGGAATGGGGAAAATCCAGCCATAAAGAACAGTAGCTAAATACTGGATTATTGAATTGGACAAGTCATAAATAAGGATGAAAGAACAAAATGAAGTTATAAATGGTATTTCTCCTTCCATTTACATAAAGTATGGGGAACGGAAGATGCCAACTGGAGTTTGGCTTTTGTCCTCTTCCAATTTTGTTACGCACTGTACTTGAGCATGCCTATCAGATTCAGTGGGAACAGGGGCTTAGTGGTTAAGTAAATGGCAGGATTTATCATTTTGTTTTGTGTTTTGGATTCTTAAGGTCTGATTTATACAAATGTCACTGTACTGAAACATTTAAAGAGGACTAAAACCAGGGGTGAGTGTAATTCACTCCCACATCTAAGACTTACTTCCAGTGCTAGAGAGGTAAACAGTTGTCTTTGTGAGCTGGAGTCAGGCTACCGGAGCATGGTCCAGGCATATCTTTAAAAAAATCAACAGAGTCAAGTAGTGATTAAAACTTTAAAGTTTACATTTGTTGAATGGGAAACAGAAACTAAATTCATTACGTCTACATTTTATAGCTCCTCAGTGGGGCATATTTGGAATTCTGTGGTGCTTGGCTGGGGATTTAAGCAGCTTCCCACTGAATTCAGTGTGAAAATGAGTCACTGTTTTGATGATGAAAATTTTACTCCTTTGATGAATTTCTCTTGAGGAAAAGCATTGGAAGTGGTCAGTGTTTCTAGAGCAAACAAGCATATTGCCCATGTTTTCCTGTTAAAATAGTCAGTGGTCAAACAGCTACCAGTGTTGGCACTGATAACACTGTGCCCTGGAAGACAAACAGGAACCTCAGTCACCTTAGTATTTCCGTTCCAGACAGTTGGTCAACATTTTTATTTTACACATGGGGCTTTATTTTACACGATTGTTTCACAGCCATACAGGAAAAACTTGGTTTTGTTTGAAAAGTATGGCAGTTCAGAATCAAAAGCACATACATGCTACAAAAACAGATTCCCACAGCAAACTGTGAGGCAATAAAATACTTGTGCATACATGGCCAAACGTAGATATGTCTATGTATAGAAAGTAATGCATGCAGGGGGGGCATGTAAGTGCCCCTCATACATACATATGGACAGACATGGTGTCCATGGTGAGTAGATACACAAAACAAAATCTTGGAAACATTTGCAGCAGTCTGATCTTGTTCTGACATTGTTCTTCTTAGCCTCTATGCCCACCTCTTTCATTTTTAAAATGCAACCTCCAACAGACATTTTTACAAACTTGGTTTATTCTGTCATTCCACCAGCAGTGTAGTGAATCCCTCCACCTCTATGGCTTCCATCTAGCATGGCCTCTGGAGCTACTGAGAGGCCGGAGAGGTTCCCGCTGTCTCATCAGTGGTCTGGAATGGAGGTGCAACAGCTGGGCACATGCTCTGCTTTTCAAAACGTGCCCAGAGGAACGCTCTCAGCAGTGACTGCCAGGTTTGCTGGAAGTGACACATCCTGGTGGGAGACGTCCTGAGACGCGGTGCTTGTAACTAGCACGGGAGGCACGTATCCCGAGGAGTGACTGGTGCGTGCGGTGGTTTGGCTCAGTGGGAGCTGAGGGCAGGCTTCGTAACACAGCCAGCGCTTCAGGGTGAAATGCTCACTTTGGTTCATCCACTCAAAACGGGGAAAAGTCAGAGGTTACAGGTATGCTGACCAGTGAATGAATAACACTGCACAGACGGCAAAGTCAGATCTATGCTGTACATATAGATGTCTGTATCCCTGTAATAACATCTGTGTGATATATATACAGTACAGATAATATAATGCTCACTCCTGTTCTATTTTTGCTCCCATAATAATTGTGCAAATAGTCCCATTTACTGGGAGTAAGGACTACCGATGCGAGGAAGTGTTGCAGGACATGGCCTTCAAACACTGTAAAAATGCATTTTAGCAGCGTGCAGCCAGCAGCTAACGACCTCTGCAGCTCCTTCAAAGGGAGCTCAGGCCTGCTTCTGCTGGAGAGCACCTGTGGTGTCCTACGGCTGAGCAACGTGGTCCTGCCCTGCGCTGGTGAATCAAACCTCCCTTAAGCGGAGTGCAGATCAGAAATCTGTCATGAGCCAGGAAAAAAGATGTATTGTAATAAATGGAGCAACAGTGGGCAGAGATGCATGAACTCTTGCAAGTGTCAAGAAAAGGCTGTTAAATACATGTAGACCTTACTGAAGAAGATCTGGGCATTTATTTGAGTTGAATGCATTTATTATTTGCGGAGTACTGACAATGTACGCAACTCTGTATGAAAGTGGTGTGGACACAGTGTGTACCCTACAGATCTCACAGCTGAATAAGAGTTACACAGGGCTTGCTACAATAGAGACATTCTGGGAGGTAATCCTTTATTGAGTTACTTGTACAAATATCCAGTGCAGCTTAGCAGTGAGGAGGGGAATGACATTACCCGGGGAACAGAGAATGGAGATTGCCCAGCAGGCCTGCCAGCAAGGGGGAGTTCTCTGTTGAGCTGCTTTGTCAGAAATGATGAGTTCCTAGCAGGAAATGCTATCTGCTATTTATATGCTGTATTTATTTGCACTTTTCCGATTCCTGCTTCTGAGATTACTGCCTGGATTTAATTTGCAACCCCTCCCCAATGACTTTTAGGTTTCCTCCTGAAAAAATAAGAGAAAATCCTTAAGACACACAGTCCTTCCGTAGATCTCTTACACTCAACGTTATCCACTGCAGAGCAAAATTAATGTATGCCCTTCCTTATTGTTTACCTTCTTAATTCATTTCTTTCTATAGAGGCTCAGCAAGCACCAATTTTCCAAGTGAGTTTTTAATCGCCTGAGCCCAGCGTGATTACTGTCTTCCAGGCTAGTTGCCATTGATGCAATCAGCATTTCAGAATACAGTGATTTTTTTTTTTCCCCCAAAACCTTAATGCTGTATGGCCAGCTGGCAGCACTTGGCTGCAAAGAAACATAAAATACTGATAGTGCTCTGTGAAAGAATACAACCTTTGATTGTGAGGTCTCCCCAAGCCGAGTGCATGAAGGTGATGTGAAATGGTTTCTTTCCAGAAATGGTTTAATATGGGGTGCAAAGAAATGTAGTATTCCAATACTAAGCACATAGGCTGGGGAGGCAGGGAGGGAAGAAAGGAGAAGACGGGAATGCAGTGTGCTGAAGTATTTCTCATTGCTGGAATGTTTGCTTTGAAAGGGCCTTTCAAGAGTACATGTTGCCAGGGGAGATTTTTCTCTCCATGTCTTTTATTGCCACCCTACAAATCAAAGATTTCAATACACCAGTACTGGAAAACTGCAGACTTAAATAGTTCCTGCCATGCAGAAGCTGTAGCCTTTTAGATTTCCCCAACCTGTAGCAAGTTTAGCATGAAAGATTATCAGAGTAAAATGAGAAAATCTTTCCTTGGACTAAATTACTTATTGTTGTGTTTTTAAGCACATTTTGTGCATTATAAATGCCAAGGCAACATTTGCAAAATTACTGAGTGATGATCAGGACCAGAGTACCACAAGCAAGGACAAAGTAACACAGGAGCAAACAGAGGATAGAAGGGAAACGGTGGCTGCAAGTAGGGGGCTGTGTTTTTCTTGGAGTAGAGTGCCCAGAGTTGTGTCTCTCTTCCTTATAGCCTGTCCTGTGACAGCTCCTGTGTGAGTCTCCTCCTCTGGGGGTCCAGGGATGCCTCTTTGCCTTTTTATGCAACATAACCTTGGGAGGAAACAATACAGGTACAGCTGGATCCTAAGTAAGTGTGTGAACCATGGTGAGATGGGGAAGATCCAGGCAGCACCGTTACGGTGGAGAGCTGGGAGATGCTGAGAGGCTTTTCTTTTGTGCTATTTGTTAAATAAAGCAAATGCCCACAACCTATGCATGTTTCCCAGTATTCTCTGCGGATGCCATGCAACTATAACTATTTAGGTTACAGCGTGTTTGTTTTTTACAATGTTGTTGGTGAGTATGGTTGTCTAAAGTCTAGTAGACAGCCATTTGCTAGGACCTTCTGTTCTTAGCAAGCTTGACAATGTGGCTTGTTTAATCGCCTTATGTTATTATTGATATTTTCATCTTCTGTAACTAATTTTGTTGAGGAAAAATGTATTATTGCCAACTTTGATCTCCTTAATTCTTGTAAGAAAATGCCTCCAGCTTCAGCCCATTTGAAGAATACACAGATGGTTTTGTACAGGATCATGACTCCTTTGAGAAGGTTGCTGACACTGTGCGAGTGTCTGTGGGGTCAGGATGGGAAGGGATCCTATTGAGTGAGACTGAAGAGATTTTGAAGGCGGCTGCCATTGCCTGTCTTTCAAATAATTGTTTTTCTGTCTGTCACTGGGAGTTCAGAAAGAGCTGCAGCAAGCTCATGGAAAAGCCTGAGGTACCTGAAAATGAATGTGATTCTAAATAAAGAAGGCTAGGATGAGATTGAAAGACAAGAAAAGAACTAAGGAAAAGAAATATAAGGCATCCTGAAAAGAAGGAATGTAACCAGAGCAGCTCACCCCTTCCAGGCTCCCCAGCTCAGTGCAGGACATTGGTCCATCCCTGCCTGGCCCCTTTGCTGTAGCTACGGCCACTGTGTGCGTGCTCTCTAGGAAGGCAGGGGAGATACCCACTAGCACTGTCTAGGTGCCATCACTGAGTTGGCCTTTTGTCCTGATTTCGGCTGGGATAGAGTTTTTTAGAATTCTCTTCCTAATAGCTGGTATGGTGCTGTGTTTTGGATTTAGGATGAGAATAATGCTGATAACACAGGGATGGTTTAGTTGCTGCAGAGCAGTGCTTGCTGAACAATAAAAGTGGGGGGGAGGCTGGCCCGGGGGGTGCTGCTGCTTGGGGACTGGCTGGGCATCGGTCAGCTAGTGGTGAGCAATTGCGCTGTGCATCACTTGGGTTTTTTAATTCTTTTTTTTTCCTCTTGTTTTTTTCTTTTTTTCTTTTGTCTTTTCTTATTAAGCTGTCCTTACCTCAACCCATGAGTTCTCACACTTTTACCTTTTCTCGATTCTCTCCCCCATCCCACTGGGGGGAGTGAACGAACAGCTGCATGGTGCTGAGCTGCCTGCCAGGCTAAACCACCGCACCCTGTTTACCTCATGAGAAATGAACCCTTAGTACCAAACCTTTCCTATGGCTTCTGAAGACTCTGACAGTGCCTTTCAGGTACTATAAAAAGTGTGAGATGTAAGCCTCATAGTGCGGGCATGTTTTCTAGATAGCATGCCTCTTGAGCAGCACAAGGAACCAGAAGTGTGTTTTAGCTATTCTAGTTTGAATAAAAATCTTTGCTGAATAATCCCCTTGAACCTGGGTGCATAGATGGAAATGAAGTGGACTGTAGATTGGGAAGGCAGAATATATCTGCACAAGAATGGCCCTTAATGCTGAATCAATAAGCGCAAATACCCGGCATTGAGCATGAGTTCACTAAAAACTGGTGACCTACTCCAGCTGCAGACGGTCCATGTTAGGTAACAAGAAAGGCAGCAAAGTATAGAAAAGCAAACATCTTACTGCCACAGAAAAAGTGTTCTTTCAAGCTAAATCAATAGGACTCCATCTATGACCTGCATAAAACATGAGACTTTAACAGAGTTATTTCAGTAAACAGAATCTAATAGCTTTGGTTGCCACAAGATGACTTAAGAGATGCCTGCTGCAGGAGGATGTCATGCTATAAAAGTGAAATTATGGCAGGCAGAAGTAATTTCCCTCAAACTCATGCACTCTCCCCTCCTTGAAAGTTTAAAGTATTTACATATAAGCACTGTGTCAGTGGTGAGAGCCCTTGTGTCTGTTTTCATGTTATCCTTTAGCAAACAGAAAATAAACTGGATGTACGATATTCCCCAGTACCTGCCACTCTGGCCAAAGTGATTTCAGTGGAAAGACTCTTCTGGCTTTGACAAAGATCAGTGCACATCCTGGACCGTGTTCTCTCCGATATGTCTGGAGGCACCGAGCCAGGACATTGTAAGCAGTGTAGGCAAAGGTCAAAGGAACATTGTGACTCTGCCCTTCTGCTGCTCAGTGGTAAAAGACAGAGCAAGACCGGAGGCTGGGAAGAGCCTTCCAGTGCACCAAAAGCTCAAGTATATCATGCAAAATACAGTGGCTTTGTGATAATTCTTCCTTTGGTGTTGAAATTTCCTCAGACACAGGGAGAGACATCTGTGTGGCTTTGTGTCCCACTGGATCGCAAGCTTCTGGCAAGTGTAGCAAGTCCTCTGGCTTTTAGACACTGCGTGTAGCAGCTCTTAAATGTCTGAAAAGGGTAATCTAGGGCACTCATCACCAACATAAATTAAGAGGATGTGGGGAGCTCACTCTCTTAAACCCCTTTTGAAAGTCTTTATGCCAGGTGAATAAAATAGATAGGGAAAGCCACATAGCTATAAGCTCTAAGAGCTTAAAGGGACAAAAATGAAAGAAGAGCTGAAAAGAAAATGCTGAAAGAAAGAGCTGAAAGGGAGGAATATGAAAGCTGTCAGAGAATAAGGTGAATGGACGGAAAAAAAGTGTATGGTTATTTGCAGCAGGTGTAGCTAAAATCCCAAACAAAACCTCACTAAGCCTTCCTTTGCCACAGAAGTGGGAGATCAATGCAAGAAACTATCTGAAGTTTTCAGGATGAAATAGGAAATGAAGCCACAGAGGAGGAGATGACAGCTATCCCGTCACAGCATCCAAAGTGTGCTTGCAGCACAAATGCTTAAAAAAAAAAAGTCCATGTGATACCAGCTGAGAAGCCAATATTAAGAAAACTCCAAGATCAGGGAAGAAGAGAGGGAACATGAGTTTCTTAAAGAAAATTAAAGGCAAAATAATCTAGAAAGCCTTCAGTGGTATTTTTCACAAAGAGTATAAAACCACAGTATAGCACCTGTTAACTCATGTAGTGCATGCCAGGGACACGGTATTAGTTGCACAGGATTTGTGTTCTGTTTGGGCAGAAATGTGACTTGGGCTAGCAGCTCAGAGTCTGTGATACATGTAATACATGTAAAAATGTAATACATTTTTACCAAAACCCAGGCTAACTAATGTACAGCTTGATCAGGTGTATATGCCAGAGCTGTAAACCTGCTGTGCATTTGGATTACCTGGCTAATTTATTTCTATTTTGCTTTTCCTGTCTCTTTTGTTCTATCATTTTTTTGTCATAGCACCATTTTTAATGACTGTTTCCTTTTCAGACACAATCTGGAAGTATCATCCTTTTTTTGCATTTTTCTAGCTCTTTATGCATTCAATAGTACTATGTGTGTAACAACAGCAATGAACCCGACAAATTCACCATCTAAATGCCCGTTTGCCTCAGCGGTCAAGCAACTTGCAACACTGACATCATTTGACCCTCTGAAGGGGTAGTGGTAACATCTGTCTCCTGTGGATATGCACCAACGATGTGGTCTAAGGAAGGGCCTGGCTCCTTCTACACGGTATCGATGGCAGAGGCGTTAAAAGAACCCATATTTCCTGAGGCCCATACCAGAGGCTTTTAATGAGTAGGTCTGTGTGATTAGGCAAACGTGTCATCATTAATGAAATACACATGGTCAAGCCAAGCAACTGTTCCTGGTTTGCTCATACTTAGCTTACACCACTGGTTGAATATCCTTCCCATTGGCTGCACATTTGGGTAGTAATGTGTAGGGGAGATGCCATCCTTGGCAATGCCATTCCCCTTAGCTCTGTCCCTGGCCCACAGTGGAAGACACTTAAAGGTCAAAAGCTCCAGCATGCTAATGAAAGAATGAAAAAAAAAGGTGGAGTTGTTAGTAGGAGATGTCAGTGATCCTTCTTTGTCCTGCAGACCCTTTTGGTAGAGAGCACTTATACCATCTGTGCATGTAAATGAAAATACATTTCCATCTTTATTACAACAGATTCTTTACTATCAATGCAGTGGACAAATATTTGTATGACAGGGATTTGCACCAGGCATGTTCTTATTCTGCTCTGCACAGACAGTGTAGCCAAGACGTCCTGCCTTCCCCCACGTTGGAGTTTGGATTTATCGATGCAATGAAAGTCAAACAGCACACTTCACCTCAAGAGATCTCCCCAAACTGGGCTCTTCCTGGTTTTAAGTCCTGCAGGATTTGTCCTGTTCCACTCCCTGCACCTTCCTGCGCCAGAGGGACAATTCACTCCTCTCCTGCTGCATTTGGAGAACACAAAAACAGCTGCTACTGTGATCAGATTTTCATGCTTGTAACTCATGAGCTATCTGTAAACCTCGCTGTGATTCAGAGGCATTGCAACTGCTGTCCCTGTGTGGGTACCATGAGGTGAGCTTTGCCCTGAGGCACCCTCTGGCTTGGCTGCCTCTGATTCCTCTGCCCACAAGCTTCGCTTGTTCTCGTCTTGGATTTCTCCTCACCGGATCTGGCAAGAAACCTTAGCTAGGAGTAGGAGGGCTTGAACGTGCACAGCTGTCTCAGGAAGGACAGAACCAGCGGGTTATGTAAGGACCTATTTTCAAGGCATTCCAGCTGACCGAGGTGCAGCTTGTGTATGTGTGGTGTAGTAATTCCTACTTCCAAAATTGACATTTTGTGCAGAATTTAAGTTTCTAATTTAAGGCTGTGTCACAACTGAACCGTACCATCTTTAGCACATTCTTAGGGTCTGATTATATATAGAAACAAGCAAATCCAGCACTTTGCATTAAGGAGTTAAGCTGAGTCTCACAATTATGTCATTCTGACATTAAAGAGAGATGAAATATTTTCTTGGAAAAGATCTGCGGTGTCATTCAGTCACCTCCTGACAATTTCAAGAGCCCTGAGACTGTACACTTGAATGGAAATCTGTCCATATTTTTCATACACTGAGACTTCTTTCCTTCTAGTGCATCCATCCTAAAGGACCTCCCTCTGTTTCCCTGAGTGACTGTCCAAGAATATTCCCTGCAATATTCCATCCGCAGGAGCACAGCTCAGCACAGTCACCAGGGAGACCACGTAGCACAGTCCAGCGTGAAGCTCCCAGAGCCAGTACTAGCACACGAGCTGGGACACCCAGGACAGGAATGGAGGCTGGGAAGTCATCTTTATAACTTTACCATCACTACATCTCTGCTCCTCTGTAGCCAGTTAACATTTTTTTCTCTTATCCTCCCTGTGCTGTAGACACAGCCCCCTGTACTGTTACAATACTGCCATCATTTAGAAAGTGATTTTTGCTACTCATGATATACAGGAATATTGTAGCTACAATACAGTACTGGCCTTAGAGGTATACAAAGAGCCTCCCTCCAGAAAAGTTTGCTTTTTTTTTTTTTTTTTTTTTTTTAAAATCATTGCATTAGGTTCAAAATACTTTTTGGGTGCTTTTTTTGAATGGTGTGCCCTTTCATGACTGGTACAAGATTAAAGGCTGTATCAGTGTGGCTAACATTCATGACATAACCCATTACTCTAAATAGCACGTTAAGCCCACAAGCTTTATTACTTGGCTGTCTAGTCGTCTTCTGGGCATGTGGCTTTATGGTGCTGTTGTAGTTGCCATATATTCAAATTACATTCATAGGGAAGGGGTGCAGTTGTCCTTCACTGGCAGAAGCAGCACACAGGCTCTTTTTCCCTACGGAGTAGTTCAGGAGCAGCACAAGGACTTTGCACGCGCTGGCCCTGTTGTGAAGGTCCTTCTTGTGCACCACAGTGTTTCTGCGCAGCTGGGAGGGCTGAGTGGCTGGTGTCCTACATGAGGGCTCTACACTCTCTGCATCCTTGAGCTTTTTGCACACTGTGTTGTAGCATCTATGAAATGTTTGTGGGAGACGGGGAATCTGGAGGTGACTTGCATTCTCCAGGAACCTGAAGAAACCAGCAGGCACAGGAGAGTTGGTAAGCTTCATCAGTTATAGCTGACCTGCAGGGTTTTTTTTGACTAACACATTCTTTAGAAACTTCTATTTCCCCTCGCAAAATTTGGAATTGGAAAAATTGAAGGATATGCAACACATGAAATTGAATGAATACGCATGTAATTGTTTCTTTTTCTTTTAATTTCATGGAGCCTTAGATCTTAAATTTCAGTCACAGGGATTAGACCAATGAATCATGAACACCAAGTTTACTTAGTACACAGAAGATTACTTTTTAAGCCCATTATTTTACAAAGAACTTCAGTGGAACTGGAGTATGTTACATCTGCCTGAATATTCTCCCCTCTTACTTTTCTTAACGATGTGTAAATTATTCTGTCAGCCTATGGCCCTATTTGTGTGAGTAATTCAAGTGAAAAAAAAAATTGAGAAAAAAGCTTATAGTTCAAACGTGTTAGCTTCACCTAATGAACAGTTTCTACAGAACAGGTTCAGTGTTTGAAATTAGAATTGGTGCAAGAAAGAGCTGGCACTATATTGCTGGGGTTTCACCAGATAAACAATTCTTAATCCCTTCTGGGACACCAGCTGATGCATATGAAGCACATGGATACTTAAACTATCAAGTGTTGGTAATGCCTAATCTGCAGAAGTTTAAGGATCAAATACTGAAGCAAAACACACCTCATAAAGGCATGTGCTTAGAATTTGTGCTGGTGGGAGATCTTTTATCTCAGTGCAAAGAATTAAGATGTCTGTCTAGAGGTAAGCATGCTTGTCTGGGAAGGATGTTAGCCCAGGAGAGGTACTGCATCATGGTGACAAGACAAGCAGAAGCCAAGCTGACTTATATACTAGACTGCTTAAGAAACAGACACTCAAGGAGCAAGAATGGGACTTGCACAATTTTGATCGCAAATGGACAAGGAAGCAGGATATACTGCTCTGAGCTATGGTCCATGTGCTATTGTTATCAACAAAAGTAGCAGTTGAATGAAAAAAAGAATGTTCCTGAAGTTTCTCCCAAACACAAACTGTGCTGAGACTTAAATGAGCTTGAAGCACATGAGATGTGCATCTGCTCTTCTGCATCCTGGCAGTGGAAGTGCTGCTTTATCACGACATAATTGCCATTTGTCCAAACACCTTCAAGTATGATGTACCAAAGAACTTCAGTGGCCTGAAAATCTCCCTGTTCCAAGCTTGTGTCACAGTTGGCTGTCACTGCGTTACAATAGACAGTGAAGTCCTTTAAAACTCCTGGTCTGAGGCCAGCAAACCAGTAGAAAGTCTCTCATTTACTTCATGAGTGTTGGATCAAACCTAAAAAAAGGCATTTTGTATCCCCTACAAGTTACATCCCATTTTTCTTTCACACCTCTAAGTAGAGCCCCATCTGGTTTCACAACTGAATGTAGAAATGTCTGTGCTAGGTCCAGTAGCAACATAGCCATCACTATCTTTATGTCATTGGTATCAAGCATCATTTCTTCATGTGCAGGGGAGCTGACATCCCTGATGGACCAACCGCTATTCCAGGTACTGTGAACAAAGACACACCAAAGACACCAATGTCCTAATATGGCCATTGATTTCACCTAATGAAGATCGTCTCTTTTTCTTAATCTGCACAAGGTGATGCTAAATCATTGGGGAGAGCAGAAACAAGAACTTTTAATTCTTACAGAATTCCTCAGCTTGATTTTTGTAGAGAAAATGCGGTTAAAAGCTCAGCTGGTTAGCAAAGGATGTTTGCACATGGTGCATAAAACATTTTGGCAGGAACCATGTAATGCTATTAGCTGCCCCCCCAGCCACTTTCAGCATTCACTCTACATAATCAATAAGAACAAAATGCCAGAGCGTTTGCCCATCCTTGCAGCTGCATGGCCACCGTGAATGCACAGCGGTTATTACTGAGCCTGAATTATGTCAGGCCAAGTAGCAGGCTGGAGTCTGAAAGCACACCCACCTTCTTTGGTCCACCCCTTTCAACCTGTGCACCCGCCAAACTTATCATCTCCAGCAGGAACGCCCCTGCACGGCATGCTGGAAAGTGAATGAGAGCAGCTGCTCTGCACCTGGGACTGAAATCCTGGCAGATCTCATGTGTTGTTTAATAATTTTGCATAGATCAACAGTTTTTGAATAGTGCACACTTCATTCAGTACAGCAGGTTTTTAAATTCTCATTGTACATTCATGGATCATTGCACCTTTTCTAAGCCACAGCAATTGTCACTATTGTTAAACCAAAATGTTAATGTCTTCCATGCTGTCCTTCCCTCTAGTTCAGTGTGTTTCAATGGGGGTTAAAAGGTAAAACCACTCTAAAACTTCAGATACCCATTGACATCATTACAAGCTACACCTAGACTCATCTCCCTCCTCCCCCAATATCCTGCTTCTTCTCATCAGTAGTGTTAAATAGTGACATCTACAGAGCAAATGAACAGAAGCTTCTTCAGTAAAACAATAGGGTATCACTAATTCTATTGTGCTAATTGCTGCTGAGCTGGTATTAAAATGGTCTCATGTTGTCCGTGTAGAGCTCTGTGCTTCTGTGTAAGTGATAATCCCCTCCACAAGCCTATCGCTCAGACCATCAGGTTTTTCTGGTCTCTTAAACATGCAGCACTTCAGTTTATTATGCAGTTTTCCAAATCTTTGGTTTCCTGGACGAAGGATCTTCCTTTCCATCTTGCTTCCAACTGCTTGTCATTACATTTCAGACCGGAGTGTAAATTACAGTTTGTGTTTTGTACCAGTGCCCTAAGTAGTCTTCAGAATAGGCCCAGTCTGGCAAACACAGTTACGGATGTTATTGTCCATATCTGCAACATTATCTGTGCGGCTCCTTGGAGCCATGGGGATTGTTCTTGGTGGCCTTGAACTGGGTCTGTGGTGGGCTGACTGCTGAAGCACTTGTGTTCCCACTAACTCCTTACTTTAAAGCAAGTGGTTGTCAAATTGCATCTCTCTCTCTCAAGAGAGAAACTTGAAGTCCAGACGTGAGTTTTGGATCTGCCGCTTTAGTCCCTTAGAACAATAAAATTGGAAAGAATTACCATTAGAAAATGGTAACTTCAAAACGGCCTGGACTTCCCAATGGAAGTTTCTGCAGTTTTAGAAATCTCTACCAACCTGGTTAAATGCCTGCTAACATCTGAAACTCTTGCCTTTGTTGCTTGATCATCCTCCACTTAAATCAATTGGATTGACGTCAGCGGTTGTAGAAATAAGACTTTGGGTAATTAAAAAAAGAGCAAGAAAATCTGAAAATAATTGTCCCAAAGAAAGCAATATTCTTGCTGACAGATGATGTGGCTGTTGTTATGGGATACCACAGTGCTGTGGGGGCTGTACAAACTGTCCTGCCCCAATACAGATTCCCCCAAACATTAGAGGAGTAGGGATACCTCTTGTTTCAGTGCAGAAGTATCTGGTCTTCTCAGTAAATGCTGCAGTTTATGACAATTGAAGATGAAGAACGTGGGAAATGTTTCAGGCCCATCTTGACATATTTCAGTTTTTACGTCTTCTCCAGTGAAAGCTGGTAGTAGCGAGAAACTTTCATTATAATAATACCTGTAAGTAGAGCTATTGGACTACAGTAAATCATGCAGTTTGTATACTGTTTCTGTGTAACATTATTAGTCACTGACAAGGTGAAAAGACACATATCCAAAACAAGGAGTTGGGGAATACTAGGCTTAAACTCTTGCTATTGTTTCTGAGTAGGAAACAAACTTTAGATCATGAGGGATTCCTATAGCCAACACATACCTGAAATTACAGCAGCTATTCCAGAGAACAGTACCTGGAGAACTGATTTGCCAATAAAAACAAACCAATGTGAAAATAATGTTTCAAAAATGACACTTCCAAGGCTATTCTGCACATGTCTAAAATTAAAAGGGAATAAAACTTCTGTTTTCATTAGTTTCAATTTCAGCACCATTTGCCTTCCTTTACTCTGTATATTGTTAATCTGCTGTTTGCCTCGAATTGCTTAGAGACATATTTGTAGACCCCAGTACACATAATTATCTGGGGCATGGGGAAGCAGAACTGCTTCCAGAATTGACTGCATAGAAAAATCCCTGCTTGTGGAAGAAGTTGAAATAAATGCTTTGTTAAGCCTAGCAGGCCACATACAATGCCTTGATAAGAACAATACAAAAACTGCTTTTTTACTGTACACTAATTAACATGCCATGACATAACAATAACATACAACTACAGCCAAACAAGGTCAGACATTTTCTAGACTGACTACTATGAAGCAAAATTCTGAAATTAGATAAAAACAGCTAAAAACAGCTGAAAAGGGTTTGGAAAAAAAACACCTTTGTTTATTTGTCTCCAGACATGAGGCATATCTTTCCATCCGTTTTTTGGTTTAGGAGAGGCTCCAGCAATGGGTTCAGGCAGTGCACAGTGCAGAAGAGGATCAGAGCCAGGGAAGGCAAAGAGGTAAGTAGCTTATTGAAAGAGGGAGAAGGAAGAGGCTAGGAAGAAGACTCATCCTTCTGCTTGTCTTCAGCTGTTTCTCATACATGAATCCAGACTCCTCTGGCTGAGGAAGTAATTTCAGACTGTGCTTCTAAAGCAAACGTAGCAATAATAAAGTACAAAATAATCCAAACCAGAAAAAAAAATTAATATAGGCATGCTGTGGCCGTATAAAAATATGAAAGAGATAGAAGAAAAATACACAACATAAGGACTTGGAGTAGCTCAGCAAGTCCTTCCTAATGGGCTAACAAGACAATGCCAGGAACAATATAGCAGAAAAGGTGGAAAAGAAGGCATTCAAGGAGTATCACAATATTACGTAAGATTATTACGAGAATAAGCCATTTACTCTAGGCACCATTCATTTTAAAATCTTGTTACAATTGTTATCTTTATAACCTCAACCACAATAACGAGCCTTTGCATCCCCTACACGTTCACTGGATAGCAGCACTGCACACTGCTCCTCTGACCTTTTATAAAAGTCTGCAATTTGCTGGGCTGTCATTCCTACCTCTCCTTCTGTAAGAGCTCTGCCTCCTGAGACCGTTGCTGGGAGGGCATGTTTGTAGAGGACTGAGGTGGCTGCAGCCAGACGGCACTCTGGCCTCTTCCTGTGTGCTGGACATCAGAAATAGTGTTGTCTCAGGCAGTGACTGTAATAAGGAAGGGTTTTGCCGTTCAAAAAGTGAAAAATTCCTTACTGATTAACAGAGACAAGGATTTTTGACTTTCTGTTACATTCATCGCATTCAGTCTCCTTATGAAATGGCCTGCAAGCTGAGGATAAAGTGTAAGATTTTGAATAAAACCTTCATGTAAATCTGTAAAAATTAACCAAGCAGCAAGCTTTATTTGTTTTCTTGTCAGTTCACATTCCCTCTGTTTTACCTGCTCACCCAAAGGGTGTGTAAACCTTCGCTGACCTGAACGTTGAATGGTTTCCCAATTACTCTTTTGGATTGCTAGCTACTAGTTCTTGATTAGGCTAAAACGAGGAGGCTGTGACAGGCAGTACAGGGCAAACTGTGCTTTTTACAATCACTTGTGGGGATTGGAGCCAACCACCTGCTTCAAGCCTGGAGAGGTTAATTGCAACCCTCTTTCTCTTGACCTGCATACCAGAGCAGATAGCCAGCCGTCCTCCCCTCCTGGTTGCAAACTGTCTCAAATAACATTTTCTGATTTTGTCTGGCAGTTGACAATGGATAGTGACAGACTGCTTTAAAAAGGCTCGCTCTGTGCATTTCAGATTAGAGGACAGCAGTTTCAAGTTTTGGCTCTGTCTTCTCACTGTGTACTGTTTGCAGGAAAAGACTGAGCAGCATTTTCCCTCTTTGTTCCCTCAGAACCAGCAGCTCAAATGCAGTGTGTGTGTGAATCACCTGCTACCATAGCTCTCCCTACGCCACCCTGCTCCGGCAGCACTTCCCCACAGCGAACCTGTGGGACTGCTGAGGTAAACAGGCGTGTGCCCCCCCCAGCCCCAGCAGCAGCTACGCCTTCCCCTTCCAGCAGCATCATGGGCCACTTCTGGAGCAGACTTAGAGCAGAGGAAGTGAAGAGAAACCTGTGATATAGGCTCCTGGCCTCCCAAAGGCCAGACAATACAGCTGGCGCTGAGTCCCCAAAACTCAATGTGTTCCTCATTCCCTCTTCACTTTCAAGGAGTGCCAGACTGCTGTTAGCAGGAAATCACAGCTCTCGTCTCAGACCTGGATGAAATTAATTCTTTTTGCAAGATGCTGGCACAAGCTTTCGCCTGGTTTTAGCCCTCAGAACGAGGCTTTATGGCAGGGCTGCAGTGCCTCGGAAGCCTTGCCACGTCCCAGCCCCATGTGCTAGGTTTGTCCTGGGTCTGCAGTAGATCCCTGGTGGAATATGAGTGCTGGGCATTTGCTATATATTCTTGTTTCCTTCAGATGAATCAAGTCTACTTCCAAGTAACAACTGCTGGAAAGTGGAGTGAACGAAACATGGCAGTAATTAAATGCATGTGATTCTAACATGGGCTTTGTCAGGCAAGCCTTAGTCCAGCCCAAATGGCTAACAGTGGTCATGGTTTCACTTTTCATTATTTTCTAGAAGATACACATAAGTGAAACAGGAGCTCTAAAGTCTGCACTACAGCACTGGGTGAACTTCTACAGCACAGTCATATGTACAGATTTGTACTTACCTCTTGGTCAGTATATAAATGACTGAATGGCTCTGTCTAGACATATAATCTGTGAAATCTCTAAGACAAGCCTGATATTTTTACAGCTACAATTAAAGTCCATCTTTCTGTTCCCTAATTTAGCACCTTTCCTGCCTGCTGATAAAAAACATTGTAAGCAGTAAGAAGAGAAATCTAAAATATTAGCTGCTGTCATGTCAGATATTAGTTATTCCCTTGATCAGGTCTTGATGTTTATCCCTCCCTCTTTGGGTTTTCTTAATTATTTCTGTCTTGTGTTAATTCTCACAAAACTCCCTAGATGTGGGCTTTATGATTTAGAATCTCAACTGCTCATTCAATTAATGGGCTTGATTAATGTGCTTAAACTTCCCAGAGACACTTGTGACACATAATGAGGGGGAAACGAGGATTCTGGGTATGCTCCATCTTGTTTGTGGTACTCCTGAGCCTGGAGTCCATTTTAAGCTCTTTTATCAGATAGCTAGTTTTTTTTTTAATCTATTAAAATAGATTAAAATAGATCTATTTATTATTATTATTATTATTGTACTTATTCAGCATTGATGTGGAAGGAGTATTCTGCAAAAGAGTGACTTAGTTTCCTTTGCCCCACTCCTTGTAACCTGGCTTACTCCTACTCCCTTTGTAAAAAAAAATTGATTGTACATTGATTAGGGTCTGAGAAGCTGACTTGAAAATGGCAAATGTAGAAGCGCAGCTCTTTCACTTTATATATGGGTATTGCCTATGAAGAGAAAAACATCAGATAGTGAGCTTTTCTAACAAGACTCTAAAGGCACTTGACAATGTTTTCACAAAGCTATTATCTAATAATTAGCAGTATAGAAGAATGACATTAGTTGTACAGTGACGTTGTAAAAGGAACAACATGAAAAGTTTGGCTTTGAGGTATTACTGAAGTGAGAAACAGTTATTTGATGAGGTCAGTGGGTATATACCCACAGATAAGTTGGTACAGTGTTTCCCACTTGTTTCTCCTTCCATGTTTGGTTTGGGAGTTGCCATAATTTTCAGCATCATCATGGTAAGTCTCTAAATAAAACTGGTCACTCAATGACCTGCATAAAAATTGCCTGCATTGTTTAGCTTCTGAAGTAGCTGATTCTTAGCCAAGTTGCCTATAAATCTTAATAGCATTACAGAATCCAGTGTGGCAAAAGTTTGTTACTTAAATGTGCACCTTATGATAGTAGAACTCAGGTACTCTCTAACAGCAAGATACCACGTTAGAACTCAAGAGCAAAACTGTGTTATTCCATCTGAATTTCAAAGCACAACAAACTTACTTTCAAAGTATTACGTGAGGATTCTATTTGAGAAAAAAAAAAAAAGCTGCATTTACTGTAATTTTTCTTGGATCAATATCCACTTATTCCTGTTAATATCAGAAAAGATTTGAGGTACATTTGCACAGCAAAACCAACCTAAGTTTCAGCATATTCCCCACTGAGGTCTATATGAGCTCTCTCAGTAACTTATAAGTTAGTAACTCATTAGGAGCGGCTGAGGTCCCTTGGGTTGTTCAGCCCAGAGGAGAGGAGGCTGAGGGGAGGCCTCATGGCGGCCTGCAGCTTCCTCACGAGGGGAGCAGAGGGGCAGGCGCTGATCTCTGCTCTCTGGTGACAGCGACAGGACCCGAGGTACTGGCATGGAGCTGCATCAAGGGAGGTTCAGGCTGGATGTTAGGAGAAGGTTCTTCACCAAGGGGTGGTCGGGCACTGGTACGGGCTCCCCAGGGACATGGTCACGGCACCAAGCCTGCCGGAGTTGAAGAAGTGTTTGGACAATGCTCTCAGACATAGGGTCTGATTTTTGGATGGTCCTGTGAGGCGCCAGGAGATGGATGTGATGATCCTTGTGGGTCCCTTCCAACTCGGGATATTCTATGATTCTGTGAACTCCAGTAAACCAGAATCTAATCACTGGCTTAGCCAGAATCCCTTCACATCTGAGTCTCAATGCATTCCCCAAAATGAAACAGAACAGTCCTGACAAGAGAACAAAGTCCATTTTGGTAACAGAGCTACATCTCATGAGCCGTAGTTTTAAAAGACTAAAACCACAGGACATGGACGCTGAGGCTATCGCCTCTCTCTTGCTTCAAAGAAGAATGCAGACCTGTAATGAATACATGTACCTATGCATGTATATATACACATATATACATGTGTATGCATATATATACACTTTATACATTAATCTAAATGTACGTATATATAATCTAAAAGTGTATACACACACAGTATACATGTTCATAAATAAATAAAAAACATGCCTTATTGAGAAGTTCCATCCTTCCTGCCAGATTCCTTATATAAACAGGATCTGTGCTCCAGAACCTTGATTTTGTGCCCTGAGACCAAAAAGGTAGAGGACCTGTAGTACAGAGCCACCGTGCTAGTTTTGGCAGTAATTTCATAAAACGACACAAAGCAACTATGAATATATTTTACTAAAACAATTACAGAGAAGTTCTAAAAATTAATGCTTCTGCTGCACTTCCGCTCATGAGCCATAAGGGGATCTTTTGTCTTTCAGCATTACAGTGCTTAAGGAAAAAGAAAAGGATTCTATTTTATGGTTCTGAGTCAGTCTTTTTCTTACTAACATATGGCCCCATTTTTCCAGGTTCTTTAAGCAAGTCGTAACATAAACTTTGATACATATGGAGTTTGATTCATGAAGAGTTTAATTTGCCTAGTATAAAAGATTCACATAGGTTATACAACATCACTAAATTATTTTTGTAGTTTGAATAGGATCCATTGAGGGAAGGCAAAACTGTTTCCCTGGCATCCATTTATCACGGTTTGCTACTAATTAAAAAATTGAAAATATTGTATGCATGACTCGCATTATCAGCATTGTCTTTGGACTGATGTATCATTCCTTGTGCTTCTTCAAGAACTTTTATTCATTTCCTAATTAATCTTTTTTTTTTTTTTTAAGGTTTCTGACAGATGTGACTCCATCTTCGTTAATGGCAAGGAAATGAAAAGCAAAGTGGATACTATTGTTAACTTCACTTACCAGCATTTTACCACCCAATTAGAAGTGACGGTCTGGGTTCCACGGCTCCCGCTGCAGATAGAGATCTCTGATACAGAGCTTAGCCAGATCAAAGGCTGGAGGATACCCGTCACCTCCAATAAAAGGTATGCTTACGGCATTAGCACAGTCAGATACGTGCCCAGAGCCTCTGATTTTAGAATGCAGCAAATTTTTAGAGTATTTCTCAGAATCTAAACTCGCCTGTTTCAAGTGAGCTTTATTGTCTGTCTTAGCCTTCATTACAATGCCCAACAATGGTATCAGTAGGCTGCATTTTAGTCTGATCTATATAGTTTAAAAGTCAGTGGCTTTGCTTGGAGCATTAATCACTTCCACCCAATCTCAGGAAATCGTATCATACACTCTGATGTGCAAATGTGACGAAAAGAACCTGAACCGCTCGCAACCTAATATATAAAATCGTGTGTGTGTGGTATTCCGCACCTCTAGTGTTCAATTTCTGTGTACACTGCTAAATAAAATAAGGCCAGGGAGGAGTCAGGCATTGGGTCACTATGCACACATAGCACTTAGATGTTTCGCAAGTCCAAGCCAGCCTGTACTCTGCAAGACTCTGCCTGGGCAGAGAGGAGACAGCTTACACCGCAGATCAGAGGTGCACCACATAGATCCAGAGGACACCCAAATCTCAGTGTTATGGCATGTGGAAACAGCCATTCATCATGAACTCAGCAGTCTAGGACATAGCTTTAGGCAGGGAAATGTGAACCTTGGAAAAGAAAATCCAGGTATTTGAGGCTGTTGAGTTTTAAGAACAGTTCAGGGTTTCTGATTTTGTTTTCCTGTAGTCACCAAATACTTGTTTTTCCATCAATAAAACTGAGTAACTTGCTGGTTTCACCACGCTGTTGGGAGAATACTGTTCAGCCTATTGCTGTGTACAGTGAGGCATAACTTTATGCAGAGTTCATAAAAATTGAGAGATTTTTTATGCCTGGAAAACATGTACTGAGCCTTCCAAATATTGGCATCTGCCACTCAAAGAGACAGAATTCTGAGCATGTTTATAGTTACACCGCAGAAGAGTCTATACTGAAGCCTAGCTGAAAATAAATGCTTTTAGAACGTGTATTGTCCTTTTTTTTCTCTGTGTTTGACATTAGGGTAACTTGGGAAGCCTCATTATGTCCTATTACACAAGATTTTGAAGGGGACATGGCATTTTCAATTGCCTCTTAATTTTTTTCTTTCTCAAAAACAGGACCTCCAGTTTCTTTTAGCCTGATTGAATATAGATAAGGTTCTCATTTCTGTGGATTCCTCCAGTTGACCTTGGCAACCCCATATCCATTACTGTACTGTAGTGTACAGCTCCCCTAACAGACTCACCTACTATCTCCGTATTTTTCCTTAGCATAACTTGGTATTTCTAAATTTAAAAGCAGCAGCAAAAGTGCACTTTGCACAATACTATTTCTGTCATTTTGTCTTGTTACACTGGATGATGTGCTAGACACCTTTTTTTAAACCAGTAATATTAGCAAATTCAGAGCAGAATAATGTCTTCTTAACAGCCATTTTTAAAAACTGCTTTGACCATATTTTAGGTCTGCCCTTATTGTCATTGTCCCATACCATTTTGGACCTTATCAGGTTAGCCACAGCACACTTAAAAAATAGCTCTGAAAGACCGGAAGGCAAAATTTCCCTGACAATCAGCAGTCTCACAAAGGCAGATGGAATGGCTTGAGAACATGTGAAATCCTGCAGGTGGCAAAGAGGTGTAAGACCAACAGGACTTTGGATGATTATTCAGTGTCTGTACAGATGCACTGTACAGCAGACTTGGGTGAAGCATAACTTAGCAGACCTGAATTAGGCAAAAAAACCACACTGCTATAGACGACTATATTCTGATGAATAGATTCTACCACGCCAAGTGTGGATTAAAAAAAAAAAAAAAAAAAAAGGAAAAAAAAGTGGATTTTGAGCTCTGTTCTCTTAGCCTTCCCTACTGAAAATATCCGTTCTAGAATAACCATCATTCGGACAATTTGCTAGACTAAGAACTTCCAGGAACACTACTATATTGGTGGATTTCAGGCTAAGTTGAAAAATAGTACTAGAGAACAAGGCATGACACCAACTCAAATTTATAATACAGTGAAAAAGCATTTCTGGCAGCAGTAACTGTAGCGCTAAACGGTATGGCAGTTCTAGCTAAAGCACTCGATTTGCCCAGGAGAACATCTCAGCTACTGAAGAGCCTTAAAGAGCCCAAACAGACAGCAGTGGAGTAGAATTATCTAACACTATGAGGGCATAAAACTAAGGGTAATAGCACACAAAATGTACAACGTGGGTAACGAGCTCAGAAGGGGACTGACCTACCTCTTGGCTCTGTGGACAGTTTTTCTGGCTATAACAGAATAAGTGATGAGGATCTGGCACAAAAGAAATCTGTGCGTTTGGTTCAGTAATAAAGGCAATGTTGCCATTTGTGGAAGGGATGTGTTAGGTGATGAATGAACTGAACATATGCCAGCTGCTTAAATTTTCGCTTAACTTACCTTCTGCATGTAATGTGCCTGGTACTGTAACACTTCCTTAGGCACAGCTCCTACTAAAACCAGTGGGGATTTAGATGAGTAAACGGCTGCAGGATTAGGCTGTTGATGTTTATTATAGGAGTAAACTTTCAGCAGCAAGCTCAGTGAGTTAGACATTCAACTGTGGTTAACAGTCGTGGACATTTTGACTTTAAACCCATTATACAGAGTGCTAGAAATTTACCCTCTGGTGTCTAGTTCTGATTTATTTGGCCAGCTGAAATAAAGGTAATGGTCTGAGAGTCTGCTCAGTTTGCAAGCTGGAAAGCAATGCAAGTTTGCTGCTGCTCAGATTGCATCTGAACCGCTGGCATGTCTTTGCAAGCATTTTCTGTGAAGGGTGGAAGAGAAAGTATGGATGCTGTATCATTCCCCAGAATTGCAGCTGGTAGTTTATGACGTTGCGTGTCAGCACTCCATGCACGTGTGAACTGGAAAGGTTTCAACTAGAAGTAACTTACCCTTTGTTTTATGGAACATTCATATGGATTTTTTTTTTTTTAACTTTAGGGGGTATTCTAAATCAATAGGCAATCTAGGAGTAGCATTAGTTTTGCTCCCTCTGATATTTACTTTGTACCTAAGGTTTTTAGGTTTCCTTTACGTTTAGATTTAGCTGGATTTTACTTGAGACTTAATGGCTTTTCCTTTTGTTTTCTGGATTTTTCTCTTTGATTTTTAATCTGCTTTATACTTCCATCTCCTTCATAACTACATTTTTCCCAATAGCCTAAACATGGAGGAGTTTTTATAATGAGTTTTTAAATGGTGAACTGAAGCACACAAACCATTTGGGCTGCAGTGAGGTGCTGTAGGTTGGTTTCCTGAATCCTCATTCAGTGTATAACAAGAGGGCCACAATCACCCTGAAAAATAAATAGTTCAGCCTGTAGTTCTTCACAGTGCTCTCCCAGAATGGGTAATACAGTGTTAGGGCTGTACAGTGAGCAGGTTGTTTTGTGTGATACCTCAGAATAGGTTTGAAAGAGAGATACTGCTTTTATCTTTTTTTTTTAAATGATGAAATCCAAGCATTGTTTGGCATTTGTGGTAGCCACAGTATTATATTACTCCATTTTCATGTTAAGATTCAGTATTTGTAGTTTGTGTGAGGTTTTTTATGTATCCTTAAACTAATTTGAAAAGAATGTAATGCTTGGGTTCTTTGAAAGCCCTTGCCAACAGTCTTAGGCAGTCTTTAATTTAGGTTCAGTGGCACATTGCCAACAGGTCAACTGAAACTACGTCACGGTCCTCAGCTTCAGTCACAGAAGGACTGTAATGTGTTTTTTCTTACGTCACCTCGCCACAGACAAAACAATTTTCACAGAGTCATAGAACCATGGAATCACGGAACGGTTGAGGTTGGAAGGGGCCTTGCAGCCCAGCTGGATCCAGCCCCCTGCCACGGGCAGGGACACCTCCCACCAGCCCGGGCTGCCCATGGCCCCATCCAGCCCAGCCCTGAGCACGGCCAGGGACGGGGCATCTATTCTCTACTCTCCTCCTGTCTGTTGGGGTTGGTATCTTCCCACCACTGCCTTGTCATCTACACAAGAACTAAATATTGCTATAGACTAATGTGTCAATCAACAGAAGGTGAAATTTCTGAGCATTTTTTCTCTGGTTTCCCTGCTGCCTCATTCCCACATGCTCAGTGTGGCTGTGCTGGTTCAGTTGTCTGAGGGGCTGAGCCAGATGGCAAAATATAACTGGGTTTACAATAATCTTTTAAATGTTTTTATTGGTGCTGTCAACAATAGAAACGCTTGTGAAACTACTGCCTCAGCATGGCTGTTCTTCATCTGAATAGCTGCTTCTATTTCAGACCTGAAAAAGTGTTCATATGCCCCAAATTACATCTGTTCTTGCTGCTGATGTTTGTTGATCTAATAAAATGTATTGCTTCTCCCTATAAACTCTGACATGTTTGTAACTGTAAAACATATGTGATTACAGACATGTTTGCTTATCTAACTTCTTAAATAATTTCCTTACAGCAATGAAAGAGACGAGGTCTTTACAGAAACTTTACAAATGCCACATGCCTTGCTCAGTTTGAGCCAAGTGTCAGTTTTCACCTGGTCTGAACAGCTGTAAGAGCAGGGACACGCTCAAGCAACAGGAATAACCAGGCTGCTTTTATGCCAGAAACTGGAAAAAAAAAAAAAAAAAAGTCTCCCCGCTATGTAACAGCAGTTACCCAACTTACCCAATCAATCTGTACATATATGGCAAACCTTTATTATTATGCAGAGAACTTCATCTGTGGTGTGTGCTGCTGCAGATATGAAGAGCCTCCCTTTCCAGATGAAAGTGAGCTCCATGGGATCAGCCACTGACTAATGCACGGTACAGGGTCCTTGAACTCGCCTGGGCTAACAGAAACTCTGCTCCTGGAATGGGCTGCAGAAAGCTCACAGTCGTGGCAAACAGAAGGTATATATTTAAATTAAAGTCAAATATTGGAGTGGAGAAGAGGTCCAGGCAGACTCCGCTAGTCTAACAAGGAACATTTACTTTGATTCCTCATGCATCTGCAAAATAATTATCCTTTTCCTGAAGCTCCTGCACTAGCTCTGTGCCCATACATTTACATCTGATGAACAGCTTCAGCTTGCATTAATAGGAATTGCATGGCTACAGCCTCACAGAACAAGTTGGAAATTTAATTTAAGTAAATATTTGCAACTGGAATAGCACATTGTTTTCATGAGGCTCCCAGGGAAACAGACATCACACAGTATGACTCCAGCCTATGCTTCAGTGTCAGGCACATAGTTTACTGGACTTTTACCAGCATCTGGCCTTACTGAACAATAGCTAATAAAGCCATTACTAAGTCACAGTGACTGAAACCTTCGAGTAGCGTAAACCTTCAAAACCTACTAAACAGCGTTAAGCCAGACATGGTATTTATTACCTGTGAATGGCAGTCTGTTGAACTAACGGTTAATTCGGTGGTAGGTCTGCTTTGGTCTTGTTGCTACCAGAGCCAAACGCAGGAAAGTTAGCCGGAGTTAAATGAAGGGAAAAAGAAAATGCTGTAGTTAAACCTCTTTCTGAGTGCTGTCACTCAGAAATAAAGCCATCCTTTAAAGTGAGTTAAGTGAAACTGGATTCAAACCATTTCATTTGTGAATAACAACACACACAAACCTTGGACACACTGTAAATTCACTCTTTGTTCATTGAGTTTAATGTCCTATAGAGATAAGGCCTTAGAGATTTTTGTTAATAGACAGACTGCATTTTCAAGATCTGCAAAGGTAGCAAATTGCTTTTCTTCTTGAACTGTGAGTGGAGCTACATGCAACTTCTGTAGCTTCCACTAAATCAACTTCTAGTGGCTTGAATTTTGTATCCGAAATAGTTTTTTTTTTCAATTAGGGGTGTTGCACATGCTTTTTAAATATGTGACTCTTTTTAATGAGTATTCAAATTCAAAACCAGTAAAACTGATTTCTTCAGGGGTTTTTAAACAGAAAATTAGCATCTGGCCCAAGAACTTGAGGCCTGGTTTGAGAGTGGTGCAAATTAAAAGAGACATACTTAAACTGCTTACAGACAGTGTCTATAATATAAAGTTGACAGATCACTGATTAGATCAGTGCTAGCAGGCACCCTCGCAACAGGGCTGCTGTTTTAACTCAACTCGCTGGCAAAGGCTTTCTGTGTGAAATGTAAATTAAAAGTAATTCTGGCAACCTTGGTTCACTCCAGAAAAGCAGAAAAAAATCTTCCAAACAAGTTTGCAAAGCAGAAAGAAATAGGATAAGAAGGATTCTGAGAGAGATCCAGAGCTAACCTCAGAGATGACCAAGGGGAAAGAAAAGCAAAATATGCAGCTGTAGCTTATATTCATGAGGACATGTCTTAAAAAGAAAATGAGCTCACTGCTTAAGGAAGGATTTTAAGCCCACTGAAAATACTGTAACAAGAAATTTAAGACTCTAAAGGGAACTATGCAATTCAATGGATTTCAAACATTTTGTTGGGTCCATGGAGACAGAACACTCAAATGCCCTTATTAACTGAATCAGGGATTTGTGGCTTTGAAGTGGAAATGGATATCATTTATTTAAAAACGAACTTGAGTTGGTACCTGGTAAAGCAGACTTGCAAAGCTTGTATTGAAAATTCAAACATCTCTATTTTTTCTTTGCACTGACATAAGAAAGTGTCTTGCCCAGTCCATAGCTTAAGGATGCTTTTCTGATGTTCCACATTTGCATGCAATAGAAGCCATGTGCTTCTGAGGAGAAATACACAGATCCCAACAGCTATAAATATTTTCGTAAGAGAAATGGAGCCTTTACCTTTGTCTGAGATACCACAAGGAAATGCTTGGGCTTGAATCATCTTTTAGTAGCACTGGCTGCCCATATAGTCCAAAGCCTCATAATACAGGCAGCAGTGCTCCCTCCCTGTCCTTATGCAACACTCCTTACACCGCTTGGTCATGCTGCCCACAGCTCACATTTCTGATCTGTATAGGACTGGGGCTGAGAAAGTGCTCTCTCTCAAAGTTGTCTGCAATAAATTTCCTCTTAAACAGTCCAGTAGTCTAAACTAAAGTTTTAGACAGTGAAAGTAAAAATAAATAAGCACAGGAAAAAAAAAAAAAAGAATAGCAGTGACACATTGGATCTGAGTAAAACATCTGGTAGTGTAAAGGTAAAGAAGAAAACAGAGTGGTGTAGAAAAATAAAGTCATTGTGAATGTTGAACACAAACATTTTTCTTCAAGTCACAGAATGCCAGTTCTGTGGCTCTTTTCTATAAGAAAACTGGTTCCCACTGATTCTTTGGCTCTTTTCCCCAAAATCTGGTAAGTACTTCTCACCTGAATAGCTCTTGCACATTCTTCTCCAGTTCTGCACAGGTACTAATGGTGCTGTCTGTGTTAATAAGACAGGGTCAGAGCCCCACATCTCCGGACTAAACTTCGTTTTCCCAAAGCCTGAAATTATTCAGAGCTGGGTTATGGTTTAGATAAGCTGAGGAGGGCCAGAGTACAGGAATAAGTCGGTAGTGGGAACCTTAAGGAGTTCATGAACTCTTTCACAACATTATAAAGCCAAAAGACATCTAAATAGGCATGGGTCAGGTTAAGCTCTATGAATATCCCTTCTAGTGCTGTCCTTGTGGCTGTTTTGCTGACTGGCTTGCTTCAGCTCATAGTCCAGGTTGGGAAGGAGAGAACAATTGAAAATTTGCCTCAACTACCTAGCTGGTCTAATTTCATTGTGTAATGTAAATCCTATTTTAGCATCCTGTTTTGTTTTAACAATTTAGTGGTTATTCAGTGATGCTCAGCAAGTGACGATGGACACCTGTTTTACACACAGAAAACCAAAAAGGCTATACCAAATACCACTAACTTCAGGCTGAATATATATATATATATTCAGCTAACAAATAATGCATTGAGAATATATTTCTAGTGAATTAGATTCTGATTCTGTAACACCAGGACTTTCTAGCATTTTGAGGAGCACAAGGGCTTTTCTTAGATACATTTTCAGCTTACAGTTTGCCAACTTTGTCATAAAACAATTTATAACAAAAGCAATTCTGTTTCATAATAGTTTTTCATAGCTCTTATTTCAAAAGAGAAGATAAAGGAACACAGTAAACACAAAACTACTTCCCAAAATACTGTGAAAAATAAGAAGCTTACCCTGTATTTCACAGCGTTGCTATAAAGTTGCTTCAGGCTCAATAAATGAGCGAAGGAGGAAGGCAAAATATGTCTTAACAATGAATTCCACAGCATGAGGGCATAACGAGTAAAAATGCGACCACCTAGAGCTTAATACCTGACTTGCAAGCGATAAGAAAATCCATGTTTGCCCCAAGAAATAAACAATACCAATAAAAAAGAATTGATGGGAAACTGAGTTTTAAACCAGAGAAAATTCTGTGAGATGTGACCAGCCCTGATATCACGTACAAATCACTGTGATGCCTTATAAAAGGCTTATGCAAAACTGTTATATTGTCATGGGTTATATTTTGCAAGGGGGACAGACAGACAGAAAATGTTAATGAAAGTGTACCTAATGCTGCACCTATTCCTAAGGGTGAGTCTCACCAGTCTGGGATGGTGTTTGTACATCAGCGTAATGGATGTCCTGAGTGGTAATTTAAGTGCCTAACTTGTTTTTTAGGAAGCTCCAAACATGACTACATATAGCAGACACTTGCATGAACTATATGAGATTTAAGGCTAAATCACGGTATAGTTCTCAAACGTAGAGGGCTTAATGAGCCTTTACGGTAGAGATACAGGATAAGGTGGGCAGCATTACGTAAGCAGGGAATTCTGATTGGGTTAAAATAGTTTTGAGGAGATAAAGCGATACAAATATTATGGGCAAGGGTGGAGGAAAGGATGCTAAAACTTCTCCCATCCCTGCTGAGCTGCTTACGGGGGTTTGTTCCAGAACTGACCTCTCATAAAAGTTTCATGCTGCTTTCCTTAGCCCTCTGCAAGATTTGACTGCCAAATGAAGACAAGGTGAACAAGCAGTGGATCCACTGAAATCTCAGCAATGACAGCCGTATTTGCGAGTTGCTGGGCAGTCCTACTCAAACAAAGAATTGACTAACGGATGTGACAGCAGCTTTTAAATGGTACAGCACAAAAAAACTGTACAAGCTTATCACTCAGATTTAGTAACCCACACTTCCAAAATCTGTTTGCCTGTTTCTCACGCAGTAACAGATGATGCTATCATTAATCTAATTGAAAATACTGCGCAAATAGAGCTCTGCAATGTTGTGCGGAGGTCATGGCAATTCAGTAAACATGAATCTGTTTACAGGCCTACCCGTGACAGTGAGGACGAAGAGGATGACGAGAAAAAAGGAAGAGGCTGCACCCTTCAGTATCAGCATGCCATGGTGCGAGTCCTCACACAGTTTGTAGCTGAATCCTCAGAGTTTGGAGGCCACTTGACCTATATGCTAGGCTCAGAGTGGCAGTTTGACATCACTGACCTTGTGACTGATTTCATGAAGGTAGAAGAACCCAAGATTGCTAAGCTTCAAGATGGCCGAGTTCTCGTTGGTCGTGAGCATGGCATCACCACCGTCCAGGTACAGCCTAAGATGTCACTGCAGCTTCAGTAGAAGCATAAAAGCAAGTTTGAAAGGGTTTTCCGTTTTGCTGTTTGTCACTTCCGTACAATACCTTTAGGTGAAACTTCTGAAGAGATTTATCCATGTTAATGCAACTTAGGAACACAGCTGGATTTTCTGAACAGTGAAGCAGGTTACATGATCCACACAATTAGCTTCTTTTTATATAAGTGACATCGTATGAACCTAACAAAAATTTTTACCAAAGATCTACATACATGCTTACATGCCTAAATGTCTTTGAAAAATCAGTCCGTTTATGTTCACAAAATGAAACACAAAAAATGGACACAAAAACAATCTTCAGAAGTCTTTCAGAGTGTTCACCTATCTAACTTTATTCATATTTCTAAATCAAAATAAAGGAGTATGAGCACTGGGGATAAACTGTAAGCATCCATAATGTTCCAATCACACTGTTTCCTTTGTAGTCAACACAAAGAAACAGGTACTTATGGGGCTCAGCTCCTGTCAGCCTAAAACAAACATCACAGAGAGGTCAAGGGATTTCTGCCCTTTAGATGTCTCTTTCTCTCCAGTGACTGTAAACGAGCAGCTAGCTCAGATGCACGTAGCTACACTGTAGATATCTGATGTTAGGTTAGATGACTTGCACATAAAATATTTGGGGCTTGATCCAGATGCCTCTGGAATCAATTGAAAGATGATTTATCTCCTTTTGAGCATGTTAGAAACAAAGTCTTAGAGCAAACTGACAGGACTATTTTGGCATGGAAAGATGAAGACAGGCACCCAGTGGGATTTTTCAAAATCCTTTTGCAAATCTCACTTTCATTTCATTCAGGTCCTCTGTTCTCATAAAGGCGTCAGGCCAAGTTCCTATCACCCAGGCTTTGTGCACTCACACTTAACAAGTTTCAGCATTAATCAGTGTCTTATAAAACTTCTTGTGCTATACTGCATTCACTGGAAATGTTATAGAACATACAAAAACAAACTTGAGATTAACCAAAGTGTTATGCTGGTTAGAGTCTAATCTTGTTTTCTAACAGTTGCTGTTTCATGCATGGCATTTCTTTTTTTTCAAGGTTCTGTCACCTCTCTCTGATTCCATCTTGGCGGAAAAGACAGTGATAGTTCTAGATGACCGTGTAACTATTACAGATCTAGGAGTACAACTGGTTTCAGGCTTGTCCCTCTCCTTACAAATCAGCAAAGGAAATAAGAGAGCTATTGTTTCTACCACCTCTGCATACGATATCCTTCATACTCCAAAACAGGTATGATCCAAAATGGTATACAGAAATAATTGCTTTGTTTACTGCATTTTGTCAGAAGCTAGGGAAAAGGTACTTGCTGTAAAGTTAGACTGCACATATAATTAATTGTATGACTTCATGAAAGGCAGTAACTTCACATAGTAAAGGCTCTTCATCTTAGTAACCAACTCATAGTGGTGCAAACACCCCTACGAAACGACCATTAAGCTCTTCAAAACTAGTATGCAGACCTGCATAGCACAGGCAAAGTGATGGCCATGTCTGTGCACACATAATGCTGTAGAAGGCATTTACGTGCCACTCAAGACACTTTTTTCTATGGTAAAACATGGCTTAGCTCTGTACGCAGAGGTAGGAACGCCATGCTTTAAAAGTCTCAAAGTCAGTTCAGCCAAAACAACCTTTTGGCTGCATGTGCAGAAGTGTTCATGGTGTCCATTGCTGAAATTTGATGGTTTTATGCTTGCTTTGAACTGTAAACTGAAGAATTAAATAGTTTTGTATTAGACCACAGAATAAAGTACATCCATCTTTTTCATTGTATTTATCGTAGAATTGATACACTCTATACCAGTAGAGAAAGTGCAACCATCTCTTTAGCACTAGCAATTTGCAGTAAGAAGACAAATTGTTTTGGTCAAAACCTTCTTAAAAATGGTGGGTTTTTGAGTGTTTCTGTAGTTTCCATAAAGAACTACAATCACTTTCATATATTTCACATAATCTTGTATATTTGAAAGCATAACAGAAATTTTAAAATACTGCATTGAGATGTTTCCTTAACCTAGTTTGTTTCAATGGGCTGAACACAGTCACCATTCTGACCTGCAACAGCTCCGTACACTGTATTAAATATATCATTAAAGCTGCAGCATTACAGAGATTCCCCATTATAGGGCCTTTGTAAAATTAATTAACTAGGACTTTAGAAATATAATTATTTTCATCACAAGGCCCTGGCATGCAAAAAAGGAGTCTCAATTAAGACTTAAAAATGAAAAAAAAATTGTCAGCAATTTTTATTAAATTTAGATGATTCTGTCTTTGATAGTTCCTGAAGATGAGATAAATGTCTAATGGTCTAGAGAACATCAAATTGTAAGAAGAAATGAGAAGCAGAGCAGACATTTTCATTTTTACTTTGGAAAAGAAAATAAACCAAAGCTAAACTGTGTGTTTATTTTGCTGATGTCAAACAAACAACTGAGTATCACCTATGTGCTTTCTTACATTTCACACTTTTTTTTCATCCTCTCTCCCCTACAGGAAGCCATAGTCAGTGCTTGGATTTTGTTCAGTGATGGGTCAGTGACACCATTAGATATTTATGACTCCAAGGATTTCTCAATCACCATCACTTCACTGGATGAGATGGTAGTGTCTGCACACCAAAACCTTGAGTCAAAATGGCCTGGGGTAGTGGCAGAAGGGGATGGGCAAGGACCTCTGATTAAAATTGAAATGGTCATCAGTGAACCATGTCAGAAGACTAAGCGAAAGAGCATCCTGGCAGTTGGGAAAGGGAGTGTCAAAGTGAAGTTTGGTCAAAAAGATTCTGACCAAAAAGGAAGCACCAATGACATTGATGATACAGATAGGGATTTTAAAAGCCATGCAAGCAATTCTATAGAAAAACCTGCAGAACAAGAGAGGACAGCACAAGAATGGTCCAAAAATGGAGCCCTTGGTAATCATGAGGACAATGCAAACAAAAGCACAACTTTCATATCTCCCGTTGATCAGGAGTCCCTGGAGGATGACCAGCTCCAAAATAACCCAACTGCCTTTACAGGTTTTCCTACACAAGTAGAAATACCAGGAGAAAACAATCCCAGTGATCTCACATTGACTTCAAGAGGATTAACAGATTTAGAGATTGGCATGTACGCCCTGCTGTGTGTTTTCTGCTTAGCAATCTTGGTCTTTTTGATTAACTGTGTGGCATTTGCTTGGAAGTACAGGCATAAAAGGTTTGCTGTGAGTGAGCAAGGCAACATCCCCCATTCTCATGATTGGGTCTGGCTTGGAAATGAGGTTGAACTGCTGGAGAACCCAGTTGACATTTCACTCCCATCAGAGGAGTGCACTACCATGATTGACAGAGGAATGCAGTTCGAAGAAAGCAACTTTCTCCTTAATGGGAGTTCTCAGAAGACTCTTCATAATCATATCCTCAGATCTTCTGAGTACATTTGTGAAAAAGAAGTTAAAAGTGAACCTATAAATCCTTCTGGGCCAAAGCAGAAGCGAGTGAAGTTCACTTCCTATACAACAATACTGCCGGAGGATGGAGGCCCCTACACCAATTCAATTCTATTTGACAGTGATGATAATATTAAATGGGTATGCCAAGATATGAATCTTGGTGATTCCAAGGAACTTAGGGACTATATGGAAAGACTGCAAGACAATATGTAAAACTACTTTCTTATGTTTGTAATCACCTTTATGCCTTCTGTTTATGGATGGTGGAGCAGTCAGTCCAGTCAGCAATAGGAACAAGACAGTCCAACCTTGGAGTTACTGAGATGATAAGCTAATGTCACTGAGCAGGTACAAGAGGCTGGCTGAGTTAAACCTGTTTCACCACAAACCAGGATGTGCCCCTAAAACAGCTACCTGTAGGTGTTGGAGGTGTCACACGATGGCTGTTTTTGTATACTGCCTGGTACTAGCAAAATGCTAATACAACTACGCTCAGACTCAGAGGAGACTTCATTTGTTTGTCATCTCTCATGATAAATGGTAAATCAGAAAAGAAAGGGATCTTCGTTTGCATTGGTTTTTCTAGTCGTCGTCCTATGTAAAGCACAGTGGACATTTTTTGCTTACAGCCTGAAACAAGGCTTACATTAAAAGGGATCGGAATGAATCTAATTTTATTGCCTACGTGCAATGCAGCGAAGTAGTCCTGTTATTTTTTACACATATAAAAACCTCCATGTGGTTAATTTCTTTTCGTATTGCTTATGAATTTTGTTTGACTTAGGGAACTTTATTTTCTTTGGAAGGTGTTTTTTTTTTCCCGGTTGTACCAAAGTGTAGTACAGTAATATTTATTATGATTTAAGTTTTCCGTTCATCTGCATCAGGCCCTAGAGATACCTCCTTAATCACTGATTATCCTTCTCCTTTCCACATTAGTATATGGGTCGTTAGTATTTGAAACATAGAAAGGTAATAGAACTCTTACTGGGAAAGGGTTGTATCTTCTTACAGGGAACTGTAAATACAATAATAAACCCTGGAATATAAAAATCAAGGAGTAGCCGTGGGTTTACTTTTGTCATTGCTAACATGAGAAGGTAACCTGCAACCAAACAGCACATACGTCAAAGGAAAATGCTTTTCTGAAACAGCAGCTTGGTTGACAATCGACATTATTATCAGAATGAGAAAGTCAAATATGGAATTGAAATGCATAGAATATGAAGCAAATAAGCAAAGGCTTGGAGTCCGTTTTACTGTGTACTAATGAATTAATACATTGATGATAGAGTTTAGCGGGACATAAAAGTCCATGTACAACAGCTAATGCCCCAGACCTCATCTAAAATGTCACTGACCTTATGGCTGCTAAAGAGAATATGTTTTTATCATGTTTCATTTAAAAAGGGAGCAGGAAAGAAAAGACACACTGGGCATATTATAAAGTGACTGTTTTCAGTTTTAACAAGGAATACATGCTGGAGATTCAAAGTTGCCATTGCACATGCATTACATGTATTTTTATATTGAAGAATGACTGAAATATGTTGAAAACAGAAAAAAACCTGAAACCACATAAAGCTTAAAAAAAACACAGTAAAGCACATGTTCTTAAGATGGATCTTGATCAATATACACAAGATCCAAACTACAACTGCCTTACATACTGTAATTCCCATCTTTTAGGTAGATTGAGATTGGATTTGAATTGGATAATTCAGTTCTGATATCAGAACAGACCAGACTACCTTTACTCCACGAAATTCTGTATTTAGATCCTAATCCACAGCTGGGAACATGTTTAGTATAACTGCTGCAAAATACTACAATTTGGATAGTGATACTACAAAGTACTACAAAGGAAAATGAGGACACCAGGCTTATATAAGTGATTAAAGACTTCTGCTTTGTCAGAATGCTGGCATTGAACTGCATAGTGAGGGGACGGCATCTGTTATAGTCCAATTTTAAGCTGATAAAATAACAAACCAGAGAGATACTTCCATTTGATAAGGAATGTGGTTCTTCTACATCAAATGAAATCTTGGGATATTTAACAAATGTTCTCTCCGCTTTAAATGATACAGATCTCATGAGGAAGTATGAATTCCTACTGTGATCCTTGTTATTAACAACAGAAAAAAAATCCTTTTTTTAAAATTTAGCATATCTTCCCAAAATGTTATTTTGTGTTTGGTCCAACCATAACGAGGAGTACCATTTGCACAATAGTAAATGAGTGTAAAGCAATCACAAATAAACTTCAGCTGGAAATGAGACACAACAACTTGGTGATGGTAGTTGCAGAGGGCAAACAGCATTGCTGTTCTCATGAATGCATATCCAGCAGCTTACCAGTGCAACTAGGATCTTACAGCAGTGTACTGGACTCCAGAACCCACAGCTTCACTGTGGCCCCAGTTCTGCTAACTACACCAGCAGGTGCTGAACACCATCTCTAGTCAGCGTGCCACACTGAATGGAGGGACTTATTGTGCTCATCTGCTCTTCTGAATCATTACTAAGTAACGGAAGTCAACAGCTTTACTTACCTGGTTACGAAGATTCCCTTCAAGGGCTTGAGAGGCTACATGTCACTGAGCTAGGGTGCCACGCTACTGTCATTGCTGTGTCCCTGAACTTGTACCTGGGGCCTGATCCCTGCTTGTCCATAGCACCTACGAGCAGCTGTACCCACATGGTGCATGCTAGTGTGTGGCTGAGGGACAGTCCTGCATGCAATGTGGACATGGCTAAAAGCTATCAAAGGAGACCTGAGGCTTTTTCAGCATTTGTTTGCCACATGGCTTGCAAGTTTGTCATTTCGGATATTGCTACAGAAGACCGTTAAAATACAGAGTTCCAGAACTGTTAGTGTTGGGCAGGAAGTACTTCCATTCTGGTGTTTGAACTGAGAGTGTAAGTAACATACACTCTGGAGTTGAAACTCAATTATAAATGAGCTCTGTTCTATTCACCATCAGATGGTAAAGGTCTAGGTACAGCATCTGTCAGCATGGTCTTGAAGTTTGGCTCAGTGGCTGAATGCGGGGCTTGTTTACAGTCAGGACTTTCGCACTCACAGGCATCACATGCGTTATCTATCCCAAAGTTAAATTTTAGATACAGCTGGTTAGAAAGGCATATAGTCACTACTGGTGTTCAATTAAACAAAGGAATTGGATACGCCCACCACAAAAAAGACCACTCCCCAAATCTGGCAATGGTGAAAAAATTTCTAAAACTGCAGTCATATAACCATTCTTTTTTTTTTTTTTTTTAAAAAAAAACATCACCTGTTCTTGCATGAAATTTCTTAAATGAAGAAATGGCAATACATCAATACATACAACAAAAGACTGTAAGTGGGAAGAGAGAATTCTAGTCTTAGTAGCACTGGTATAATGCCATTAAAAGAAGTGGAGTTGTTCTGGATTTATGCTGCTTTAAGAGTTTATGCTACTTCTCACAAAATTGGAAAGAAAAGAATTTTTAGATGAATATAGTGATGCAAAATATAGTTCTGAGTTGATATAAAGTACTTTTTAAATGAAATATCTCAAATTTTAGTTACAAAATTACATACTTTGAACGTAAATTTAACTAAAAATAATTCAAACCAGAAACAATTTTCAGACGCACCTGATTTTTTTCAGTGTCAAAAACCTTTTTTTTTTTAATTTAAAGTCTTTTGTTCATGGAATATATAATATTCTGCTTCACTGTGAAATCAACAGCATTTGTACATTGATAAAAGTATCTCTGGTTTTGAGATTACAGAGCAAAGGAAGCCAAGTGATTAAAAAGCACAATGTGTGTGTGTTTGCAAGCAACTAGAATTGTCTAAAAAGAAAATGGAAAGTATACTGACGGATTAATTAGACTTATGCTTCAGTAGGTGCCCAGGGAAGCAACACCTGTAATTTAATGCTGAATAAACAGAACATCTTATTTATGGCTCATTTATAGAAAAGACATTGCAGGCAAGTTTCTTTGCCTGCTATCTCAGAAAGACAATATATAGTATTGATACATATACGGGGAGATACCCAGGAAAAACACTGAAAGCAAAGAGAGGATTAACAGAACACAGTTTGTGAACTGTAAAAACAAAGCTGATGCTGGACCCTCAGCTTTTGTAAATCAGAGCTGAATCACTGATGCCAGGTGACGAGCTGGCATACAGAGAATACAGAAGGAAGAGCTAGCAGTTTTCATCTGTTCAGAACTTTATATTTCATTTGGACATCACACACAGCCTAGCTCCATGTGGCTTGTCTATGCATTCTTTCTCATTTAAGTCAGAATTTAAGAAACCAGTGCCCTGCACTCCTCTTGATGTAGAACCACATAGATTAATGTTTTGAGCTGCTGTTTCTTGATTCATTTTGGGGAATGTACAAGAAAGTCTTACAGCCATACGACAGTACAAACCGTCCATGACATAACGGGAAAAAAAAAGACTGTATTTCAAGGTAGAGCACCCTATGAACAAAATACCAATTTTTCATAGAGGATATGCTCTTTTCTGAAATATAAATCATGTGCACTACATTGAAATACACTATAGTGTATTGTGAAATGCATACATTAATTGCTGAATCTATAACACTGAATATGTATATACATCACACCCAAGATATTTATACAATATAATAAGTCTTAGATGTATAACAATGAATTCTGTACAAAATAAACTGTAAGTTAAGACAACGAAAGAGAACTTTTATATCTGTGTAATTTGTATGCTGTTATTCAAGTCTCAGTTTTCATTTTTGAATGTGCCCTTAAAAAAAAACACACTAATTTTCTATAGGCAGGTGTCTGAAATAAAGACTTCACTCTTCAGAACAGAAGCAACTGAAAGACTGTGAAAAAGATTCTGCTGGAGAAATAAACATACTGTTGATGTCATTTTAAAAACTGACTCTAAACCATTTTGCATTTATACTGGTCAAGGTGATCTGCTGGTTGGGTTGAGGGTGATGTGCCCTGGAGCATGATCAGTAAATAGCACTGTGCTGAATCACCAGCATATGTATTGCTTAGGTGCTTCCTTGCTCAAAACACCACGAATTACCCGATCATAGTCCAAGGGTTCCACCAAACCTTCCCTGCAAACAGTGGTCCAGCCCTCTCTTTCTGCAGTAAGGGATCCTTTCCCAGCACAAAATGTGCTGATGATCCTGAAGGATGAACATATTGAATGACCATTGTCTTGCAAAGTACAACAGAGAGGTTTGTTTGGAGTTGCAGGAAAAAGGTAACAAACCTAACCTGTCTCTTTAGCTCCTCAGTGTGAATAGGTCAGATTTTGCTTCAGTGTTACAAATTTCCTTCTAGGATGTCTTAATGTTCCCATTAGAATCAAAGAGCCTCAAAATTATTAAGTGACCAATGACCTCATCACAGGAGCTAGGAAAGCAGCGTGCTAAAGCCAAAACAGGAGATTCAGGGTTGGTTTTAGCTATTGCTCGAGGTCTTGGAGATGGTGGAGAACCAGAAATACAAACTCTCCTGAGATCTCCAGGTGTAATCAGGCCTCCCACAGTCAATACAGCACTGGACATCAGTGCTCATCATGTGTTTCCATCGTTCTTCTGCTGTTTTCAGCTGGACCACATTTGAGATCCAGTTGTACAAGCTCACAGCAAAGGTATGGCCTGCCTTTGTCCTAATGGGAGCAATTTAACATCACTTGAATGATTTAATGATCACTATTGTCATTTCTAACATATTGAAACTTGTCTGTATATGAAGTCAGTTGGATGAATGGATTGAAAACTGATTTAGAAATTGCGTCAGAGAAACCAAATTTTAATGTGTTTTGGGTACAAATTCCAGTCAGTCACCACTTAGTATTCTCAACAGTAAAGTAAGAAACTTTTTTTCCATAAGTTACACCTTTTTTTTTTAACTGCCACTTGTATTTGGTCTCTATTTGACCCTTACTATACGGCACCTTTCCCCTTAGTAGCATCTTACTAAAGAGATCCCAGTGGATCTACACACACCTCAATGCTCTCTATTCAGTGCAACTACAGGTATCAGACAATGAGCCTTTACAGAAAAGAGTCTTTATGGTTATATTTTACACGCAGAGGCAAGCAGTCACCTATTCAAAACAACTACCACAGGTTCAAATTTTAACTACCAGTATGTGTGTGCGTGCACGCCATGTAACTGAAAGTAATTACCTGCATTAATTTGGGAAAAAGTAAGAGGCCAACAAATGCAACTTTTTTTTTCTTCCAAAAACCTCAGCCCTCAGGATTTGGCAGGCAAGAGGCCGCATAGTGTTATTTGACACAAATTAAATGGCCCAAATCCTGAAGGCTGTCTCAGTTGAAACTCCCACGGGTCTTGTTAGGGTATGGACTGAGACAGGACCAAACAGAAACAGACAACTACCCATCAGCTCTGAGGCCGGAAAGGCTGGATATGTCCTCACACTATCTAACGCTGGACCCTGCTCTTTCCAATCCATAGCACCTCTAGCTTGTAGCAAACAGAGCAAGTGATAGTGTTTAGAGTTTACATAACTGGTGACATATTGCATTATGTAGTATTCATGAGGCTTTGAGTTACTGTTTTGTGAAAATGGAGCAAGTTGCAAAATTCACTGTTCTTTGTCAGTCTGCACCCTCCCATTATACTCCCTTTAGTGTAACAGTACTTTTCTATTTGTTTCTGTTCCAGTGATGCACGTGGGCAGAGTCTGCAAAAGTTTGGTCGCTGAGGGAATAAAACTGACAGTTTATTTAAGAAATTAAAATGAGGTGAAGGATGTTCTGAGACTCTAGAAGTGTATAACTGTTACTTACTTCCAAAAGCATACCTATCAGATTAAGGATTTATAAACCAATATGGAAAAAGGCTTACATCATTCCTTCTGATAATCTTGGTTTAGTCTGTTTAAAAAAAAAATCAATGAGACCTGATGATATAAAACCCAAGTAATGAGCTCAAGATTTAGTGGAAATGAACAATGGGTATTTTTAATCCCACAATTTAAAACTGTGGTAGGCAGAGTAGAATACATTCTCCTACGTCACAGTATTTATTATCTGTAGGAAGATTTTTTACTCAGTAGACTTTAAAAACATTAACTAAAAAACATAGTCCATATGAACAAAATTCTCATCTCACTGAAATATACGACTAGTCAAAAGCATTCATTTTCAGCTAGGTCTAGCTACACTGTTGTTCTAATTTACACATCCATTACAAACAATGATGCTATTTTGCAATATATTTACACTGAAATCTTATCCATTAGTTATTTCCTGTGTTCAAATACCACCCTAGCAGGAATTACGGTATGCTGTAAACAGGATATAAGCTTGGCACCTCTGGAATCATGATGACTTTAAATACAGTCAGGAATTCCTGGTGTTCTGCATACTGCTGCTAGCCAAACCAAAGCCCACAAAAGTTGTACTGGCCAAAGTCTGACCCTGTCTAGTGTATATATAAATACTGCTGCTTAGCAGCACTAAAATGTTCCCCGCCTTACTGTTCCAGGCTTACTTTTTCTTGAGTACGTTTCAGTGGAATTTATACAGTCTGCATTTTCAAGTGCCATGTACATGCTTCATAAAGTAGAATGAGTAGTTTGTAAAGTGGGGTTTTATATGAGTTTAGGTTTTGCTTTTTTATGGACCTTTCTAGCTTAAAATGGAAAAAAGTCCATTACAATATGTATCAGCTCTTCTAGAAAAGCACTGATCAAGACATCAAATGAAATACACGCTCTGGGCGCAAGTCTAGTGCAGATTAATGTCAGACCCCTTCTAAGAACTGAAATTTGGTCTTTAGTTGAAGCTCATGATCTATAATCTTTGTAGTGATTCTCTTTCTCCACACATAAAACTTCAACCATCATAAAAGGTGCTTAAAAAGGTGAAACATGAGTTAATTGCATCTTCTTTAAAAAGAATAAAGAAACAGATACCCAGAAATCCCATAATGAAAACTTACCCTCTCTTACTAAAGCACAAGGTGGCTTTACTGTCCATTATGAATTAGCAACTTTTTCAATAATCCCAAATGTTTAACATATATAAACAGATGCCACTTACTGTACTACAGGCTATAAATCAACCTTTCACTTGAAGTAAAATATTCCACCCTCCACAGAAAATTAATTTTGACAAGGTACTTCATTTTATTTCCAATAGATAAATCAAGAGCGTGTTTTATTTTTGCAATTTAATTCAACTTTGGAATACACTGAATGGTCAGCCAAAACCCAGAAAGGCAGAGAAACTACATAAAACCACCTGGCTAGTTCAAGGAAATAAAACCACAGTAAGGAATCTTTGCCTAGTGATAGTTACGACTTTGTTAACATTTCCCCTTGGTTTGTATGAGCTGGGCATAGGTATCCATTTTCATCCTACGTAAAGTAAATACACTACTTAGAGTATGCTACATATGCATGTACCATACATGCATACATATGGCATCATTACTGATAGCCAGCTGATAGCACAAGTTTGACCCATATAAATGAAAATATTGGGGAATCTTTTTATAAATCTAAATTGCTTGTTCATTTCCAAAAACCTGACTTACAAAGACAGGAGTCTTATTCTAGAGGAGTTTAGCAAGGTCTGAAGAGGTTGCTACATAGCAGGATATAAAAACAAAACTAAGGACTTGACTAAAGTCAGATGATGTTAATTGGGAGCTTTCCACTGATATCAGCAACCAAATAAAATGGGTCAGCTAGGATCCCCCACACACTCCCTCTGCAGCAAGCACAAAAGGCCATTTTCAGTAGTAATTTTTCACTGAAGAGTAAAAAGACATTGGTACTGCTTCTGACCCCACACATTAGAGATATCTGCCTACAGAAGAAGTGGAAAGGCCTGCACGAATAGGAAGCAGGAGTGCCAAGTTCTCTCCAAATCATAACCTTCCAAGGAAGAGAGGAAGGGGCTCAGCAGGAACTGGGAGAAATCGGAGAGCTCACCCAAATACCCCATTTTTGAAAATACCCACAGTAGCAGTATTAGCACATTCCTCGCTGGCCACAGCAGAACTGTGTGTGGCCTGACTCTGGAGACTCTGGATGAGTCTGACTCAAGGCAGGTCCCTGGGTAGGACTGCACCCAAGCAGAAAGAAAGGAGAAGGCAGCCCATTGCTGATCTGAGCAGGATCCATAGGGTGACAGAAAACCTTTCTCACAAATTACCAGCCTGCATGGCTTTCACTATTTTTCCTTATCTTGTTGAGGTTCGTTCTGGGGTCTGCCATTACAGTTACGCAGAAGCACCATTTTGAGTTATTTAATTAGCAAGTAAGTGCGCATATAATGATGATACAGAAGATGACATAGACAAGCACACGAACACACACACACACATACACACGTGTGGCGTGGCTCTTTGTTTCTTGGTCTTTGCCAGTGAGGGCCTCTACTGATGTTGTTTTAGTGTCCTGAAGGCCCGTGTGTGACACAAAAATGGCAATGGCTGCTATGGATTCAAGTTGTGTTACACAGGAAGTTAGTGCATGGACATTTTGAAAAGGCTACTCACACGAGGCTCTGAGAACTTCAGGCTTCTGTGAAAAAAATCTACCCTGAGAACTTCTACATTGGCTCACAATAATCACCATCTATGCTGACATCCTATTAAAGTCCATAACCACAATCAGATGATTCAGCAAATACTGAGAACATCTACAGCACAGATTTCTGCAATAACATCTCTGTCAGACCAACACGCAAAAAAGTTTTCAGCCAATACCAGATAAACACAGGCCGTGGTTCAATACAGAAAATGCAGTTATTTTTCTAAAACTGCTACATGATGTAAAACCATGGAGGTATATGCACTTGTTTAGGTATAAGGCTATGTGATTACTAGAAATAAATACATTAAACTAGCTCCTTTGTCTGGCATATTTGTAAATACTGTGCTTGGTGCCTGTTTTGACTCTTGGTTAGTCCCAGACCAGTGCAGAAGAAGGTTGCTCAAGTCCTTTTCTGGCTTTCAGCCATCTATAATGCCTCATTCTAACTTAGCAAATAGTTGAAAAGCATCAAGGTATGCATCACCAAAATATAGATTAGAAAAGTATTTTAGGCTTTTAGGGTTTGTGCCAGAAGAAGCTGAGCACATAACTACAGGGATTTAATTTGCTGCCCCACAGAAGCTGCATTCCTCTAGATAAGGTTTAATAAAAGCTAAAGTTTCTAAGGGCATTCCTTACTTTGGATAGAGTTCATCTTATTCTTGCTGCCTTTCTTTCTGTTCACAACACAAGCAGGAAGTATATAGAAAAAGAAAAATTGGCAGGATACCTGATTACAGTAGGGATGTAACGAGCCATTTCAGGATTCCTGATTACTTCTCAAATAGGAAGATGCTGATGACTCCAACGCTGAGAACCATGCGACTGCACCACCTTCTGGACCCTCTCTGAAGTGGAACGGAGATGTGCTCCCGTTGGGTGACTTGCCTGCACACAGGTGGAGACAAAGTGCATCAGAAACCAGACAGTAGCAGCACAGGAGGAGAAAAAACTTTATAGTAAACAGAAGCCCAATGTGCTGGTGAGGATTTTGCACTTCAGTAACAAAGTATGAATCAGTGAGCTCTTCTCTTAACAAGTTTATTATACACCCAGGAGCCACAGTGGCATTCCTGAAACAAATGCTTCCACTTTAAACTAAGCTTTATTTAAATAAGGACACTTGACATAGTATTTCCAAAGGCAAACAAGGATCAAAGCAATGATTTTGCTGTATGTTCAGCTGTTACTTGACTGTGCTATGTTTCTTTACAATGGCTTACTTTGTTAGGCTCTTGGTCTTTGTAACTTGTGAGGATGTATAGTATTTTAAAAGGAAATGCTAGTGATTAGAGCCAGCACTGTATGTACCAGCAGTCTGAATAATGGAAGCGTGTATTTGTCAATATAATAGAGTTTGTAAGTCAACTAGTGCCCTTGACTTGCCAGAAGGTAGTAAGAGTGCCCCTACTTAGAGACGTGCAACTGCATGGGGCTGTCTTTTACCTTCATTTTCTGCCATTTTTTAGTATGGAAATTTTGAAATTCCTTCATACAAGCTCTTGGTGCCATTCAACCTGGCCATTAAATTAGACTCATTCTGAAAATTAATAACCTGCTACTTATGTTCACAGGCTCTTTTTTAAGCAGGGTTACAGGACTCTTATGACAAAAAAAAGTCCCCCTCTTCCTAGGACCTGAGTTAGCCTGTAGCAAACAACATTTCTCATATTACAAATTCAAGTCACAGGATGGGCCAAGCTTGAGAAGACAACTAGTATGACATTTAAATGCATTATATCTGCAGGTAGAATAGATATTAGGAATTCTGCAGTTAGAGGACTGACAATTTTCATGGGAAGGGAAAAAAAAAAAGATTTCTACCATCTTTCTTAGAAATCCCTTTCATGAAAGGTAAGAATGCATAGTGCTAGACCAGCATTTGGACCTTCCAGGAAAGAAAAAACAGAGGCTAGAAACACTGAGGTAACCACATCAGTAAAGAAGCTGGGAATTGTAGGCATTTTTTCAGTAACAGCATCACATACTCTGTAAATGATACACCATGCACTTGCCTGCATGGTATAAAAACAGACAGTAGAAACACAGATTCATAGCTTTTTTTTTTTTTTCTTTTTTCCTGGATAGGGGAAATGTATTAGAAGTGCGGCAGATCTCTTAATTACTTAAAACTATATGCTTTTTACTGAAATCTATTTCTGACTGGTTTAATCTCTTTTAATACTGTTTTTACATCCTAAACCTGGCATGTCTTTATTGTGAGACTTGTTTGCCTTTGTAAAAAGCGAAACATGTCACAAACCAAAAAAGTTGCAGTTGTCTTCCTTCACTGGAGTAGACCAGAGAAAGAAGGCAGTAATGGACCCTTCCAGTGCTCAAGGGGAAAGAGAAGTGCACAGGCAGAGAGGAAATAGAGCAGATACTAGAGCCTTGCCTTGCTGAACAGTGTTGAGAACTGTCTCCAGTCCAGGTTGAGCCCCCAGTAAAAATCTACCGAGATTTTGAAGTACTTTTTGGCATCTACATCCATTTTGACATCCCTTACAGTACCCAAACACCTTTAACCAATCTTTTGGGTGGGCAGAAGCCTAAATCTTCCTGAAAGCTAACATGGTTGTGTTCCCAGGTTCCTCTGGGTAATATTCTCCAACGCATCATAAACGATTTATGAGCTTAACCTCCCAGTCTGGCAGCATGACGTGGTCACATTTGCACTTTTTTTTTGCTTAAGCACTGCACCATTAAAAAAGCCACGAGGACAGATACCTGCCACTCACTTTGCCACCTATATTGAGAAGAAACTGGTCCAACTACTTTGGTATTCTGCAATATCAGCTTTATTCTCTTTCCTGCAAAAGAGGGCGCTTTTCCTTATACCTAAATTAGAAAACATGCTCTGTCATTTCTATTGTAGTCATAATTAGTGAGCCATTAAGTATGAACCAGTTCACTGAGCAGAGAAACTAAAATGAGGAACAAACCCCAAAATTAGTAAAAAATAAAATGAAATAAAAATAAAATAAAAATAATGCCTCAGGCAACATCTTTTTAACTCTCATCATAATGAACCCATTCAATTAGTTTCAAAACCATGCATCTGCTTCCTCCTTCTCTTTTGTCTTGCGTTTGGACTTACAGACATCTTTCCAAAGCCTGGGAAAGCTAGTTAGCACTGGTGAGACCACACCTGGAATACAGTTCTCACTTCAGGACTCCCCAGTATAAGAAAGACATGGACATACTGGAGCAGATCCAGTGATGGATCACTAAGGTGATTAAAGGATTGCAGCATCTGACATGAGGTGAGGCTGAGAGAGCTGTCATTGTTTAGGCTGGAGATGTCTCAGTCTCTCAGTGGCAATCTTTACAATGTTTGTAAGGATGTGACGGGAAGGAATAAAGAAGATAGAGTCAGACTCTTCTGTGCCACTTTCAGTGAAAGAAAAAAAGGCAAAGGGCACTAATTGAAATACAGAAAATTCCATGTAAACAAACTCTTTTTCACTGTGAAGGTAGTCAAACACTGGGACAGGTTGCCCAGAAAGGTTCCAGAGTCTCCATCCTTGGAACTACTCAAAGCCCAACTGCCCATAGCCATGAGCAAACTGGTCTAAGCTAGCACTGCTTTAGGCTAGATGATCGCCAGATGTCCCTTCCAATTTCAACAGTTCTGTGATCAAGAAGAGACACTGAGCAAAAATCTTTGAAGAAATGGACAGACATCACTCAGGTTAAAGGATCTGATTTATGGGCTATGATTATGGGCTTAACTATGGGTTGGCCAGTAGAGAGCAGCAACAAACCTGCACACATACATTTCAGCCAAAGGCACATGGCTCACCTCCAGCTTAACATATCTCCTCCTCTGGCATGCAGCTGATGAAGGGATGGACCAGGGACATGCAGCGTAAACTGCTCAGTTACACTGTAGCTGCACCCTAAACAAAAAAAACAAAAACAAAAAAGAGTGCATTATCTTAGATAAACAACTCTGCAGATGCTGAACTTTTCAGTCGCAGAGAAACATGCTTTGCTATGCAGCAAGGGGCCTTGCAAGAAAAAATGAGGTAGTAAACACCTGACAATTGGGGATATGACAGAAGGGGCAGAACTGCTCACCGCTGTTTCCCTAATGAACCAACGACACTGTAGGGAATGAAGGGCTAGGACTAACACAGACTACTGAAGGTAAAGCATCATTACGTGAGCCTTGGCCAACCAACATCAGCTGCTATGCATCTTGGTAGCTACTACTGTTTAACTGTGCAAACGAGTGCTTAGTTACAGAGGGTGTTTTCTGTACTGCATTCTGGGCAAGGAACACAACACAATTTGTTTCCCGAATTCTAGCAGTAGTAGGCAATGCGTACACAGGTATTCAGACAGGGAACCTCCTGGGAGCTAGGGACTAAATGCAATGCAGAGCCAGAGCTCAGTGCATCCCATGCTGCATCAGGTTTCTTGTCTGCATGCAGAGTGGTTTTTTAGGATAGCTGCAGAGTGATTCTCACTAGGCCATGGCTACATAAGCACGCAGGTGAAAATCCTGTGCAGATACACGCAGAGGTTCTGGGTAAGTCTAAATACCTTTAAAGATGGTTCCAGTGCATTTGAAAACTGCCTACGACACAAAAACAACATATAAGCATACGGTGCGGTGAAGAGAGGAAGACAGTAAAGGTAGCATGGACTCAATGCTGGCCAAGTAGCCCCACAGTTCTTTATTTAAGGCCACAAAGCTAGTTCAGCATCTACTGAGATCTGTGTCTGAGGGGAGCACTAACAAAGGATAGCATTTTGGACCTTGGTATTCTGATGGCCTGAATAGGACAACTGTAAATAAAGCTGGCAGGACTTGCTTCTGCTCCCGTAACTGCTCACAGTGAAGGTACAACGGACAGCATCCCATGCCATCCATCCCCCAGAGAATGCTACAGAACTCCTGAGCTGATACGGCCGACTTTTGACAGTGCCTTCCGTGAAATGCTCTCTCCTCCCTCTGCAGACATGCACCACTGCCCAAGGGAGCAGAGCTCTTGCTGGCCACAAACCATCTGTCTTCTCCTGGCTACAGATTTCCCAGCAGCAGCAGAGCAGGACCCACATCAGGCTGCACTGCTTGGCCGGTTCCTCATGGCATGTTCTAACAGCCTGATTTATGGTATTTTGAAAGGGACTATTTTTAGTGACATATTACACTTTCCACATTTGCCTCCTACAGAGGCAGCCCGCATTTGGTGCTTCATTGACTCTGCTGTAATGCTGGAAAGCACCTTCGTTGTCCCTCTCTCCTTTGGTATAGTTTCAGGATAAATTAGAGATGATGTAGCGTAAGTTTTCAGCATCCCTTTGTCAAATACGTATCATCTGAATATGGAGCTGTGATGTACTATTAACAGGATATCTTCTGTGTGGTTCCTGCTTTTGTGTATGTCAGGTGTTAGCATGTCCCTTGCACATTGGAAAAGGTAAGAAGTACTTTTGCCATCTTCTCTAGATCTTCTTGCACTAGACTTGTTGAGATAAGGTGTTTTTCCAGCCCCCTTTACTTTTCTTCTTCAGTTACTGTAAGAGGCATAGCAACTTTACTAATTTATCTGCAGAAACCATTGAAGATTACATCTACTGTGATCAAATCCCCTTAAGTAAAATATAAACGGCTACTTCTCTGAATGTAAAGCCTAAATCAATAATGGACATGAAATCATCAAGTTTAATCTCAAACACAGTGAACCCAAGTAATCACTCTTCTTGATATAAAACTAATTCTGTTTGACAATAAAATACTACTAGTCTGTGCCATAAACCAATGGAAGAAATAACTTTCTTAACTCTGACAGCTGCTGTCCAAAATCATTACATCTCGTCCGCTTAGTGATCAAGCATTTCACTGTAGTACTATTTCAGCTCAATTCCCTTTCTACGAAACACATCATATGCACCAGAACTTTGAAAGAGTTTCTTTTTAAGCATAGTGTAACAGTATTTTCTCTTCTTCCTATTTGCCAAAATTGCACAGGTTTTACAAGGAACACACAAACAACACATGATGCTCCCTGGCATGTGGCTAGATTCTCAAGTTTAAGTGCGTGATGAATTAACTTGAGCCCCAAATGCGTGCATCACAAAATCCATAATCGACAGCAGCGAGGCTGATGTTTCTTTCCAATGTACATCAAGGTGATTTTTCCAGGAGCTGAATGTTTCCCTCCTGCGTTGGCAAGCGAACACTTTCAGAATTCAGAGGGCTTTGCCAAGGGATCCACCCACAGAGGCTGCTTTATTGGCTGCTGCCTAAAATGCTGCAGCATTTGTTAGTACATAGGAGGTTGAAATGCATGCCAACACCAGCCTAACACATATGGATGTCTGCAGATACTTGCTAACAGTACCTGGCCACATTCTTGTCATGTTTCTCGTAACTAGAGCTCCTTGTGTAATCTTGACACCAAGCCCATAAATTCCTGATGTTATTGATAAATAATACTCCAGACATCCAAGACATAAAAGCTGCCTCAGCTGCCCGTATACACCAAGGCTTGCAATTACAAAAAACTCAGCCTTGTTGATCTTTAGGGTGATAGCTAACTAAAAACCAAAACACTATTACTCCAGGAAACAGGAACGTTATCTAAGTAATAACTTGTCCTTGAAATAAAACAGAAGTTGGGCAAGCAGAGTGGGAACAAGGAACGACTGAGCAGATGCACCCAGCCAAGGCTACGAACAGACAGTGCTTCTCCGTTGCTGCCCCGTAGCGGGGAGAGTATGCAGCCATAACGTACACCCAGATGTTCGCTAGGGAAAGGCTACCTGTTTTGACAACACACAGCACATGCAACAGTAGAAAACTTTAGGGTACATAATCAGTTCTGTTTCTTGAATTTTCTTTCCTAGGGCCTAACCCCTTTTGACTGTTAGCATTTAACCACTGGCTTGCCTATACACAGTCAGATATCACATCAAGGGGAGAATCAGGAATAACATCTGCAGGTCTTCTGACCAGTGCTTCTCGCTTTCTAATTGCAACTGGAAGAAATGATGTGAAAATGATCTTACGCACTCTCAAGTTTTTGATATGCTTCTAGTCTTGCACACTTCTAGTACTATTTTAAAGCATGGCAAACAGGAAGGCACAATATTTTTAGAGTAGGAGCAATGTTTGGTTCTTCTCCCCCCCCCCACAGTGGCTGAGTATTTCACATTGAGATCAGCATGTCATTACACTGGATAGATGCTTCGGTCTCCCAAGCTTTCAAAGCTCTGGATTTTCAAGAGCTCTGCTTACATACAGACAACACCCAAGTGCAGAGCTAATTCCAGGATCTGGACCTGTCTGTGGTTTATCTGTCTAGCACACACTCTCTGCTCACTCTGGGGGTTATTATTTTTGTCAAAATTCTTCCAGCAAATAACTCCACATAATAACAGCCAGGCCAAAGAGCAGAGTCTGATCTAAGTCAGTTCGATTCCCATCCAAGTCAGTGAAAGCCTGATTATCTCACTGATGAAATTCTGGGGTGGAAGTTACTGTACAAGAGCCAATGGCTGTTATCATCTTGTTAATGTCAAAGCTTGATTTTTTTTTTTCCTTCTCCTTTCAATATTTCTGAAAATTTATACCCTGTCACAGTCCTTGGTAACAGTTTAGCATCTCTGGGGCTGAGAAGTTTTAACGTTGTGTTCCCCCCCAACCCCCCCAGCACTTCTTTATTTTTAAGAAAAAAATTGCTTGATATGGTCATTACACTGCGAGAGGAGGGGCAGGAACATTTGTTATTTGAAATGTCTGTTGCTCACACAATAAGCATTGCAATTTCATAATTATAAGGTTTTTCGGGTAACTAATGGGAATGAATAGCTCTGGAACAAAATGGGCTTTACATTCCGTGCAGGTACGATTTTTTTTTTATTATTTCATTTTTTGCTTGGGCCTTAATATTTAGGTTAAGGAAGATCTTTAAAATGGAACAACCCAATAGTCTATTTCTTTACACTTCAGATATATTCAGAGTGATAGTTCAGATGTATAATTATAAAGATTCTGAAAGATAATGAATTCAGTATTTTAAACAACACGCCAGATTTTAAGTGACAACTATGGCTTTCCGTGGTTCAAGAATCAACACGCTGTTTTTCTTCTGTTGGATAAATACTCATCAGCACCACAATGGCATTCTGGCAGTAATTATTTAGTGCTTAGTCAGAAATAGATTCCCATTACTACCCATCACAAATGATGCAGAAACCTGTCTGGCACCGAGGTATGAAGCTTGAACCCTCTGCCTGAAAAATCCTCCTTTTTTTCCCCTCACTGGACTGTTTCTCACAAGGTTGGATACACTTGCAGTCTGGACAGGCAGAACAATGCAGTCCTGGCACTAGTACTACTCCATGCCCAGAACATTTATCCTATCAGGCAGTAGATCAGTGAAGGTAAAGATAGGCAAGGGAAGCAGGAGGGACTGCTTTTCCCAAAGGCTCACTGAGCCCCATACTGAATTGAAAGTATGTTTTCCAGCTTTCCAACATGTTTTATAATGGGACAGGATCCAGGCTGACAAGACACCCATTTGAAAAGTGCTCTGTCCTTAGCAATGGTTTATATTTTCTCATTCATATGGATTAGCAAACCATCTGTGATAGTGTCAAATGGACCTAGTAAAAAAAAGGAAGAAGTCTCCCTACCTCCTAGGTAATGTTTCTACACCTGAAAAATTCTTGTTTGTTTAAGCAAAAGGGTGCATTTAACATTACAATCACTATAAAATTTCACTGAAAAACACTTGGAAGGAAATGTTTTCATTATGTGTCCTTTAGAGATGAGAAGATGACATACGGTTAAAAGTGTTTTAGAAATTAAGGTGTTGTTTTGATTTCTGAAATTCAATTGGAGGTTTTCTTTTTTTCCTCCTTCTTTACTCCAATAAAATTCTTGGAGAGTGGAATATTTTGGAGAGATATTTCTAAACCACATAACTACTTAGAGTAAAAATCATCATGGAATCATCTGAATTTCCTGCAGAACCAAAATCCTGAATTTCAGGTAATGCTAACTACAAACCTCCACCCCCAATAACTGAAAGACTTACTCTAAAATTCATTTATTTAAGTCTTGCAAATGATTCAAGAAAGATATGCTAATTGCCTGTCAGACCCTGATCTGTGATGAAGAGGACTCAGCCATACATGCAGACTGCAAGGGTTCTGTTGAGGCTGCAAACAAACAGTGCAGAAGGTACTTCATAGATCTGTTCCCAGAATATCTGTCCATTAAGTACAGCAGTACTGGAAGAAAAGACCCTATCTCCCATGGGATGGAATTCACCTGACAGCTGCTATGACCACCACTCAATTATTAGCATTAAGGAAAACATGAAACATACACTACCTAAAAAAATATTAAAAGAAAAAATGCTAATTCAATTGCAACAATAATTGTCAATGGATACACTTCCTTTTAATTAAGTCTGTGCCCTTCAACTGCTGATCCAAATTCAAACCTCGGTGTAATCCTGCCACAGTAACTGAGCTGCTCCAGGAGCAGGCTTGACTGCTTCCTCACCAAATGAAACAAACTAGGAGAAAAAAAAGTCACTTTTACTTCCTAGACTTGAAGTTGCTGCTGTTCTAGGCAAAGCTTGTGGTTCAGTATGGTTGGAATTGAACGTAGGTCCTGACAGAAGATCTCTGCATGAAAGAATTGCCAGGATCTTGACTCCACTTTTTAGCCCTGGGAAAGGGAAGCTGCACAGGTTACGCACCTGTGATTAAGTGGATTCTAGCACCTGCTGAAAGCTCTTGTTCAAAACAGGATAAATTTTTAATCCCTCCAAATTGCCTCTGCAGCTGCAGAAGGTTTCTCTTTCTTTTATAAAATATTGATAAGGTGGGAGCAATATTCTGCAGGGAGAAAAGATCAGCATTAAAAATGCAATCTCCACCCCCTAAGCATTTTCATTGGAGTTGTTTATGGATTACCTCCAAAATGTCCCTTTGTGTTGGCCATTTTTCCTGATGAGTATCCTGACTGTACATGGTGATGACATACACATCATTTTGTGGACTTTGAAAGACTATGAAAATGCAGACACAGCATCTTGTGACCATTTTCTGACAAACTTCAAAGTTATTAATTTAAGATCTGCTCTCACTTGTACTACGTTAAATTCTGCACACTAATTTCAAATTTCTCCTAAAGAGCAACTTATTCCCTCTGATTTGCATTTTCTCTTAATCCATTGCCTTTCTAGGGTCTGCATGGCCATAAAACAGGGTAATCCAGACATAATAAAACACTGAACCAGAAGAATTTAACTAGTGTTTTGCAGTGTTTGAGGAAAGTTTAAACTAGGTCTTTATCCTAATCGGAACCTGCAGAGATTTTTAAAATCATTTCCTCATAATTATTGTGTACAGTTAACACCACAGCAGTATCCAGAAGAAAGCTGGTTGAGTACTTTCTATCAAAACGCATTTTCAGAAAGTAAAGCAATTGAAATCTAAAATTGCAATGACAGGAGGTTGGTTTTGATGAGTTTTGTGGGAAGACTGACCAAATCCGAGATGGAATTTCTGGTCAAAACAGAGAGTACACAGGCTACAAACAGTACATCTGACTGTGCCCTAGCAGGAGGGATAGAGACTTGAACTTTCAGCAAAGACTTGAACTTTGCTCTCCCACACTCAGAATGAGTCATAAACTTCTAAGATACCAGGGATTCTAGTGAAAGTTTTACACGTGTAATCTTCAACTGTATTTGGGTCCTTCTGAAACAGAACTCCAATTTCTACGTGTTTGAATTCTCAGAAATGTTTCTTGCAGAGCAGAACAACTTCCTAACCAAGGCAAACCTACGAGACCCAGTAAGTGGTGGGATGTAGTAGTACAACTCTGCTAGGTGCTACTAAGACACAGAATAGAAAATCAGCCTCTGCCCTGAATGTTGTCATCTTTGTGTCAGAAGTGAAGAACAGGCACCACTGACATGTGGTCACACACCGAGTTTCACCCACACAGAAGTGAACGCAGAACTTCATGACCCTGTCCAATGTCTTTCTCATGTAATCACCACTCAGCTGCCTTCTGACTGGCTTCAATGTCAAAGCTGACTGGCTTTCCAGCATGAGGTCTTATCATAAACTGCTAACATGGCTAAGGATGAAACCATTGATATTTAATCTCTAGTTTTGTTAGCTGTTGCATTCTCTTTTGTAGACATTTCTTCTGATTTATTGCTTTGTTGAACAACATACTTCTTTCTTTAAAACAAGCTCCCCACCCTGTCAGTGTAACATTTTAGATTAATGGAAACTGAAAGGATCACAGATGGGTGAACAGGCTTGGAGTAACCAAAAGTTGACCTCTGCCAAAATGTCCAAAATGTGTGAAGCAATCCTGTCTTTATTTTGATGTTAGATAAAAATGTGAGTACTCACTCTTCCCAACTAGCACTTGTTAGAATTCTTTTAATTAAAAACATCTGAGAAACTTTTTTGACTCTGTACATTTGCTGAAAATTTTGGAATGTCATCTTTGAAATATCAGACTATACTCAAAACTTAACCCTTCTTAGCTTCTTCGATTTCATCCACTCCAATGTTCTTCGTGGTTCGATAACATAAAATTACTTACAATTTCAGATGCACTTCTCATTTATATTTTTAGGTCCAGACATTGAGAAACTGTGTTTGTTGCTGAAGCAGGTAAGAACGGCTGTCCTCATTAAAGGCATGTAAAGAAGTGGTAAGCATAGATCCATTAGAAATTTTTCTGTCAGAACTAGTTTTCCAATGGAAAATTCAGTTTCAAGCAATATCTAATTTTTGCTAAAAATCCTGTTTTTTCACTGAAAAGCTGAACTTTCAAAATATAGTATATTTTAGTTCTGAAATACTGCAATTATGCCCTGTAAGAACTGTAGTTCACGTGCGTTTTTCCCATTCTCCTCTATGACTGGAGCTCTCCCAGCCTGCATCTTACAGGATGCGGCACAGACAGCTGGCAGACATGATTCGTTACCTATGCTCAGGTCATGAGCGGAGACACCTCCTGGGATGTACAGCCTGACCCTGGAACACATACTATAGAGAGCTGGAAGTTAAGACAGGATGACAATGGTTATGAGGAACCAACAGTGCAATAAAAGATGTGAAGTTACACTTATAAATAAAACAAAAACCTAAATAATATCATTCAAATACATGATTTCAAATTTTCACTGAAAATTCCACACTTGGAAAAGAAGATAAATTCCACTTCCTGTCTGAATCCCAGTAAAGATTCAGTTTATAATACCTCTGCAAGTCAGGGGTAAATTCAGGACTAGAATTCTGCAATGAGATTTTGGATCGTTTTGGATGCATTTCCATTGCATGTCCATACCTTAAATTCTTAATCTGCTTCCTGCTTTCATACTGGTGAAACCTTAAATCTGGTTTTGAGTACTCCACATTCTGAAATTTGCTAGTGTCTCCAGGGTGAGTATGTGTAGATGACTTCTAACCCAGCCTACGTGCTGTTTAAATGCCCTTGAGTCATCTCCTCTAATGTCGCAACTACCTTTCTCTTCCATTGTGGTAGGTGTATGTGGAATTTTCTCTAATACCCAGCTGCTGCCACCCACATTTACCACTGAGTCAAAGAACTCACTCTTAGACCTATTCTGTTTCCACTTCACAACTTCTCAAATTTAAGCAGTGAGAAAATAATCTGAAAATCTGAAAATCTCTTGAGAGTTGTGTTAATTGTTAGCAGGTAGCTGAAAATGATCACACCCAAGGCAATGCCACAGACAACGAGAATTAACATTTCACAAAGTATTGCAAAAGCCTGACAGTAAAACTCTGATAGAATTCTAATTATTAGAAACATCCCACTATGTGACATAATCTAATACAATTCCAATCTTCTTTCACCACCTCTTTTGATTAATTCTGGGTATAATACCATACTAGCTTAAGCTAATCTAAACATGGATGGGAACCCATACCAACAAAAACGAAATTGTTTGTTAGGTTAGTTTTCAGCTGCATCAGCTCCCTACACCTTCTCACTTTACAGCTGGATGCAGAAGTGAAGGTATGAGATTGCACAACCAGGGACAGGAAGACATGATATATGGCAGTCTCCATCACTCAGTTTTAGCTGCTAAGTCACCACAACTTAGAATTTGCTGTTTGCCTTTCCTTCCAGTTCTGGTTGCATAATAGCAGACCTTTTGAAGTAAGGCTATAGTCTGAGAAACATTTAAACTGTTAAGTTGGCCTGTCTGCTAGCAGAAGTGTCTAGAGTAGTAGGAGTACTGCCAAAACATCATGATATTGCAGTAAACACTACCACCATTTATCCAAGACTTATAGATCAGGTTGCAAAGATCACAGTAGGTTTGTTAAATGCTAAACTTCTTGTTAGAGCTGCACTAGCAACCTTTCTTCAGGCAGAAAATACTAGGCCCAGCCAATTTGGGAGCCGTGGTTTTAGACCAGGTCTCCTATCTTACTCATATGTTGCCAATGAAGGCATACTGCTACTCCACAAAGAACAAAACAGTAGCAAGAGCCTCCTACTCAGCAGTATCTTGGGGGAAAGTGGCAAGTATGTGAGTAGTTGTCATCTACTGAAAGAACATTTCATTTTTCATTAGGCAGGTGAGCGTACTTGTCACCAGGTGCCAGGAGTCGGCTCTGATGTTCAAGTAGTCCCCTGGGTTTGAATGACTGGGGTACAGAAGTATCTTATTCTTCTGTAACACCAGATGCTTTGGCTTCAAATCTGTCAGAGACACCAAACTTTTCTTTAATCTGCTATGTGGGCCAAAGGAGAACAATTTCACTCAGATGTAGGTCTCTATTATAACTCTGCTGCTCTGCTACTTCCCTCAGCTAAGCCTAGTCCAAATGGGTCTGTAATTGGAATTAGAAAAAGGAACATTCAGCTACAGTTAGCACTGTGTTAATTATTAAAGGCTAAAGGGCCCCACAGTTATTAATATTACAGTGTGAATTACTCTTCCTCATCTGGGAAGGAGAGGGGACTCTGCTGTGCTGTTTAAGAATTGACAGAGGTAGTAATACAGTTTGGTTCTTTCTCCACTGTTGACACAGACATAAAACTATGTCAAACAAAAATAAAAAAGATGTGCTTCTCTTTATTGCTAAGCTCCCTCAAAGATTCCACTGCAACACTTAAAAGAACAAAAGCAGAGCTATGTATCCCTGGAGGGAATGTAGGAATTGCCATCTTCCTCTGGGACATCTAGAGGCTTTTTTGTATGCCCTGATATAACAAAAACATTTAAAGTACATACTTTGAATATCTCTATGCAATTTGTCTTGACCTTATTAGGTATCTTGATTTCACTGAGATACCTGCAAGTGCTTAAACGTTTTTTGTATGGTGTTGCAGTAGTTGTGCCATGCAATCCAGTGAGGCACAAGCTGCGCATAATAGCTTAGGTGGCCATTATTCACTTCCAATTAAAAAAACCAAATACATTTATGGATATCCATTCTGGATCCTCTAGCCAACATCCCTGTCATTTTATTTTCACGGGGCCCCTGCGTACGTCACTCTAAATGCTACTGCTCTGCACAGTGAAGTTGTAGCAATGCTAACTTGACATGAAGTGGGCAGAATCTGAGAAGTCTGCAATAACTGCAATAAGTTTTGCATATGGCAGAATGAAGCATTTGGGCTTCCTCCAACAAGACTGTATTAGCAGTCACTATAAATAACTTACCCTGTTTATGCAGAACAAAACCATATTTTGCATATTTGCCATAACAAGGCAAGCCACATATGAATAAATAGTGTTTTTTGATTTTGGAAGACAAGAAAAAGGAAAGGTGTTCCCTCTCCAGCTCACTGAGCTCTCTTTCCTTCTGCATTGCCTTTAGTCATTCTGGAGACAGCCATTACTCTACTACCACTTTAACTCAGACAGACAGCGAGCTGTCCCCAGTCAGATCCCATCAGTTGGTTATTTTTAAAATGCAAGAGCTACCTGAGGTTTCAGCCCCATGTTGACACCATTTCCTGACCTTGACAACTCACAAAGATACCGAGGTCTGGTGCCACCTGTCCAACCCAAATAATGAACAGTTGTTGTGAGCAGGACTGAGACATTCCTGAGCTGTCCCTCTGTAGTACACATTTTGCTGGGTAGTACTGCCACTCACATGGCATCATGAAACAGTATCTCAAAGCACATTCTCTTGTCAAGAAACCCCATTCAGAGCAGGTCAAAATACAGAACATCCAGACCATACAAAATTCTCACCTTAACAACATTCTTGTCCCAAATCGAGAATCAAAGATGATGTTTTCCCTGGGACACCATTTGAGAGGCTTTTAATATTTTAATTTTACAACTACCTACTTGTTTCTTCTCCACAAAGTAGAACTGCTTCATTTTGAGAGTTCAAGTCACTAACCGTAAAGAATATAGAAAAAAACAGAATTATATTAAAATTGTGTATCCACAGAAACTAATAAACTGGATCAATAAAATAAAGGGGAAAAAAAGCTAAGTTGAAATTATAAAGTCAAACTGAGTCATTTACATTTTTCCCCATTAAAAATTCATTGAGAAGCGACATGTGCCACGAAATGTTTCAATTTCGACAAAACTGCTGTTTTCAATGGAAAACTTCCATCCAAACATTTCTGTTGAAAAGTGTTGAGTGGTTTTTTTTTTCTGTTTGTTTGTNATTTTAATTTTACAACTACCTACTTGTTTCTTCTCCACAAAGTAGAACTGCTTCATTTTGAGAGTTCAAGTCACTAACCGTAAAGAATATAGAAAAAAAAACAGAATTATATTAAAATTGTGTATCCACAGAAACTAATAAACTGGATCAATAAAATAAAGGGGAAAAAAAGCTAAGTTGAAATTATAAAGTCAACCTGAGTCATTTAAATTTTTCCCCATTAAAAATTCATTGAGAAGCGACATGTGCCACGAAATGTTTCAATTTCGACAAAACTGCTGTTTTCAATGGAAAACTTCCATCCAAACATTTCTGTTGAAAAGTGTTGAGTGGTTTTTTTTTTCTGTTTGTTTGTTTCCTTGCTCCAACAGTGCCACCCACTGGCTGTTGCAGTGCTGTCTATGCACAAGTCCTGCAGACAAGTCCTCCTTGTTTCTCTAGGAAAGGAAGTGTTAGGGTATTGTCCTGCAATCACCACTGACCAGAAAACTGCAAGTGATGAGCTGACTCTTCCAGAGCCTACCGAACAAAAGTGTGTAAAACACCTTGTTACAGCAATGGCAGCATTGCAGAGGATGGTGTCTTGCTAATTTTCATCATCGTTGCCACAGTATCGGACTGCTACCTTGTCTCCATTTCCATAAGAGAACATGAAAGGTAGCTGGAGCATCCTATGCCAAAAATCATTAGGATACTTCGTCTTAATCTCTGCTGATCAGTTAGAGCCCAGAACCATAATGGAACTACTATCAGCAAATTAATACCACCATATTAGCTCCTACCTGGATGTTTCAGGAGCATGAAACAAAGGAACAACAGAAAGGCACACTCTTTTCATTTACAACACCTTCACAGAAAATATCCCTTATCCATCCCCTAGAAAAATAAGTTGCAGTGGCACTTACAGCACAGATTACCTGGGAATATTTTGCAGGAATTGTACATAGCAAACACTACAAACTGAGAGCAGTAACACAGATGTGTTATTGGTGTGCACAAGCAAAGATAGTGCAAGTAGAAGAATTCTATTGATAAAGGTTTGTTTCTTGTAATTGAGGGTAAATCTAAAACAACTAAATATTTTCAGGCAAAAAGTAACATTAAAACATGCTGAAAGTTAATTTGAACAAATCTGAAACATTTTATTTTGCCTTCCTTGGACATCATAAACTAATCAAAACAGAGAAGCGGTTCCACCTCAGAAAAATAGAGCTTTTTGAGTAAGAGCCATATATATATTTAATTCTCATTTACTAGATTTTGTTGAAAGAATTTGGCTTTTATTTATGTTTCAGGATGGGGAAGCAGTTCCCAGTTTTGAATTTATTGCACAGGAATTTGAAGTTTTGCTCAAGTCCTGGCAGCACATCACTACATCATGTCAAGCCTCTGGAGTTACTCAAAGAAGCTACTAAGGCAACTTTAAAACATGATATTAAGATACTGAAGTACTGTCCAACAGCAGCAAAGAAAGCAAAGCTTTTACAAGCTGTACCAAGGGCATTACATTGAGGTAAAGCTCAGATGGTTGAAGATGTCTGCAAGCATGGGCTATGCCATTTTCTGGAATAATGTAACAACAATAATATGGCATCAGATCAAAGGTGCATCTAGCTCAGTATGCTCCTCTGGCAGTAGGTAACACAGACTGCCCAGACAAAACGTGTAAGAAATCAAATGAGTGATCCTATCCCTCTGAAGACCTCTGAGCTTCTTCTAGCAGTCAGAAGTTCAGTGACTTCCTCAGCTGGAAATTGCAGCCAGGCTATTTATTTAAGAGTCACTTATACCTGTCCAATCTCTCACAAATTTGCTTGAGACCAGTTATACTTTTGGCTTCTACAGCATCCTATGCTACCAAGCTCTGCAGTTTAATCACAGTTTGTATTAAAAAATTAATTCCTCTTATTTGTTCTGAACCAGCAGTTTGACAATGTCACTGGGAACTTGTGTCTTGTGTTACAAAAAGCAACAGAGTAATGACTAATTATCCTGTATGTGCCTTCTCCATCTCCTTCATGATTTTACACACCTTACACCTACTCCATCTCAAGCTGATGATTATCTGCCCTGTTTAATTTCTCCTTCTCTGTAAGCCATTCCCTGCCTCTGAGCATCTCCACCCTATTCCTCCCAATGGTATCTATTTTGTATTTTGCCATCTTCTATGCTTTGTGCTAGTGGTATTAAGCAACCAGCCAGAGCCTGGATTAGGTTCAGGATGCTAAATCCTTGATTGGAAAGATGGCCATATGCTGCAGGCTGCTTAGTGTTCCTGGATGAGCCCAGTACCACATTAATATATTCCAAAGCAATGAATAAGCAGCAGGTCATACTTAGGGCCCAATTCTGCAAACATTTTAAAGTGCAGCATTTCTCTGACTCAGGCTTTAATAGCTTGGTTGTAAATTCTCAAAGTATCAGAGACATCATTTGTAGTCGTATGGTGATGATTTCTTCTCTAAAGCAATCCACTGCATGAGGCACCGTAAAAGAATTGCCATTTTTAAATGGACTCATTGTGTTGGTGCACATGTTGTCAAGATTTTAAGTGACCAGTAAGAACATGCAGCATTTCACGTCTGATAGTGGTTTTCCAAACATTTTCAATAATAGATACTGCTTTGTTACATTCTGCTGCGTTTCAGAAATCTGTGGGATGCCTGCATCTAGCACATTACAGTCTAGCTTCCTTCTAGTTAAAACACAGTAGACAAATATTGCACGCCAGAGGCTCAGTCACTTCACTGGATCTGATTCACCGCAGATGTAAATTTACTGCAATTGACTTAAGTCAGGATGAGATCTGGGCCACTGTTTCTAGGAAAACGCAGCAATTTTTTTTTTTTTGTAAT
>VXAL01017285.1:335115-401851 GCA_013399475.1 Chauna torquata
TACTTTATTTGCAGATGTCTTAGCTTCTCCTTTGATGCTGGGGGCAACTGTATTCCTTTTTACTAGTTTACATTTTTCCTTTTCTATTGTATTTCTGTTAATTTCATAGTAAGGGAAATTTCAATGCAAATATAAACCAGAATTCTGAAGCAGCTGTCCATGGCTGTTGGAGATTTACAATAACATGAAGGTTTTTCCTTTTCTTTCTCAATGCATTGCGTGTCCTTTCTCTTCTTTCTGTATCAAACTCCAAACACTGATCTGCATGTTATCTCCCTCCTATAGCTTTTCTGTACTCACTATAACCATTTCTGTGCAGCAAGTCTGTCTTCCACCTGCTCATGCCAACAATTCCACAGTCAGACCCAGAATGGCTGACACTGGGGTAACTCCTCAAATTTACAAGGGGCTGCTCAATAGTTTCCTTCTCTTTCTCCCTTAACCACTTATTAAAATACCCTTGCCCAGTGGATTAACTGATTTTCCATCTCACTTAAGGTCACAGAGCAAACTGAGAAATGGCATGCACAGAAATAGGCTTCATAAAATGAAGTCCCTTCTCCCATCTCCCCTCTGTTAGTATTCCCATGGCAACTCTGCCCTCGAATCCCCCAGCTCTGCCACTTACAGCATAGTTTACATCACTGTAAAACATAGCCTGTAATTCTCATCCACATCAGTTATCAGTTAAGATTTTGTGAGTCGACTCCACAAGATTACCATTAATACATAATTCATGATTACAGCAGCCCACCTGAGATTCAGACTATTATAAAAAGCACAGCAAACATTATGAGAACCAATCCTTGCCCACAGAGCATGGCAATCTACACAGGCAAATAGTGGAAGACAGTAAATAGAAACTGAAAGGGGGAAAGGATTGTCTAAGAATCTATAGCAGGTGAGCGTTATGATCTGGCGTTTACCCCTGCAGCAGTCACTACCTCAGCTCTGACTGTGACTTAGAGCCCGTTTTTTGTTTCCATGCAAAGCTGCTTCATATTTTTCCAGTTTCTGAAAGCAGCAGAATCAAGCTGGAATGAGGCAACACTGAATGCCTGTATGCAAGTTAATGGTGCTGCACAGTTAACAGGAAGCGTTCGGCTCTTAAGAAATCAGACCTTCAGTTACTGCGCTTTATTGCACTCTTCCCATAACACACAGGGTGGTTCTGATGCCTCTGCAGAAGCGTCAAGGTGTCTCTTAGGTGACATTTTCTCAGAGTATAAACATAAAAGAGAGGTGAGATTTCCTATCACAGATTTGTTTGGTGGGAAGTATTCACCTGTCTGTATTTCCCCCCTCCCATTAATGAGATTCCACTGTCAGATTTAGACAGATCTTCAGATTCATCAGATGAAGAAAGCAGACTTTTTGTGACAGCCTAGATTCTAGCTCATCTCTTCAAAACTGAAGGCATTACTATTAGATATAAACAGACAGCTCTAACACTCTGTCTGTCATGGGAGCCAACTCTAGTGACATCTTTAGGAGACCCATTACTACTATTTTCTGTCACCACACTTTGAGGAAGAGCCTCTAAAGGCAACCTTTAGGACATCAGTTTAGACATGTACTCTCCATAAAGCAGAAGAGGTATTAAGTAGCCTTTCCATTCAGAGCAGTGTTGGAAGAGCATATTCCTCTCCAAAAATCATTCATAAACAGGTAGATACACAAGAATCTAGTAGGTAAAACTAAATAATGCTTCAGAGTCCTGCATCAACAGCATCATCACCTGTCAGCTCCTTGGCTGGATCCATCAGCCTGTTCAGATACTAGCTCATCCAAAAGGCTGGCTAATCCTGACTTTTTCCCTACTTTCTCCTCCCCTTACCCTGAAAAATGCGCAGGCTCTCATCCCTACAACTCCCTCTTTTACCCCACAATACAAAGTAGGTTTACCCACAGTGGAAGTGGTCCTTCACTACCCCAAACCATGGCCAAGAGCTGTTGAGAAGAAGAGCCAGTGGAATGGCTCTTAAGAGTGTGAATGCTATGGATTGTCAGGCGTTACTGTGGGCACCTGTGCCCAAGGCCCATTCCACCTATTAGCATAGATGCAGTCATGGGGTCCCAGGCAAGACACTGGGAGCATGGTTCTCCCACACTATTAATACTAGACACATAATTATCTCAGTGTCTGCTGGCTGGAAAACAACAAATCAGATTCTGAAATGTACTCAGCACTTACAGCTGGGGTCAGGTTTTTTCAAGAGCTCTACGTCTATTTAGGTACTGAAATAAGTGACCAGCTTCTCATAAAAGCATTCTAGATATAGAGCTCTTTTGAAGATTATTTCCAATTAGAGATCATGATGTACATGTGAAAACCTGCCTTGGAATCTTTAGAAAAGGAACAGCTTTTCAGATATAATTCTACCCGTAAAAAATGAACCCAAACTAGCCATTTCCTGGGATCACAACAGTCTAAATCAGGAAGTGGATTCGGTATGTCAAGGATAGAAAGATTTTACAGGAAATAAATCAAATCATTATTTTTTTGAATGAAACAACAACAAAAAAGAGTTTTTATATTAGGTGAGCCAGACAGAAAGAACTGCCTGTACATGTATATAAAAAAAAGCAGATATGGTGTAACTCATAGGAATCTAAGAACTATTTGTCCCCATCAAGTTTAACATAGTCACCTTCAGCTAGCAAAAGATTCCGATTTTGATCTGCATAGAATCTGTATTTAATAGGAAGCATTCTTCTGCTAGTTCTGTCATAAGAAGCTCGACACAGATTTTCAAGCCATTACAGAGAGAATAAATAGCAATGCTTAGGTGCTGCCTTTGAATCTAGGTCCTTCAATTTGGTTTAATTTCCCTCTTTAAAATTAATGATATATTCCACATGTCTGTGGAATAATGGGAACAGAAGTTAAACAAAGAATATAGCTGTTTCTAACCATTCGCTTGCTCTACAGATTCAAACCATCCATCTTCCCATAATTGCTATCATGGTAAACAGTTCTTTAAAAATACTGTGTTGGCTTTCACTACTATCAGCTTGCATGAGTATATTTATTTCAGATACTTAGGATGCTGAGCGTAGAACAAGTACTGGATCCACACTGCTCTGGGTCCAGAAAGAGAAGGCTGTCACTGGTTGTCAGGTAGGCATGATCAGGCCTGTGACATTCCCAACTGACTATGCAAAAAAATTACTCCTTGCTGTTATAGCTGTTAGAGGAAAGTTCTGTTTGGCTCCAGTAAGGAGGCCGACACTAAAAAATCATTCTGAAAGTGCAGCCTTATATAATCATCACACCCACTTAACCAATCAGCCACAAGACCTGCTAGTGCTCTCTCCCATTAGCACAACAGAGAATGAAACCTACCCTAAATTTGACACCAACATTTCCAAAACAGTTCCTTATAGCAAACAAGACAGGAAAATTGTTCAAAACAGTGGTAACATCCTACATTCCCAAAAAATATTGAGGAAAAAAAAGGAAAATACTATCTTATGATAACGAAAAATTAACTCCTCTCTGACAAATTACTTGCTAGTGTTCATTTTGGCACTAACCAAGGCTGTGAAAGCACATAATGTAATTACTCTAACACAATGATTAGCCAGTAATTAGCACTGGCCTATCTTACATTAGAATCCTAGCTTTTTGTAATACGTTTTTATCTTTACCTACATTCATTTAGTACAAAAGCTGAGACATGCACATCATGGCAAATAATTAGGGCATGGATTTCAGCTTAATACTTCGCAACCGTGCACTACAGTCCAATAAGTGGAGCAGAGTTTCGTGTATAACGTAAGGGCTAATTCACATTATCTATATGCTAATTATTCATTTGTTTCTTCACTGTTTAATTAAAAAGCTAACTGTTATATACTGCCATCAGTAGAAAAACTAAGGTTCCCTTATTCCACGGAACAATGCCTTTGGTCTTATCTGCCAGATACCTTTCAATGTACGTGGAAGAGCAGTTATTTCTGCAGAGGAGGAGGGGCAGGAAGGACAGATTCAAAACTGAGTCAGTCTGCAGGAATTAGCTAAAGATACAAGAGCACAGGGGAGCTTATTGCGCTAGGGCAATACTCTCTCTGACCCTGAAGCATTGCCGTGGGCAACAGCGCTGAAAAAATATCTGTGATGCTAAGGGGTGAGAAGAGGAAAGTCCTAGCTGCTTCCAGATTTTCATGGTATACAATGCAATGGAGGATAGCAGGGAATCTCTCCCCTTTCCCAGCAGCAATGCCATTATCACTAAGAGAACAACTCACATTCCAACAGAGCAAGTCTTCAGCTGGTACAAACTATTCTGCTTCCATTAAATTTGCAAACTCACTTGACCACGACATCAAATTTCAAAGTTACAGGCATGTACTGTGATCACAGAACTTGTCTTTCTTCTGTTCCTGCTGTGAAGTCTTTCTGAATCCTGTCTTTCGGTGGGTCTAAAATATTCTGGCTGACTGACAATATATAGGAATAAATGCCAACAGTCAGGCAATCCTATCGAGATCTGGCACTGCAGGTCCCTCAGGGGTATGTCTGCTGTGCTACCATTCTGTAGTATTTCTAACCTCTTACTGATCAAAATACAAGGAAACGTAACCAAGAAGTGAACTTTCCTCTTGTTTATCATAAATAGTATGAAACACTTAGACAAACACACGAGCACCAGTGCCTACTGCTGGTGGTACTAGACTTTGTGACCACAGACACAGGGCAAGCTATTTGCTGAAAGCTTACAAAGATTTGTCTGTTCAAGTGGGAGAGGATAATGCTTGAGAGTGGCATTCCCCAAATCTCCCCACAACACAAACGTGCTGTTTTGTGTGAGGGTGGCACGTGGTAACTGAGACAATCCCACAATGCTTTACACTGCTGCAGCACTTTGCAAGTGATTTTCAGAACATTGCATAAACATGTTTGCTATGCCACTCAAGCTCCGGCTCAAACACTGTGTCCTTATTCGGCTGTTCTTCCCTTTTCTTCTTCAGTATATGGGTCACAGCTGCTCAGCTCTTTGTGGTTCTGTTACTCTGTGACCTACTGTAAGCAATGAAACTTATGATGAAACCTTAGCAGATCCTATTAATACACAAGGTTGACAAGAATTCATGACCCAGAAGAGGATCTATCACTTGCTGGCAAACTCTTTCAAACATCTCATCTTCCTAGCATAGCTCCTCTCTAAGAATAGAGCAGTACTGAAAACAAGATCTGTCAACTTGCTTTTCCTGCGCTGCTGGTTTAAGTTTGAAACTCAGAACCGTGGCACTGCTACTTTGCAGTCACCAGAATGAACACCTCCCTGTGACAGGAGGTAAGCATCTGCAGAAAAAAACTCATGAGATGCTAATAGGGACAACAATGAGCTCAGGTGTTGAAGAACATTTTTGGCCCACACGCTAGCAGCCATCAGGGTACATATAACTGCTATAATGTGACGAATCTTCTTTTGAGGAAGTGTTTTAAGATTTGACATTAGGAGTTTCTACAATGGCACTGAAGCAAACATTCTCACTGGTAAAAAAAAGACACTTCTGATGAGAGTCTTTAATTTCCATTCTGTTTTGTGTTTATCTCCACAAACAACAGGCACATTGTTCATTCATACCATGTTACATTTCTTCTGAAACACTTTCTTGAACAATAAAGTGTCTGATAAGGGGGAGAAAAAAATTACAGTATGTTCCTACTACAGTATATTGTTGCCCTTGAAGAACAAGAATAAACCTCCCTCCCATAACTTTGCCATCAAGCCACCCAAGTCATTCTTATTGTTCTTATGTAGAATGAATATGTTAATTAGCTAAGAGCGCTGCTCTTTTTATTACTTTCCTAATGTCACAGGACAAAATCAAGTTGTTACCTTTTGTTTAAAGCTGGAAGCTGGCTCAATTTTTGGGGGGTGGGGGGGGAAGACTAGTGGAAAATGTGCAAGATTTCAACCACTTCATTAGTACAAAAAAAGACTGTCCAGATAATTATACTGCTTCCAAAACAATTTGAGATGTTCCTGTCCAAATGGTTTCCAGGATTCTACTTATTGTTGCAGGAACCCAAGCTTTTCTAATGACTGCCAATTAAATAGTCAATCAACAGCCTGTCCATCCTCTCTGTATGGAACTGAGCCTAAGGCTGGAGTATTACCAAGCACCTGTGGTCTACATTAAGTTCTCACTGACTTTAAAGAGTTAGCTTTATCTCAGAATGAGGCTCCTGAGCTCCATATTGTTTAATGCATGTTATTTAATTAATCACCTTATATCAGTGCTCTGATTTTTCTACTGCTTACTTCTACTCTTCACCATTTCTGCTTTCCTTAATTTTATCTAACAGAGAGACCTGTGTGAAAAAGACACACACACATACGCCCCTTTGGCTGGGAAGATACTAAATAATCCAAGAATAAAATAATCGCATCTCTAGTGATTTTGGAGATGTGTTCCCTGGGTAACTGGAGATAACTAAGGTGGGGCTTACCTGTTAGAAGGCAGATATTCTGTCCTTCTGAAATGTCAGGTTCTTTTGCAAGTATTTGACAGAGAACAAAAGGGAACTGCAGTACCTCTGATTCCTTAGTCTTTTTTGAAAGTCTTAGTTTATGCTTTACTGGTCACTGTCAAGAAGATCAGCCTGAAAAATTCTCACTCAGATTTTAGCAGTGGGAAGTGTTCTGCACTGTTCTGCTCTCTCTGCAAGGAGGTGGTGAGAAATTTCAGCAGCTCCCAAAAAACACATTTGCAAATTATGATCTGGCTCTAGTACAGCTCAGGCACAGCAACATTTCTTGTTGCAGTCCATTTAACATGACACTGCAAGCTGTAGGAAAACAGACCTTAGAAGTTCATTATCATCAAGATCCAGCTAAAAAAATATTTGGAACAGATCCTGAAATAATTACAAGAGTATGTGAATAATAAAACAATTAACAGGAACAGGTTGGTGAAGGGTGTCTTTTCTGCTCACCTCTGGAATAAGAGATACGAGCCTTTTCTGAAAAATATCATCAGCCTTCAAAGTCTGCCAAATGGTATTATGAAAAATTAAAACTGAGATTCTCATTCAGACATTATTAAAGCAAATATATACATCCCTGGTTCTATGTAGGAGTCACTATCTCATTCCCAATGGTGACACTTCTCCAGTACATCGTATTTCATCTATCTTGACATTGCTCATTGCTTTAAATATGACTGACACCCAAAATGCAGCCCAGTTAATTTCACTAAAGTTTACCCTATCCATTCATTGTGCAGCATTGTTTAATAAAATCTGAATTTCTTTCAGTAGGACTGCAGAACCATGACTGACGAAGTCTTATTGGAGTTTCAGCATTACAACCCATGGTGGTGAATGCTAAACAGTGAGTAGGTGAGGAGGAGAACAGGATTTTGTTTTTCAAGAGCCACACTCTTGCTTTATTCCACATGAGAATGCAGTCACCTGAAGAAACAGTAACAGTTTTTCTTCCAGTACAGGCTGGAAGGACCCAGCTACTTGTTCTATAAAGCAAGCCACAGTGGCATGGTGTCAGATGGTGCAGAACTGATGCCCTTCTGTAACCTCCTGTATAGGCTCACAAAAGAGGGGAAAACCAGAAGTCCCCAGGGCCACAACTCTCCTTTATATTCAGTATTGGAGTGGAGAAAGCAAGTTTAAAGAGTAGCGAAGAGAGATACAATTGCCTTCTCTTTGTTGATATTATATTTCACATTACAATGCTGACATAGGATGAGTTCTTTTTGAGGTTTTAGCGTGAGATAGTGATGGATGGTGATAACCTGCAGTATTACCATCCGTGGACTGTGGCAGCAGGTAAAACCTCTTTCTCCCTCCCTCTTCCCTCACAGTGAGCTAGCCATAGATTCACAAGCATGGTTTTTGCTGTCAGGACAGTGTCTATCATTTCATGGTCTGAGAAGTCACTAGTAAATATTTGTGACCACTGAAAACACAAACAGCATTTGACAAATTGGGAAATTACACAAGGTATTTCCTAAATTTACAAAAAACTAAATAGAATGCAATGGTATCACATGCTTGAATCCTTTAAGTCAACTGGAAACCTCTGCTTTTGGTCACATAACGTTTTCCATTTAGCCATAGGCACTGTACTTGCAAACATGGACCTTTGGCCTATGTGGTCACTGTCAACATAAAATTCCAATGGACATACAAATAAATACTATAGATGACAAATACTCAACACAAGTTTAACCAGAGGAATTAAGACGAACTACTGCCTGTCTCTTGATACAGTCATTGATTCATGTCATTCTTAGACCTGTGACAAGGAGCTATTTCTCAACAGCATTTTACTCAGTAATTCCAAGAGCCCAAACTTATTTGGGCTCATACTATTATGAAAAGTTCTTGCTGACTTATGTTCTGAAAGCTCTCCATGGGATCAGATTTCTACTGCGCTGGATGTGTGAAACAACTCAAAGACATCCCATAGTAGTTTGCAGTCTACACCCACTGTCATTGTGCTCACTTGAAGCAAGACTGTAAGTGGTATAAGAAAACACCATGCAGAACCATGAAGACATACCCACAGTGGAATGTCCCTTCACTCTTTTGATAATGGACAGCCAAAATCCAGTTATCCATTAGCAACAGTATGTATAGTGAAAAGGGCTTTGCATTTAACTTCACAGAACACCAACCTTCGTAGTCAAAAACCATTTCCTGAACTACCTGATATCTGGATGCTGTTCCAAACATATCAACAAAGATGACCAACATGACCAAGAAGTAAATGAAGAAGGGTAGAGCACAGCTGGACACAGAACATATATAAACAATATTAAAGTGGATTCCCCCCATCTTATTAAAAATTCTATTTTGGACAGATCAAAACACACACACACAAAAAGTAACCAAACCTATCAGAGCAGAGTAAATCTGGTGAATGACTCCTGAACTTGTCACATTTCAGGGACATTTTCCCCCCTTGATATTCAAGTTTTCAATCAGTTGGCACTGTGGACAAATCTACAGAGAGAAAAGCTCCCGGCATGAATATTCGTGGTTGTGAATGCAACACTTATTTCCTCTACCTTTTTCAATTTAAAAAAAATGAAAAGAAAATTCAGTAAACATTTTTGTCACTGTAGTCAAAGACTAAAAACAACAGTAGCAATTTAAAAATAGGGGAAAATACAGCTGAAGAAAGCTGGTTTAAAGATTCAAATAAGTGCTAGCAAAGTTTTGCTTAGCTGTGGTTCAGAATCATAAACCCCATTTCAGTTGAGTAGGAAGGAAGCTATGATGGATGCCATCATTTGTGGCTGGGTCCTGCAGCAGTGAGGCTGTTTGGCTTGCACAAAGTCTCCCAGTGTCCAAGACAGAGCAGGGATGATGCAGTACTCAGTTCACATCAGGGGCAATTCACATACAGAGCCACTGAGAGCTCACAGACTGACACTGCTGAACACTGCCAGGTATCCACTGACAGGCACTTTTGGACAACTCTTCAGAGAGTGACAGCTGGTGTAATCCAGTGGGGTCAGGATGATTTATACCAACTAAGGACCTGGCTCATCATGTTTATCATTTTTGAAAGCATTTACTAAAGCTATCAAACAGTATGGCAGGCCACATAAAAGGGCTTTTGTCTTTTAAATGCTCTTCCCAAAGGATGTAGTAATACATACAGCAGTAATACATTCACTCAGTAAATATTAACAATTAAAGGTATACTATTAAGCGTTACTAATTTTTGGAAAAAAAATTTCAGTTTACAACCTATTTCATTACTTAAGGCCTAAATCCCCTGGCAAGAAATCAATGCAGCATGAGTCATGACCTTGAATACATCAATCTCTTATAAGGAACAGAAGAAATTGTGGCAATACTTGCTTAAATAATGCCAATGCTGTGCTGCACTTTTAAAGCTAGAAGCTCTTGTACTGAATCCCATAATTAAAAACATGCCTTTTTTTTGTCTGGACTTGACTATACACAAACAGATCCTCATGTACTTTGTAGCCTGTGGCTCTGATCTGTTGAAAGGTGAAGAGTACCCCTCTCAGCACCACGGCTCCCTGCCATAGGGCACTGCTCCACAGAGACCCACCATGAAGGGGAAGCAACAAAGAGGGAGCCCCACTTCACCAGTACACATGGCAGAACACACCAGTCCAGCTTACCAAAAATGCCCCCCAAAATTGAACAGATGGCTTAAAGTCAAGAACATCTGTCTTGGGAAGAAAAGGACAAGTTAAGTCCTTGTTTTCCTAGGTGTTTCATTTTTAGAGAAAACAAGTTTTTATACTCAGCATGCAAGAGATGCCAGTAATTTCCACTCAGTCATACTATTTGTTGAGGCACTCAAAGAAACAGCTTGTTGAAATTAAGTCCTAACTCATAGCTCCCCTCATTTTTCCCTGCTATGGCCTGCGTTCCCAAGCAGGTATGCAGCCCTGTGCTATATGCTTCAGCAGTCCTGACAGACGCCTCCGAGAGAACAGACAGCCACCTATTCCCACACCAGGCTGAGAGCCAGGGAGAGGTCGGACATTTGCACCTTTCACTTGAACAGCAGCACAAGAATAGTTGCCGAGCCAGAAGGGTCAGGCTTGGGTGTTTCAGTTTGCTATGCTGAATTACTTGTTGCTGGGGTATTGCATTGTATTTCTTCCCTCTGTGTACAGCCTTAGGTATTGACAGCTACCTCTGCACCTTCTGAATACTTAAGTTACCCCATGACTAGAGAAAACGCCAAGGAGGCCCTGCAAGGGCAGCCAAGTGCCACTATGCAGCTGGCTGAAACACTTATTTTAAATAAATTAACTGGCTGCCTTCCACAGAGGTAAGGGAGGGTAGCCACTCAAATGATCTCTGCTCTCAATTTTTTTTTGCATGCGTTTGGTTTTGGATGGCTGTTCTACAAGACTTGAGTCACTCTGGCTTGCTGACAGCTATACAATAACAGCTAAATGGATGTAGGTATGGATGAAGGATGCCAAAGAACTAGATTTGTATCTCAGACGTAGAACTTTTAAGGCTAAATGTGCAAGCTTGTAACTGGAAAAAGGAAGATCTTTTTCCAGTAATGCTGAGGGAAGACAGGAAAACACTGCTTGAGGAAAGAATTGCAGGCTGAGAACTAGACCTCTGAGGATCAGCAACTGATCAGTCTGGCAACCCTTAGCGCATTACCAGACCTCTACCTCACACTGTTCCTCTCTGAACGTTCACACCTACTTGACAAGCATTACCTTTTTCAGGAAGTTTTGTGATTCTTAAGTAATGGAGCCTTTATTAGTGAAAAGTAACTTAAACGATTTGATCACATTTATTTTTCTCTCTTCCCCAATTTTTGGCAACCTGTAGTATAAATCAATTGAATAACATGAATAGCTCTTAAAAAGAATCCTGCTTGTTTGCTTCTGTCATGATGACTGTGTATCAGTGATAAACATTCAAAAGAGTATTTTATAAATAGTGACAGTAGAATGTAATTTACCACACTATGGCTGAGATAAAAGGCAATGATGACTACAATGCATTTCTTTTAAGTAAATATAAATCACAGCAGCTGTTTTAGTGTTTGGCTTGACTGTTTCACAGTTTCAGTTTCCTAACTACTGCAGAGATCTGTATTGCTGTTTTGATTACATTGATATTGGAGGCCCTGCTAGAGTGAGTTACTTCTCTCATATATACGTTACGTGCCTTATAGTGGATTTGGGGGTTCAAGATTTTTAAATTTCTTACTGTTTAACACAAAGATTTAAGTCCTGTCTTAGTAAAGAAAACTAAGTTACCCCAGACAAAAACTAGGACACCTTCCAACTTTTTTTTTGCGTTAGTTGTGAATTTAAATTGCAACCCTTATGATTCGCTGTTGCCAAGATGAAAAGTTATGCCAGGGGAGACTTCCAGAGATATTCACTTTCATTTCTCCCCTCTTCTCATAGCACTAGATGGATTTCTTTTTCCCCCTCAAAGACAGAAATTAATATCACACACACACATAATAATGGAAACAAGAACTAGGATATGAACTGGAGACATTCTGGCCTCCAAACAATAACTTCTCTGGACAAACTAAATGTCTTTGACTCAGTCAATAGAACATTTCTATCTATAGAGGATAATCACACCCTCCAGCACAAATGATAACAGATGTAATGTTTGAGCTGGGAAAAAAGACAACAGGAAGCTGTACCCATCAAACTGCATTACTTTAATATACTGGTTAGTTGTGTTGAAAAAAGAAAAACAAGACCAAACCCTACACATGATTTGAACAGCATATTTCTAGAAGTCAGAACTCAGAAGAGGTAGGATTAGTGTTTTATTATAGATGCACTGGCATATACTACTTATTACCTCCATTAGATTCCCATATCAGTTCCCAGGGACCCAGCGCTGCAAAAAACGCTGCCTGAAATACTACTTCTGTAATAGACATAAAAGCTAAATGCCAGTTGAGGCTGAGCTTGAATACACCTCTTTTCTCTCTCTCTTTTTTTTTTTTAAACTCTTAAAGCAATCTGAAGAGCTGGGGCTGTATGATGTGGCACCTGGCATGCTGCCTGTAGCTACAACTGTCTAGTGAGCTAGGATGTTACCTCCCACAGTCAACTGAGGTGATATATCATGCATACTGCTGCCCCAGAGCCCCACTGTAGCATTTCCCCTTGGAAAGAACAGTTTCATGCCCTGCCCATGTGGCCAAGACCATTTTAGGGCCAGGGTCTTCTACACTACAGTTTTGCCTGCAGAAACGCTGCACTCTAATTTTAAGGATTCCTTCTACGCTTCATCCATCCTATACTTCATCCTTCTGTGGTCCAAAAGGAAGCTTCTTTAGCAAGTCTGCATTCTTTTCAGGTGCTGTAAAGAGATGTGTTCCCGTCTGCACTCCTCTCAGCATTTCAGGTCTTCAGATGAACTGGTTGAAGATGAACAGACATTTTCCCTCAAGAGCACCAGCACTGTTTCTCCAACCAGCGCTATTCTAACAGCTCAGCAGTTAAGGCTGAGAATTTGAATCCAAGTTACAGGGAAACATGCCTATGCTGGGAAGGATGCTTACTTCTGACTTGACTCTGATGAATAAGTCTTTTCAACATCTTAATAAGCAAGCAGTAAATTCATCTAAACAGAGGTGCTTGGTCAAGTACAAATTTGGTTTCTCCAGCCCCTCCAATTTTAATTCTGATGGATGTTGGGATCCAGCTGGTAATCCATACATGTCAAAATTCAGCTACATATAGCGTAGTCCTAACTTATACCACTAATGTAAGATTTCTTGGCAACGGATGAAGGAAGGGCGATGAGGTCACTGCTTCTAGATCATTCATAAAAGGGATTCCCAAACCATCATTTATAGCTGCTCGAATGCAGTAACCTTTATATTTTGAGAATTCAGCTTGTTTTCCTGATTTTAAGATCCAGATTTTTCTCCCAGTAAGATAAACGGAAACAATTACTGATTTCAAGACAGTGGGACTTACTTTCAAGTCAAAAAATTTACTGTCTCACTTGTTCAGTATATAGTGAAGCTCTGTATGCTAGTTAGTATATAGAAACAGTAGTTAAAACTTGATACCAACTTTGGGCTGTTCAAAAGGACTTGGGTTCACCTATCATATAGAAAAAAAACCTCAAGTCTAAAACAGTAGGTAAGAATACAAACGCAATACGTCAGTTCTGTGATTTACTCCCTTCATTGCCCTGGTTAATTCACTGAATCTCTGCCTCAGTTTCCTAGGTGCAGAATAATCAAACCAACATTTCCTTTCCCATCCATTCTACTTCTGCATTATCATGTAACCTCTTTAAACAGAAGCCCTCTATCTTCTTCAGAGCACTGTAGTTGCTAACTTGTGTTGGGGATGAGGAATGCCAGGTTTTGGAAATTATAAATAGAACCCTTCCCCCATGATTCCTTGCTCTTTAGCAATTTTAGAGAAAACATGGAAATATTTAACTATCAAAACTAAACTTATTTACTTTCATAAATGTGTTGCATAACTATGTGTCATTAGCACTTGAAATACATTCACAAGTAATAGTGCCTTTTACACACTCGCTACTTTCAAGTAACAAGAAGTACACCAAATCTTCAAAATGAAGTTGCTTTGCACATTAAGAAATGCTGGCATCTAGATGCAAAAGTCAAAATGTTGAAATAGGTAAATATTTTTTATTGGACACAAAAGGAAGATTATATGCAAAAGGCATAAGGATAACTATATAGAGACAATATCATACAGATGCAGAATAAACTCATGTTTCTAGAGAAGGCACCACTGCATTCTTATTCTATTTTAATGCAGTTAACACAGCAGAAAGTGTTAAGAACTAACAGTAAATTTCTCCCATAGTATGTAGAATTGTATGTGCTGGTGCACATATTCTGAGATAATTTCATTTGAAATACTTAATATTCTAGACAGAATTCTAGAAATAAGTATTCTAGAAATACTAGTAAATATAATGAAGAGATGAAGCACAGAATTTATATTCTAAATGAGGGTTCCATTATTTGTTCTCACATACAATATTTTCTTTTAAACTTATTTCCGTACTTTCATTCTCATTGTGTCAGGGCTTACAGAAAAAGCACCTTTATTTTCTCTGGAAGTTTCCCACTTTTTTCCTGGACCTTTCTCGCATTAGATATCGTCAGACTTACGAGGCTTTTTATTTTTTTTTTTTTAGGTCTGCTTAGTAAAAATAGCATTGTATCTAAACCTGCCTGCAAGTTCCTACCCCAATGCTAAGGGTAAGCAGAATGGTTAAGTTATTCCTTCTTAAAAGAGGAAATGGGTGGAGCAAAATGGAATAATGCTTTACAAGGTCTTTCATGAATGGTGTTATGTGTGGGATGTTGCAGTGAAGCAAGAAGAATGCTAAAGCTGCTGGACAGGGTGAGGTGTAATCACATTGTAAGTACCTTGAACTGCTCTTACACCTTTCCTCTTACCACATTAGTGACTTACGATTCTAATTTAAGAAATCCCTCTGCAGAAAGAGTAGAAGCCGGAATATTCCCAAGATCCAAGAGACCTCAGCTGTGTTCTGTTACAGAACTGCTAAAGGTAAATTGTCTTCCTGGCCATTTCCACTTACCAGCTATTTAGACTGCTCTGTACCATGCTGAGCACAGGCAACTCTATCTTAGCTGCAACATCAGCTACAGTACCAACAGTAAGCATCTGCAGAGCAACAGCTGCAAAGGAAAATCAGCACGCAAAACCTGGACTAAAATGCCAGATCATCTTATCACTGCCATGGAAAAGATGATTTGTTACTGGGAATAAAGGAAATCCCTGTTTCCGGGCACAGATTCTAAGAAAAGTGGAAACCACACCCGGAAGACTTTTTTTTTTTTGATTACTTTGATTAGAAATGGACCAATAGTTACAATACAAGCTCAACACAGACTGAACACTCACATGAAATGTGCACCCAAACTGAAGGGTTGCCAATTTAAAACAAGAACAGTTGTTCTTTGCCAATTTCCTACGTTGCACAGCTTTCTCACAGAAACTGACATACAAGAAAGCCTTGAAGACCAAATCAATAATCGGTTCATCTCCTGACAGATTTTCCTTAAGGTTTAGATCAATGCTAAAGATAGAGCCAGTGCTTCAAGGGCTAGCAAAGCAATCGGTTTGGCACCAGCACTGGCAGTTGCATTCATTAATGCACAACACTTTTATCAAGTAGCTACAATGCCTCACTCTTCCTGGAGGCGTACAGAACCATATTCTCTTTCTATTGTTTCAGCTTGAAAAGTTATTAACAGAGGGTGAAGAAGAACAGTGCATGTGAGCACAGACGTGGTGTATTGAAGTGAAAGCTCAGAGAAACAGTGCATTTATCCCACACACTGTTTCACTGCTTCAATAGTCTGTCAGTGGTAGCCCTAATAAGGATACCAGCAAATCAACAGTACTAAAGTTCTAAACTGCCTGCCCTAATTTCAACTTCAGTCTCCTAATGCCATGAAATATATTAACTTTTCTGTTTTGTTAGTACAGGTGGAAAATAAAGACCCAGAGGAATAAAACCACTTTTTAAAGGCTTCTCAGGAAAGCAAGCTTCACTACTGTTATTACCTCTCATTTTCTTACACAGGACATTCTCCTGTCAAAGCAAAGAAGAATCTGAAATTGCCCAGAAGTTAACAAAAGTACAAGCTTAGGTAAGGGCTTAGACAGAGGTATTGATGGAATCACCATGTTATGAAATTGAGAGCTTAAATTTTCAGTTAGGGGCTGGAGATTGATAGAAAAAAGATGTACTGGAACAGGAGTGGGAAGCCAGTGATGACCCAAGCCAACAGTTGTGGCAGACAAGGACTTTTTAAGCTGACAGGGTGCCAGGAAAGATGGTCTGAAGGACAAAAAGCTAAAACAGGATTTAATAGCAAAGACAGAGATGATCTGATGTCTAAGAGGGACAGAACTTGGCAAAGAAAAGGAGAGCATCACTTTACTAAGAAGAAAGTAAAAGAGGACTTCAGACAGCAACAGGGAAGAAAGGCCTATTAGAAAAGACAGGAGATGTAGGGGATGGGTTGAAGATGACAGGAGAATGATACCAAAGGCAACATGAGCTTGATGGAACAAAACCATATTCCAGAGGAAGAATAAACATCAGAGGGAGAACCTGCTAGGCAGAAAAATGTGTGACTAGACCTATACAGGTCATTAGCTGCTAGAAGAAAGAACAGCTATAGTTTGTTTTTATATAGATTCACATTCAGAATACTAGCACCAAACCAAACCAAACAAAATTTCTGGTTAAAAACACCTTTCAAAAGTTTCATTTAAAAAAAATTGCATGGTCTTATGTAAATACATGGTTTACCAATGACTCATCCAATGGAACAACAGTATTGGTCTTGTACATCAGAGGATGCTTTCTATAAAGCATCATATTCAAAAGGCTGAATATTTCCAAAGGTTCGGGGATCTAAATCCCTTTCACATAGAAGGGATAACATGTAGAAAATATTGTGGCAGTGCTTGCAAGTTTGGGGACACCTTTTGCCCTCAGATATGCATGCCTGAATCTCAGACAGGCCTATGGCTTATTACATTCCTTTAAAAAACAACCAACCAAAAAACCACCAATGGAACCCCACTATAAATATCTATAACCAATACAATTGGCACTGTTGGATTTTTCTAAACTTAAGGGTTTTGAATAGATGTCAGTCTCAGATAACTTTTCATGAACTCATGAGCTGGCATATCCCTCATAGGTAAGAAAAGGCTTTCCTTACTGTTTGATACCAGGAGCAGAAGAGGAGGAAGGGAAAACTGTTAGAAAAATCTTCATTTTTCCAATAAAATGAAAAGTCAATTTTAATTGGAAGTCCTTATTTGTTGTCCTCCTCCCCTTTTTCTATTTGCTCTTCTGAACCTGTGAAATAAATCTACAGGCAGTGTTGAAATTGCATTGCCATGGCAAGTTTATTTCAGCTGAGTCCTTCGAACATTTGCTCTTGATAGAACAGCGTGCAGTTCACATAATTGCCTTTTTCTGTTCTCTACCAGCTCAAGGGGATTTCTACTCTTGGGAATGCCTTTTTATCTGTTAAGCTGAGATCAGATAACTGCTGCTGAAATTTGGTTATGTACTCTTCAGCTCAGCTAGCAGTGCATAGAAGCTGGAGGCTTGATTCTGATCTAACGTACATTGCTGTAAATGAGGAGTAACTCCATTAGGGTCCATGAAGTTACACAAGGTATGAAATAGAGCTAAGAGAGTCCAAGATCAGACCTTGTACTTTTCCCTCCTTTGAAGGCAAAACAAATAGTCTGTAAACCTAAGTAAACGGGCAGAGTCAAAAGGCAGTTCTATTCTAGTTCAGTATCTAGATACTATATAGAAGGATACTCTGCCAGTATAAACAGCTTTAGTGGAGCAAATGCTCCCTTATACTGCATGAGGTTCTAGACTTACAGGAGAGAAATCATGAACTGCACTTCTGAATGGGCAAAAGGAGCTCAGTATTCAAAACAGACCAGTAAATGGTACAGTGTCATGGACTTGGCTGATTCCCAAACATCTCCTAGCCTTCATGTAAACTCACACACACATTGCAAAAGGACTGCTACTTTTGTCTGGCCACCTCTGAGCTTTTTCCCAGCCAAGATCCACTGTTATTGCTTATTCCAGGTTTCAGTGTATCTTTTAGTTAACTCTCTATTAACACAGCAGAGGTGGTTGCAGTATGGTAATTCTTAACAAAATGTATCAATTAAAGAAAGAGGTCTCAATATGACAGTACAAAATTGTTATTTTATGAAGGTGGCACCCACAAATATGGGCATCTACATTTGAATCCAAGTGTAACATACGGAACAGGCAGCACTCCTTACTTTAAAAATCAGCTATGTACTCATGAATTTAAAGATATTCAGATTATCCAGCACTGTGCATACCTTTCTGCTGCAAATTATTATTTTTCATGCAAGAATGTTGGCATATAATTGACTTGTCACTGTAATAATTTTATCTGGTTCATGCAAGAAGTATCTCAGATGACAAAAGACAGCTTTATAAAATGCTTATGAGGGCCTCTTTCTTCTACTTTTGTTCAAACAAGTGGTTATCCTTAGCAGAGAGTTTCATGGTTTTAACAAGACACACCTTGCATGTACATGCATGTATAGCTGCAAACGTATGTACACAGTGAGAAGTGAGGGAGGAGCAGGTCTGTGGGCATGCAAAAACAGAAAAGTGCTGTTAAGAACAAGGCAACAGTATGTTCATTGTGAAGGATGCTACAAGAGCAGTAAGGTTAAAAAAAGCAGCAAAGAGGTTCCAGGGTAGATACCAAGAGCAGCTTTCAAATATTAAGGTTATTTCAGCACTGGTACATACTAGATAGACAGCGCATGAACTCTGCATCTCTGTAGAACCTTAAGAACAAGAAAGAACGTTTCTCTTGACTGATGCAGGGTACTTTATTCTGCCATAAGGCAGGATGATTGTCTAAAAAGACCTTCTGACATCCCTAAAGCTTTGAGGCATAGAATACTGTCAAGATGACATCTGAACTCCTTCCAGGAAAATGAATGGCACCAGCAGTGTCCTATACACCTAATTTTAAAAACTGAAAGTAACAGACAGGAGGTAAAGCAAATTTCTTCTAATTTGAATCACAATGATTCTGAATTGAAATCCCAAGAGCCCTAGAAGTCACAGAAAAGCAAAACCAAGCTAAAGCTATCTGGCCTCCCCAGCACCCCATACAAAACAGCTGAGTTTGTCCAAAGAACTGCCCAAAGTACTTCAGACAGAACTTTTTTTTGTTTAAATAGCAAGGAAAACAAACTTTGCAAGGGAAAATTGTGCCTTTTAAATTATTCAGATATTGACAAGCTATTCTTTGAAACACTTTCACCTCATCCAAAATAATGCATTTGAATATCAAAACCTGAAACTTTTTATATTATCTAAGTCAGAGTGTTCATACCAAAACATCTAGTATTTTAAAAGGTTAGGCTCAAAATAAAATGCCTCAATGTAAATGAAATGCTAAGGTCTTTTTTGTTTGTTTTTAACTCAGAATGTTGTACGGTGTTACCAAAAATAAACATTTTCAGAAAAAAGAAAGCTCCTTGAAAGTAGAAAATCCACCTTATACCCAATTCTGTTTTTAAATGGACAGAATAAAAATCTTTTCTCCTAAGAGGCAACAACATTTTGTGTTGTTGCAAATCTACCAGTTCTCCAGTTTTCATCATTTTTCTCGAATAAACAGGAGAGGATCAGAGCTCAATTTCTATCATATAAAACAAACCTTAAAAATGTAATACTGTTTACAGGATAGATATCAGAAACCTTCTGTTTGCATTTGAAAGCAACACCATCAGTACATGATGACACAAACCATGTGACATAACCACTGTTCATAGAGTAACTCCAAGCTGTTCACCACAGTGCTACAAGGAATTTCCTCTGGACAAATCCTATGGGTCACTGACAAAAAGTGCAATTCATAATAATGCATCTAGGGAAGTCATGACAGCATTGTCTTTCCTCTGTGAATCTAAACAGGAATTGTATTTTCACTGAGTGCGCATGGACTAATGTTGGACCTAAAGCTGTGGTGTGAAACACTAAGAAGCGTGAACTGCAGACACGGACTTCTGAAGCCAGAAGTTCTAACAACCCCTACTTCTTCAGGATGGGGCATTAGGGTCCTATCTGCCCATTGGTTAAACACCGATTAGTTACTGAGCTACAAGAAGAATCTAGGTATTTTAACACTTGTCAAGTGACCGCCCCAGCATGCTATTGGGAGATTACTTTGTGGTGAAAATCATATAGCTCCATTGATATCCCTACAACTTTGGCAAGTTATACCAATAGCAAATTTTATCCAGTTTCTTGCACTTGTTCCTTAAAATGATGAGTTCTGTATTTTTCCAGCTTAAAATAAAAACTTAGTTGAATTGTAGAGATGACACCCAGTTGTACACAAGGCTTTCAAATGAGTTTTGCTTGAGTAAGATGTGTGAGGGACAGCCTCACTGCATTTCATTCACTTAGAATGCATTTGTTGATAATAATAGATAATTGTGATGCCAAGATTACACCAGTTGTTGCAGTTTGGATGAAGTCCACCTCTCCTTTCATGGACTGAAATGTGTGAAATTCAATTGCTCTGGTGAAGTCTTAATTTTATACCAATTTACTTACAAACATTGAAAGGAAAATAAAATTTAAAATGTGCAAAAGATTAAAGCACTCTTTTGCTAATGAGAGCCATCTGTTTATTTCTTTCCTTTTTAAAGCATTTTCAATAGGTGGAAATGAAAGACTTTAGACACATTTTCATGTCTTGAGCCTAAGCAACAACAAAAAATAAAAAGACTCATCATCTTCAGTCAGCAAACTTGAACTAAGAAAATACGCCTCATCCCATCTTACCAATTGCTTTGGGGCCAACTTTGATTGTACCACTCATGTGCAAGTGGCTTTGCCCCACACCAGGATACTTATCTAAGTCAAGAATTGCCTCATTTTAACTGTTAACATGTCTGAATGTCCCCTTCTAGTCACAAATTGGTCACTGTATGTTGCTCAGTATTTAGAGGGTGGCCCGTCTCAGATCCACGGCAGCCAGTCCATCCCTCAACTCTTGGCAAGCAGGGGCAGCAGGCTGCCTTGCTACTGCAGTGTTGCAGAACCAGTTTTTGGGACTTCATCACCAATACAGTATGATATCAGAAGGTATGTCCAAAGCTGTCCATATATAGCTTTTATATTTAAGCACCATAGCAGATATATAAAACCCACAACACAGTCCAGGGGACTATGACCATATCAAGCCAACAGAGCAGCAAGAATCCCCTGAACATGAGGTCTGGGAGTGGAAACATTGTACATCAGTGGACCACTGGAGTCCCAGCCCCAACACACACAGCAAACTAAGAAATTAATTGGAAGTGCATCACTTCAAAAAATTTTTGCATGCTAACCAACCATATCTTAGACATATATAGACAGATTTATAGCAGTGCTTGGAATCGCATCACAGTAGATGTATGCTTAACATTCAGCCAAAGGTGTCTCTAATCAGGCATATGCTGCAAAATGGCAGAAGTCTTAGTAATCAACTGATCAAGCAAAAAATTACTCATTTTTGGAGGAGAGTTGTTTTACAGTTAGATCAGTCAGCTCTTCCCAGTATAATTTAATGAACAGTGAAAAACAGGAGTGATGAGCTGGTGATAGCCACCTGGAGAGCCTGCAAAAGCAGCACTATCACACATTGTCACATCCCGGTCTAAGACGTAATAGTGATCAAGTGCAATTTTAACTAGTTAAACAGCCAGACAGCCAATATTCAGAGAAAATTAATGACAGTTTGAAGTGTCATCATGTATATAAAGGAACATTTCTATCATTACAGAATATTTTTAAAGCTTCAAAAAAGCAAAAAAAAACCCAAAAGCAGATTAATGAAGATTAGGGGACTGTTAAAAATCCTTACGTTTTATATAACAACTGTTACCTATGCTCTGTCATAAAATTGGAGTTGCAGGTTTTAGGACTACTGACATAAAGTTCCCAATATATCATAGTTAGCGTGGCATACTGTGCTGAATGCCCTCATGCTGCTGCTTGGGGAGAACTAGCAGAGTATTTCCTGGCCTTAAAGGAATTCCTACATTTCCTACACAAGCTTGTTTGGGCATTGTAATGATGCTCTCCAAGGACTGACAACACAAAGACGCTTTCTAAGGACTGTGTATTAATGCTGGAAGGATACTGGGATCCAAGATTCTTGGCTTCAGTTAATGGCTTTTGCCATGTTAGTTAGCATATGTTAAACAAACAAACAAAACGCTCCTAAGAGGCAGACTGTGGCATGCTGAAAGCAAAGAGATCATTTAGGTTTACATTCAAATATGTTTTGGACGATTTTACTCTTATTGAAAGTTTTGTAGGAACCCATATAACTAAAAAAGTTCCTGTCATTAGGAATCATGATTTGGAATGGGCATGACAGAAAACACGAAAGTAAAGCATAATAAGCAGTCACCTAAGTATATACAGGAAATCAACAGCACATCCAAGGCTGGAATCTAACACCCCTGAGTGCTAACCCAACAATTTAACCATGCGACTGTGCTGACTTTTTGCAGACTATACGTATGAAGAATCAGAGGAACTGGAGGAAATATTCCGAAACACTTATTTTGACAAGAATTAAACCAGATAGGGTGTGAAAGACTTGCTGCTTATTAACAAGATGCTGAACCCACACTTGGCCAAACTAAGACTTGAATTCCACTGATACTATAGCAGATAACCAACTAATAATAATGTATGGACTTTCAATGATGGCCTACTGTGTGAAGCATGATTGACAAGTAAACACACATCTGGACCAGAAGTCAGATGAATGTAGTTACTTTACTCTTTAAAGTATACGGATGATGAAAATTCCCCAAATATATAGTATTGCTGTAGCATTCCACTTTTTTTTTTTCTTACTTTTATTCAGCCTGGCACACATAGCTGGCTAATAAATTAACACAACCTTGATTTGACAAGCTTTTCCCCAGCTGCATTACAATGTCAAGTATCAGGGCCACTGCTTTCAGCATAGCCTTGACCATTTGTCATTTTCTTATAATTAATTACAGCTCTCTCAACCAAGGCTGCTACAGAAAATGATAAGACTACTATACAGCTTTCAACATTCATTGTCTATGGGATTTTCACACTCTTCATTGTTCACCAAGGGGGCATTGTCCAAAGTTTTGGATATAAAATTAATTTTATCGTTATTAGGAATCCAAAGCCTAATTTCTTGCACAACTCAAATGTTTCCTCGTATTTTGCTAATAGCCAGCATGGTAAAGAGCTTGACAGATACTGGCCTCAGAATATGTAGTACTTGCCCATGCTGTGTTGGATCACTACTGACTCGAGTCAAACTCCGGAATTTTCAGCTTGCAGAAAACACTGATATTTCAAAAACTTCTCATCTGAACGAGAATCCTTTTCCCGTTTAGTGTTCCTAGGTAAAGGACATCTAGAAAAAAAGTTTTGGGAATTTTGTAGTCTTTTGAATATCACTTTACAGGTTTTAGTTGGCCATACCTATTACTTTCTTACACCATCTCACGGCACAAATGTCTGAACTTTTTCCACGTATGGAATGCAAAAATTCAAACAGAACATTCCCTTATTACTTTTGCAAGACCTTTCCTTTCCCTCCCATATATCTATCACATGCTTTGAAGAATCTGTATTCTTACTTAAACAATACTGTCTCGATATTTGGGCACAGATTTCTCAGGGTAAGTATGCATAGTAATTTCTAACCATATCATTATCTTGGAGTTCTTAATTATGAGATACTATCTGTATTACAGTAACACCTGCTAGCTCCAGCCAAGACTGAGGTCACAGCCACCTAAATCCACCACTCCCCTGAAGATCTTGAGATTTACACGAGACAGACAACAGGTAAAAAATAAAGAGCAACACAAACTGGGGAAAATAGCTGGTTACAAGCAAACCTGGAAAGAGCAACCAGGACTAACTTTGCTTTAGCATTCAGCCTACTAATCCAAATTGTCAGTCATGACCTTCACCAAATGAAAACCTGCCAGCCAGGCTTCCAGCAACGCAGGGCATTATCACCCTTCCTTTTCTCAAACCATGCCATGCTTTGAATATTTTGTGCACGAACTTTCAGTGCACTACTTCAAGAAGTAAGATTTCTTTTACTTTTATTACACAATTAGGTAAATTGGACAGATGTTCTACTTTATTTTCCCACTCTTTACTGCTGGTATCTATCTGTGTCATTCCTCACTAGCCTGCTCCTTTCAGCTCCCCATGTTGCTCACTTGGGTTACTAATTGTTCTATTTTTGCTTCAATGGCCACAGTTATTGATCACGCATGGTGGGAATTTTTGATCAAGTTCTGCAGCAACACCAACACCAGATCTGTCAGGGAAGGTACTTCTTTCTCTGGATTATATCCTGACCTAGATAAGAAAGGGCAAATGAGTTCAAGGACCAGACCTATTTATACTACAACACAACTTGCCCTTGTCTCCACTTTGCAAGGACAGATGATAAATTCCCTATGCTTTCACAACAGGATGTGGATACATCTGCCTCTTCATTAGACACCCTGGATAGATAAGAATCTGGCTACTTTCAGTACAGTATTTATTTCCAGATGCATATATAAGGCTATAAATATACTTCTAGACACTAGTATGTGTATTATAAATAGCATTTTAAAGAGAATGCATTTTAGACATCTCTCCCTGTTTTTGGAAAGCATCACTATGAAAAAGTAAAGGGTAAACCTCAGAATGAAACTTAACTGTTAATCTCAAGGGAAAAATATTATAAGCATTCAACAAAATTTTGAAGATCTCATTTTTTATTCTTTGCCTGAAAAAAATGATCTGAATTATATTGTAAGACTTCTGGCCAAGTAACATATACTATTTTCCACTTGAGCTTGTAAATACTTGAATTTTCTCCCCTAAAGCTTCCAGTGAAAAGTCTTTCCATTTTCAGGTGAAAGCACAGAAACAAAATGTTGTAAAATATTCAACTTTCAATGAAAAAGCTAGCTTTTATCAAATAAATTATGTTCTCACCTTTTCAACGAAGAAGTTGAGGTATTTCAAAAAAAGCAAAAATTGTCATCCAAAAATACATTTGCTAGTAAAGTTAAGGAGATGAGAGACCTTTTAGAAGTCTCTCTATTAAGCAAGAGATAATATAGCAACAGAGACAAACAAAAGGGACCTGAAATCTTATCTGATCTATTGTAGAAAGAATTTTTCTTTAAGTTCAAATCAGCCTCCTTGTCCAACTGCTTGCAAGCTTTTAAGTTTTGCTTGCTACATGAAAGCAAGAGGTAACACAAGAATGCTGTAATGCCCAATCTTCTTGAACTGCAGCACAGAATTCTTCTAGAGACTTCACACTCAGGGCTCCACTCCACACAAGTGAAACTGCAACTTTTCATAAGTTCTGCCTTCACTAGCTGTTATATGTGATGTTTTATCTTTTAGGTAGAAGCATTACCCAGGATTGTAAAGGGAACAGGTTCTGCTGCCATTGAATTTATTGGCAGATCTTTGACTTCCTTTGAAAAAGCATCAGTCCTTTAATGTGTGACATTACAGAATTCACTTAGCAACTGAGTCACATGGTGCACCACTGGGTATTTGCCTTTTTTTTTTTTTTTAAATTTCCCATTCCACCTATTTCCACTGTCTCTCAGGAGACTCGGTGAGACTTCAGGCAGTTGGCATATTTAATTAGACCTCCCTCTCCAATTCTTCTGTTGTTCTGCCAGTCTCTTGGAAAACCGACTGAAAGAAAACACTAAGAAGTGTTTATATTTTTATCTGAGATTCTCTCCTGATACTAATTTTGTGTGGGGATTGTCAAAGTATCCCTCTGTGTCTAAAAGAAAAAACAGCAAGACAGACAGACATGGTGGTTTGCTATCAGAGATACCTGTTATTACTCAGCATCTCCAAGGACAAGTAATTTTGGTTTGGAGGAACAGTTAAGCCTGACATTACATCAGAGTTGCTAATGGTTACAGAAGCATTTTCACAATAAAGTGCTGTTCCTCTTCGTTTGCCAAATTGTTATATTACTTCAACGATTGAATTAGTAAGTTTTTATCTTATCAGCATGTGAAAATGACCTGCTAGAAAGAGCTATTCTGGAAAGTTAAGGGGTGTGCTGTCATATACAACAATAAAATAAAACAAATACATCATAGAGACAAATCATATGGAACAGTTTTGGTAGCAAACCCATACATCGCAGGACTTTTCAGGGCTTTGTCTGGTTTTGCACCTGGCTAAAGGATGGCTCAATAAAGAGAAGTATCTTGTTGATGAGACTCCCCCTCAGTAGAAACTACACAGTGAAAGTTATGCTCATTTCAGTTTAAGGCCAAGTCCCTGTGACCTGGGGATCTCTGCAGCTCAAAAAGTACTGTTCTTTCTAAAAAGGGACCACAGATTGTTGCTTTCATCTCCATCTTCAAACTAAAGCCTTTAATGCAGGTGCTCTTTTGCATATCTAATGCAACTCCCCTATTGTGGGGTTTAGTGGTCCTCTGCACTATGACAGGATACAGGATTAGGTAAGAATCTTCCAGTTCTTTACCACCAAAATAGCCTTCTTTGGAAATAATGGTGGTACAGATTTCATGATTTTAAAAAAGTTGCTGGAGATGGCAGACATTTTTCCAGAACTAAGCAATGAATGACATCTAGAAAATTCAACCTGCCAGAAAACAAGAGCCTGCCCAGTACTGAAAAGTTCCATTGGTGCCCTCTCCAGTCTAGTACTTCTGGCACGTCAGAGCTCCCTTGGTGAGGCTGATACACCAGAATTCCAGAGCTGAGCTCTTGCATTTTCCTGATGTGCTGCATAAAGCCTCACCCATTGCCCCTAGAAAAAAATCCCTTTTTTGCATTCAAAATTCCACTCCCTTTTTGGTGCTTAGATCCTTCAAACATTTGCATGTCATGATGTCTCTCTAGCCACTGCTCAGCCAAACTCCATGTATGTCACTCCTTTAATGTTGCTTTTCATATGAGTCCCTATAGCTCACTCTTCCCTCTGAACTACCTCCAACATTCAATACCTCTCTGATTCCAGAAATCTGACAGTGTTTGAGTTGGATCCTCTTTCCTGCAGCCAGGAACATTCTGTACTGAGCTATTCTTGTGATTTAAACTATTTCTATGAACATATTTTAAAAGTTCCATCTTCTGCACAACTTTTTGCTACCAAACTACAGTTGTGTGCAAGCGGGAAGCACCGACATGGAATTATTTTAAATACGCAGTCTAGATGGATTAGAGAGGCACAGAAGTCTCAGATGGGAATGGGACCGGTCAGACAACACGAGATGGTGCGGTTCTGATTGTAAGGTTAGATCTGTGCCAGTTGTGCTCAAACACATCCATCTGCCCCAATATGCAACACACTCAGCACTTCAGAATTGCCTTTTCTGTTGCACAGTGCTGTTTAGTTACTTTATTTTAGCACACATCCCTCCAAGCTAAAATTGTAGTGGGAAGCACACAGTAAAAAGAAGTAGAAATTGCTGGAGTAGTCAGTTTGGGAAGCAGAGACGCAGCCATAGTCCAGAAGTCAATGAAATGTCTATTGTATCTGCACTGCAAACAGACATCAGGTCTCAACTGCTAAGGGGCATTCTGCCTAGCTTCATGCCTGCTATAGTTTTTTCAAGAATCTGTATCTCTTCATAATCCTATGGAATCGTATGTGGCCAGTCACAATTTCTAGTAAGACTTCTTTCCAGGAAATTAATATGCTGATTCCACATCATGAGTGATGTGAAATTTCAAGGAAAACAGCCTGTTATTTTTCAAAACTCCAAAATGCTTCTTCCAAAAGAGTTCTAGTAAAACATTTCCATTTTTCTTTGAAATTATTTTGGTTCTAGCTTTCCTTTCATTTATTCCCCTCCCCGCATTGTAAAAAAGCAAGAAATTAACAAAAGTCAAAATTCTGAAAATTCCATCCAAAAAAAAGTTGCAAATTCCTAAATGCAGCTTTAAGGAAAAGTTTTAAAGTCATTTTGCACTCTGAATTTCATAGCTGCCACAAGGCTAAGAATTTCTCATTTTCATTCTGCTCCATTTAGCACCTCTTAGAACCATGCCATGTACAGCATGTATACCTAACCCGCAGTTATGTTCTTGTATTAGCATCCGCTAACTTGGTAAATTATAACAGAGCAAACAAATGTATTTGTCTCAGCTGTAATAAGCTGTATCCACGCTACCTACATTGTTTGACTGTTATTAGGGATGAGATGGATATATAGCAAATCTAAAGGCTGGATTAACACTATTTGTTTGGTTGTAGAATCTCACATTGCATGTGTTTCTGCTAACCCTGATTAAAAGTATAATGAGAGCCATAGGAGCTATTCAGCTTGATTGTCATTCTACTGACACTCCCACTAAACCATGCTGCCAATAAATTAGCTGATGTACTAAAGCACTTTGACTCCAGTGATATACAATGGTAGTAATTTCACAGGGCTGAAAAATCAGAAACACTTAATGACAAATATAATCATAGTCTATGCTTTGTAAGGTTTCCTTAGAAACAATGTTAAGCTCAAAAAAAATACAGAGAACCAAATGTTTGAATACACAGAAAGACAAACACTACAAAAAAAACCTTTCACACATAAAACAGGAATGTAAGCAAGTGAAAAGAGTAAACTGTTCTAATACCCACTAAAACTATCTAGGAGAGAATCACGGGATGGTCATTTTTCCTTCAGATACTGAACCGAGATGTGTTTCTTTCCCTCTTCCTTCCTGAAATTCTTGTGAAATCCAGTTTAGAAAATAAACTTTTCACCTAACACTCATGAATGAGCTGAACAAAACACTTCTTCTCTGGAGAAGCCATCAGGTTTTTGGAATTTTTAGTGCTAGCAAAGACATGCTAGAGATGAATAAAACAAGCAGAATTTCAAAGGCTCAACAACTTCTGTGGCAACATCCCTTTGTTCCCAGTGAGACCTTCTGGCTGCGTAGCCACAAAACTAGTGTGGCTTCGCCTCAGTTAGGTATCAATGTAGGAAATGACCCTTTCCTAAAATTTAGCTTTGTTCAATCTTTAAAGGACACTATTTTGCATCTCCTTTGAAGGACTGAAAAGACATTAGGAACTAAAAGACAGTGCCACAGTCTTCCATGTAAGCAAGGAGCAGCAGGACGAAATGCTATATTGGATAAATTACTACGGTTGAATTATTTGAAAGCACTTTATGTGGAGGCTATTTTGGCTAAACTTTTAAGGAGAGGTGCCTTACACTTTCAACTGATATTACTGTGCAAAGCCTGAGATAAAAACATTGCTGAGCCACAGCTTGACCAATCTTTACATTTCAAGACAGCTTTTTCCTTGAGGGTAACTATGTAAGTATTTATTTATTTTGGACAAGGGTTATTCAGTTAAAAAACTGCATAACATAAATGATGGATGAAGGATTTTTGCATGATTCGGTAAGCCTCACCACCACACACCAACAGCTGGCATGAACTGTCTTGCCTCCAGCGGAGTTAATATAGCAGGTAAGACTAACAGATTGAATTTATGTCTTGCAAAAGAAAGGCAGTTGGATTTGTTTTCAATGACTTAATATTAAATGAGTTTCATTTCTCTTCATATGTTATACAGTTGTGTTTTATATTTTATTTTAGAGATATAGCCATAACCAGTCTAAAATACTCCATGCCTGCCTTAGTGCCAAGATAAGTAATTTACAGGAATGAACAATAATAAAAGTCAAGTTCTAAGCGTAAGTACATGCACACACATGGATCTGTGGAAATGTGTGTGAGGAAAGTGGAAGACAAGCAAGTCACCCTGATCATCACAAATTACCTTAACTTTGTAATCTACTGACACAAAATACCTGGGAGCTTTGAACACAAGCATGACTGAGCAGAAAGCCCAAATAAACCAATTCTACAGCAAGAACAATATCCAAAGGCAGTAGTCTAATACATGTTAACAGCCGATGAATGGTTATTAGTTCTTATTTTTGCAAAAGAATACTGAGTGTTAAAAAAAAAATTCAACAAAGATCTACTTCAGTCATTACTAATGCACTCTCACTGACCCAGGAAAACTAATGGCAGGTTTTGGGTGCCCCAAATACATGCTGCCAGGTTTCCTACGTTGGATTTATGCAGAGAAAGTGCCTGCTAAAATAGTAATTAAAAAAAAAAAGCTCAATTGCACAGTTTCACCAAGAATAGATCTCAACATGCTCTTCTCACAACTCTGCAGGAAGACTGAGGAGGAAGTAAGGAAAGTAATTGCTATTTAATTATATCATAAAACCATCAGCTGACATTGCCAGTAAACATTCCATTCCACATACAATTTCTCACCAGGAACACCTCTGGAGCTCATGGAAGCCTACATCACAAACACAGACAAAAAGCAGGTAGCCTGCTTCAGGATGTGGCCCCCACTGTCGTCCCCCAGAGGCCCCAGTCCTGAACGACATGCTTATTAACACCTGCAGAGGAGGTGGGAGGTAGTACCCAGCCTGCAGGCTCCATCAGACCCTACAGCTTTAACAGGAAACCACCTGGCAACCACCAGAGCACCTGGGTTCAATTACACCCCTAACTTCTGCAGCTCTCCCAATCTCCACACCTGTCTGGTTAATGGTTTTGCCTTTGATTTTTGACACTTGTGACCCATAGCACTTAAGGGTTCTCCAGTTAAAACCAATTGCATATACTAAAAGGTTGGCAGCAAACTCGCTAAGACTGCTCATAAGGAAGTGATGTAAAATGCTTTCTATGGCTATGAATTAACAGTAATATCCAGAAGACTTGGAAGAAGCCTATGATGAGGAAATCCATCATGCTCAAATACGCCATCACTGAACTAACAAAAGCCTACATCCACAGCAAAACTTACCTCTGAGGGGAAAGCTGGGACTCCGACAGGTAAACGCATGGGCACTCTCCTAGCATTTCTTTACACTATTTCAGTGCCGGGTTCCCCATCAACCCCTGCCCAATATGCTACACATGACACTGACACCCAGAAAACCTGCAAGAGTTACTGGGTCTTCCGCTACTGCTGCCAGCTGTGACTGGTGCGAGACCCCACTCCGAACACAGCACCCGATCAGCCACAAACCTTGCCCTCTGCTCCGGCTCCTACAGCAAACAGCAGCTCTGCAGTGTGAGCCCAACACCCTCAAAAATTACAGTGCTGGCAGCCAAGGGGCATCAAACCATTGCACATCCTAATCAAAGGGACAAAAAATGCATGCATATAGTCACCCTTACCCCAGTCCTGGATGTACAGCCAGCCAAGCCAAAGACGTCTGGGAGGCTGCAGCTCCTGAGGCAGGCAGCAAGCCCCAGCCCTTCGCCGCCACCGCCATTTTGCAGCTCCTAGGCCCCGCTCTTGCTGAGAGGATCCACCTGGGGACAGCCACCCTCACCTGCCTCAGCCACGCCCGGCCAATCCCGCTCAGGCTGGGGCTGAGCTCTTGTCTCATTGGTGCATTCAGCATTCTCCCGCCCTCCGCTGCCTCAGCCAGGCCTCCCCCTGCCGAGGAGGCAGGTGCAGGTGGGCGAACGCTAAACCATGCCCGCAGCCTTTGTCGGGTGCCTCTTTTCGCAGAACTTTTTTCAGTAATTTTTTAAGGTACTGAAAGGAAAGAGAACTCTTCTCTTGCTATAGCCCAGTGACGAGGAAGGTCCATAAAATGGAAGATTGGTGTTTCATATAAAATGCTCGTGCATGCCATGCCATCCATCAGTGAGCCTAGTTTTGAAAACTCTGTGGATTTTCCTTGTATACCAAATCAGTGGGTGTTTGGAGGATCCCAGCTAGCACCTCAGGTTTAATACCTCTGCCCTGCTGTAGAGCTGGTTTTTCCTGTGCAGAGGCACTGTGCATTTGGGAGAGCTGCACAAAGATTACTTCAGCCTCGTCGCGCTGCGCTGGCTGCCGGCTGGCTTCCTGTGCTGTCCTGCAGGTTCTCCGGCTCAGTAGCAGCATTCGTCTTGTCCACGATACAGTCTTGTTTCCACTGCATCCAGCATCTATTTAATAAAAGCTTTTTACTTTTTTTCTATTCCGGGAGCACAGGAGCATTTTTTAGCTCATCTCTGAGTGCATCTAACATCTACAGAAGAGGTATTCATTTTCATTCAGCTGTGTCAGAATACATTTGCTCTAGATTTTGGGCTATAGAATGCAGATGGAGTTTTGTATGAAACTCAGGCTCCCTGTTATAGCCTTAGTAGTGCCTTATGTGGTCCACTAAACAAGCAGAGCAGCAAGTTTCAAACAGCAGGTCTGTGGCATCAACAGTTTCCATACTGCTGGGTTTCCACTAAGGAACATGAAGAGCTCACTAGTGTTCCACTGAGTATTCTGACAGGCACATGTTAGCTTCCCTCATTTCCAGCAGTTAAACCCAATTAAAATAAATCAGAAAACATCAAATACTTTTCTGATGTCACCAGCCTGTGGAGCAATTGCAACAGCCACTGTGGGAAAGCCATTCCTTTTCCTGTCTCAGGGAAACGATCTACATGAAAGAGAGAAGATCAGGCCACTATACACCTGCCCAGGATTCCAGACATACGTTGGCTCGTCACAGTTTTTGTCTGGGGACTGCTGTTTCTGCTGAGATTTCTTAGCTGTGCAGGCACAACAGAAGGCAACTCATTCTACTCAGTTGTGGCAGATGTGCAGTTTTCTCCTCTATTCACTTAACTGAGCTTGAAAGGTTTGTAAAAAGAATGCTAACCTGCCTTCCTCACTGCAGACTGCCGTCTTGCAAGACCCAGTCCTGCTCCTTGGATCCTTTATCCTCTTTTCTCGTCAACAGAGGTATGAGAAAAATAGTATCATAACTCATACTCTGCTGTGATGTGTAGGAACAAATAGCACATGCTGCTGCTATTGCTGAGTGGGAACAGGATGAAGAAACACCCAAATGAACAAAATAATTAGATTTCAGGAATGCTGAGGCTTTCCATAGTTGAGGATGCTAGCACTGGATGTTTTGACTATAGCTTTGAGGTTTATATCAGGACCTCTTAGAAGAAGATTTGAGCTTGGAGTTTGAGGTCAGGCAAAAACCACAAAGTGTTCTGTACATACTGGTGAGCGCTCTTATGCTCTCTGCAAGATTCTTCATCACACAACTTCACATACACTTCTGTTAATGTAAACAGATTCAGACCGGAACTTTCCAAATCATCACTTTTCATCTGGAGCCAAACGGAAAAGGCAACGTAAGAGTCTGTGAAAGGCAGCTCAGGCTTTTTTCATACTCCAACTTGTGCAAATGGTTTCCTAAACTTCTTGTGAATGTGGAACTGGTAATGAAGCACTGTATGGGAAATTCACCCATTTACTGCTTTGTTTTGAAAGTTTTGCTATCTGTAAGGTATAATACCACCATTTTCCAATTAAAATGTCTCCTTAATGAAAGAACATGGATCCTCCAATCAAAAAAATGATCTTTATAGGCTTCTTTCTATAGCCAGACTTTACCACGTTAGAGGATGTGCATGTGGGATTGAACTCCTTTTCATTTCGTATAATAATCAATAATGGCTAAACACATATTCTATTTTTGCTTGAGGGAAATGATCTCATTATATCTGTTTTTAATTCCCCATGATTCCTGAGACTCAGTAAATGGGAGGGTTTCCAAGTGAGTAACTGTGTTCTTGATGAACCTGATCTCTTTTTACATAATCCCATAAAAGACATCTTTCCTTATATTAGTTGGTTAGCACTATGTAATATACAGTGTTTCATCATTAGCTAGCCTAAATGGACATTCATTGGATGAGCATTATAATGTTTAAATTTCTCCTCCAAAATAATACATTAGAGATTATTGCTGTAGTTTTTGCTCCAAGGCATTACTGCTTGTAATCAAAATCTCATTAACAGGAATTCATACATTCTGTAGCCCAAAGGAATTCAATTTCATTCCTTCTCCTGTCCCTGTGCCTCTCATGCACTGATTTATATGGGTGTTTTACCTAAGAAAAAACTGTCCAAATTGGCTCTTTTAAGAGAGTGTCAAAGGTATAAACAGCATTAGACAACGAGTTGTTTACATATGCTGAAGTGCTCTGAAAAAAAAAAAATTACTTCTCTCTCTTAAGTCAAACATTGAAAGTAGGGAGAACTTCTTTACAGATGCTGCTCTGATGTATGATCAGATGAGGAAATCCTTTGATATCGTAATCTATTTGACAAGAAGGAAAGATGACTTTAGATAGGTATCTGGCCTTGTAACTAACCACCTTATCTTCTATTTTTTTGCCTCTACTCTTTGACTAAATTTCTTTCAAATAACTGATTTCTTTTAAACTGACTTAGTTATTAATGGAACCAAACCCTATCTATATGAGATGTGAAGTCTTCTAGATTTTATATGGAGTAGTATTTGCCTGCCACAAAGCAGGAAAAATAGAGGATAGATTACAGTAATAACAGATTTATTAATCCAATTTTTACTTTAACATCAAGATTATCAGGAGAAGTATTGTTGCGTTTTTAAAGAAAGATAAACAGTTTCATTTGTCTCCTCTGCATCAGAAACTGACATGCAGGAGATGCTCATGGGCAAAGCCTCTAGCACAGTTCCTAGGGGCTCCCTAGGAACCCCTTCTAGGTCATTTTACAGATTGATTGCCTCAAATACAATTTTGACAGTAGATCTATTACAGTTATTTCTTGGGATCCCCATTTTTCTCCTTTCTGGCTTAACAGTGGCAAGTTGATGACGAATGAGTTTGATAGGGCAGCATTTACATGGAATGCGAATGGATAAGTATTTGAACTGCTAGAATGGCACAAAAAATATTGACCTCAATTTTCAGTCAGTTTGGAATCCTGAAATATTTTTAAGATGAACATGATGCTTAAGAGCTGATGGAGAATTTGAAACGCTTTGCTGTTATATGTGGCTTTTGGTCTCTTTGAACTTCTTTCCTGTAGGCACAGGATGCAGAAATGCTCTTTGCTTCCCAAACCCAGCCTCACAATTCAAATTGCCCGGTTCGTTTCCTTGGATGGAAAAAAAAAATCATAGATTTCCATTCCCCATCTTTGAGCTGTAAATTTGCTTTGCACTTGCTCATGTAGGGAACAAAGTTTAATGACCTTCCCAAGTGCTAAAAGTAATTCATCACTAATTGTTTTTAGAAATAGGTTTTCCAAGATGTCAGTTTAAAATAAACTTGTTTACTGATGCTCACTCATCCATATAATTCACATCTTGCAACTAAAATCACTTTTTTTCTTTAATATAATGAGTTTTAGAAAGTCCTCTACAGGTTTCCCAAATGTTCAGAGAAAATACTGGAGTGGCACATTGGTATGTTAATAAACATTTTATTCACTTCACATTCAACACAGGGACTTGTAGCTGAAAGAGGATATAACCTACAATTTAGGAAGAGCTGTTCAAAGGTAGTCTTATTTATGGTCCTTCAGAGCAATGAGTTTTCAGTTTTTTAACCTCAAGTAAAATCTGAGATTTCACTGCCTCTCACCTAGTTTACACAAAGCTTTTTCACATAATGCATTTAATATTTTAAGGCTGTAGGAAGTTCTGCAATGAGCAATGCTAGAGGTTTATCTAGCTGACTGTATCTAGTAACAGGTTTTCTATTGAACTTCATGTTCATCAACAGTAAAATACTAATGGGCTCGTAGGGGACTCCCTATGATAGTAGTCCTCCCTAAACGTAGCGAGTAATTGGTGTGATTGTGACTTGCAGCACTGCAGTTTATGACACCAGTGTGCACAGAACTAAAGCACATGTTAAATCCAAAGCAGATGATTAGTGCCAACAATTTTAGTGAAATTACTCATGCTTAAACATAAGCATCTTAGCATTAGTAATTTCCTTTAGGTTATCTTGCATCTCCAGTAAGATGAAAAAAAAAGTCTGTCTTTGTGTAAGAAGGTGATTAAGCTTTGGGTAGGTAGTAGGGTACCTTTATTTTAATGCCACTATTCAGATGTTTTGTCCTTAAAAAAAGATTTGAGGTGAAATCTTTCCCCTCCATTCCTCTGCAGTTCATTTGAGTTTGTCTCATTTTAATGGGGATGAATTTTCATGTACAGTGAGTTTTCGTATATTTATCTATCCAGATGCTGCCATCACCATGATATATGAGCGCTGCCGCTTTTCTGTAATACTTCTATCCACATACAAAAATCAAAAAGAAAAATATTTCCAGTTAAATCCTCTAACCGTTCTTCTGGGGAGGAAGTTGAATGTTCTCATTATGACTTCTCATATTTTTTGAAAATTTTAATCACAAATCAAATTGGCTTCATTTGATCTGACCTATCTTTGTCCTAAAGCTATTGCTTTTGTTATCTTTTTTGAAAACCAGGGTTTGTGAATTTGGGAAAAGAGATAAGCTTTTTTCTTAAGTTTTCTTTGATTGCTATGTGTTCCCCTTGGAAGATGGTAGCTTGAGGACAGAAAGTTACATTGATGTGGGAAGAGGATGAAGCTAGATATAGGAACATTTTATAAGCGAATTTTAATTCTGCTCCGATTTCAGTCACTGACAGAATTTGCTTGCCAGATTCCATACTCTTGAAAATTATTTTGAAATTTAGAATTACTCCATCATCTCTCTCTCTTGTCTTGTTTTTCCTTATGAGTTTCATCTGAAATGGGTGATTATTAAGCATTAGTCAAGCCGCCTTCTCCCTAAAATGCCGGCAATTCAATGTTTTAAATTAGTTTTCATGGTCCAGATGCTATTTAGAGCTATCGTTATACTCATTACTGGATTTGTAAACCCTCCCCTAGTCTCTGGCTAAGGCACATATGTGCTTAGGCAGATGTTTCACTACTACTAAATAAGCCATTTCTTATATACATGACCTGCTTATGAAATGGAACCTGTTTGCCCAAATGTCAGGAGATGATAAGAAATCCTCTCTGAAACATCAGTCTGTTCTTTTCAGATCATAGTCAGTGACCTGTTAACACAGGTTGTGAATGCACTCTTTTCTGCAGGCTCAAGTTTTTGGAGAAGCCTATGGCACTGGGCTTTCTTTAGTCTCTTCTGAAAACGCTTGCCTCTGTGCTGCTCTGTGTAGGTATTGCACCATTCACATTCTACCCTGATAAGAATTATCCACGTTAGGACCAGATAACCTTTGTCAGCCAAGACAGTCCTGGAATAAAGCCTTATCCCAACATGACAGACCTAATTCAGGAGGCAGACAGAGTTTCTTATCACATGCCCTGACATTTGGGATGGAGTGCCTCTCACATGATCTGCTTTCAGATGGGCATAATTTCCAAGCCCCGTTTTGCTTTTCTTATACCTGTATGCCTGCAGTCTAAATACGAACTATTGTGCTTAGAGTACCTGGGTGTTTTTTCCTTAGTTGGAAAACTTTGTTGTCATTCTAGATTTGAAGCTGATCTTTGAATAGATCACAGAAGCCCAAAATGATTAGGTTCTTACTGAAGATAGAAACTCTTAAAGTCAAGGGGCCCATTAGTATTTCAGAGATGGAGCAATCCATTATCTTTTACTTTGACACCCAGTACAATGATAGCAGATACATCTGTTTTAGGCTTTCTATTCTTAATACCACAAAACAACAACAACAACAACAACAACAACAACAACACTCTGGTGAACTTAATGCTGATGTGTAAATAATTATTATGACACTGGGTTGAACCATGCATACCATGATACATAATTATTTTCCTGTGGAAAGCTTTCTTCTCCCAACCCCCTAATACTCCAGCATTAAAAAAATAGAGCTACGCAGTATTATTCCAAACTTCACAGTGAAGATATAGTACAGCTATTAATTATTTTTGTTGCAAAAGGAAAGGAGATCATAAGGTAGATAAAATGTTCTACCCTAGGTTACTCACAAGGTCAAAAACAGAACAAAGTAAATGTGACTTGTTCAGTGCTCCTAGTAACTACCTCACTTGCTTTCACAGTGGAAAGTACTGGCCAAAACTAATACTACAATGAGATCTCTAGGCTAATCTCACACCTACAAATCCATGAAGCAAAAACTACAGCATGAAGAATCCAGTCTGCCCACCAGGTACTTGTACTACACTGTCATCTCCTCTTCCCTTCCACGTCCCCTGTATCATCAAGGTAAATGCATAGAACCTATCCCAGTATGTATGATATGCCAGTCCATTTGATACATCTCACCACTGTTCTAAATTGTTTCTTCACTTTGCAACTGAGCACAGGGCCAGAAATATGATTAATTGTGAAATTTAATATACGTCAATTTATCTGCCATTTGCTGTTTGTGGCATACTGTGAATAAAAGTTTAGACTTTCTCATTTTTTCCTATCCTTCACTCACGTCAGAAATGTCAGATTCTTGAGCAGTACAATCAGAGAGAAAATAAGTGAAATGTCCTTTCCTGAATCAATCCTGTCTCTGCTGACATGGCAAGACGTCACAAAACTCTGAAGATGAAAAATTGCTTACTGTACATGACAACAAATTAATAACAATACAAATACTGGAGCTAAATCCTACAGGTGTTACTCAAATCTGATGCCCATCAGCTCCATTGGAACCTATTCAGCTAATACCACAGGCTGTATTGTTCACGTGCTACTGCCTCTGATCATGTGGTATACTTAATGGATTTGCAATACTAGAACACAGTGAAACTCACCTCTGGGCACAGTGTTTGCACACATAAAACACGAACTAGTGAAGAGCAGTTTGGTGCCTTAGAAGAAGGCTTATGTGGTGCGTCTTTACTGGCGGGATTTCTAAATGTGTTTCAAGCTGGCCTATTTAGCAGCACATTAAAGTCACTAGTATCCCATTAAAGTCACTGGTAAAATTCATTAATTCAGTATGAACAGACTGAGGTTGAAAGCAGTGCATTTCTGAAAATCCCTTGCCAAGGCTAATAGTCACCACTGACTTAACCATGATGAGATAGATACTTCTATATATAGTTGTAGCACACTGAGGCCCTAACTAAGATCAGACTCTCATTGGCCAGGAAGAAAACAACAGAAAATTGTAATCTAATGAGTTTTCTATCTAAACATACAAGGACAGGAAAAAAAGTAGTTACTATTAATATCCCAGTTTTACAAATGGCAGTTGAGGGCAGCAACTTGTCTAAAGTACCTGTTCCTGTGCTTTAGAAACACAACAGATTTTCCCTTCCAGGATTGTTCTCTCAAGATATCAGAGACACTTGTGAACAAAGGCTGTTACGGTACAAATATCTCAAGGCTTATTATTGCTTCCATTAAAGATAGTGGAATCCAGGGAGAGCAGGAGTTAGCTTGAAACCGTAAAAACAACAGACGGTTGCAGAACAGGGACACAAAGAAACAAATGAGGAATAGCATAGCTGCAACTGCTAGCTCCCTCCAGCAACTTTCCAGCCACTCTTTGTGTCTTTTTAGTTCTTCTTAAATTCCTTTTGATTTCCTTGATACACTAAGCTAAGTAAGTATGGTTAGTGAAGAACAATGCACAAGGAAACCTGTGTGCAAAAAATCGTGATGAATTTAATCACTTGTTCTCTGCTTATTCAGCTAAAGAATAATTAAATCCAGAAGAACAGTTAAACTTATTCAGTAGATTTTGATTTATTTTAATGAAAGAGAAAGGATGTAAACCTACTCTGCATTGGAATTGCCATAGCATAAGGTCAACACTCTTGTTGGCCTATCACATATCTTCCCTACCTTCCCTCTACTTTTCTGTCTTAGAAGTTATTAAATGGTAAAGTTCTCAAAAGAAGCTTATAGCACTTGTCAATAAAATGTTTCTCACCATTACAGCTGCTGAAAAGTTGGCAAAATCAATTGTTTATGTTATCATGCATTTTCGCTTTTTATCTGTACAATTTTGTCTGACTTTTCCAAAAAGCAAAAAAAGCTTTTCTATCACTTATGAAAACTACTGAGACTTTGTCTGGTAGCTTTCTACTGGGCTTCCCTCTCAAATCGTTGTGAATTCTGCATGGAGAATGGCAGCAGGCCCAAATCTACATGAAGCTCCTGTTTAAATATGACACTCAAAGTGAGTTTAAAATGTGAGAGATATACAAAAGAAGACCTCAGAGGTTTTGTTCCAGAATCTGAACTAAATATTTTTCTGAAATTGAAAAGGGCTTAGTAATTCAGTTTTTAAGCTCTGTTCAAAGGCCTCTGGAATGAGTAGCACATTCCCTGAATCTCCCTGGGGAATTTGGAAATGTCTGTTTCTGAAAACACCCTCTGCTAGCTTGGAGGGTTGTGATGATCAAAAATTGAAATGGCTTAACCATCTGTGTGGAAAACTCCTCTGAGAAATCTTGCTGTAAGGGGCCAGCTATGTGTGGGCAGCAGGAGCCTAGAACAAAATTTGGCCAGTTAAACTGGACCTTAACTGCAACTCTTACTGGACATAGATCTGGCTATCATTCTTAACCTAGGAATGGATTTTAGCCCAATCATAGGACTTTAAACAAAACAACAAAACCCAGTTTTTGTGGTTATTTATCCAGTTCTAATGTTTGCCTAGTCTTCAGGGAATGAGGGCTGACTCTTGGCCCCTGTCCTTGCTTACTTCCAAACTTTCCAAGAAATTACTACAAAAATTAAATTTATCACTGTTGCCAGCTCTAACAGGAAAAAAAATTGGCTCCTGAACAAGTAACTTTGCACTTTTTGTATATATTTACCTTTCTTTCTCCATCCTTGACTTTCTAAGTTGAGTAGACACCCATTTTGCCTAGTCTTAGAGCCGGTTCTGTATTTATTTGTTTGCTTAGAAAGATACTGTTTTTCATGATGTTGATTACAACAGAAATACAGTGTCAAAGACTGGAATGATACTTAGCCAAGGTAAGACATACTGCTAACTTGCAGCTGTAGCAGAGTAAGGTATTAAAGTCCTGCATTTTTAGCCTAATTTTCAAATTCTCACTAGAGATTAAAAGCAGCTCTAGCCACTAGATAATACAAGCCCTGAGCAAAGGAGCGGTAACTATAAGTGCTGTGTGTTTCCTAACACAATTCAAACAGAACGAACCGATCAGGATCTGAAAGCTCTTACAGAATTCATCAAGGTCCCAGCAAGTACTCCATGCTGTTACAGAGGGCCTGAGACTTTGACAATGTTGACAATGTAACTGACAATGTTAAATTTGACCTCAGCCAAACCATTCCTTATTTACCTACCAGAAAAAAACAGATTTTGGGGAAAATAGCTAGAAAGTGACTGCTGATGTGCCTGCAATGCATTTATCAGGCAGCATGTTAAGTTGCAATAGCAGAACACTTCTTGCATAAAACAGATTAAGAAATCAAAGCTGTACATTTTTTGTACATTTTCAGATCTATGATTGAAAGACACAGTGCATGCTTTTCTGCCATGGGATAAGGCTGACCTTGAACACAGGAAAAAAAAGGAAAAGTGCCAGTGATATGCCAGACATGATTAATGGGAAAGAAAAGAGGGCTCTTTCCAAACAGCATTAGTGATCAGGTAGGGGAAAACTGTGAAAAAGACTTGAAACACACCAGTGCCCAAGCCAAAAGAGCACACAACAGTTCCACCCCCCCTAAAGCTACCTGCTTCATTCCTCTGCAACTCATCCATCACCCCCTCCAAAAGACTTCGAGAGAGAATCTTTTCCAGGTTGTGATCTGATAAGTGTAGCCAAATAGGATAACAAGGTAAGGCAAACTCACCATACTCTCAATTCAGGTGGAGTACATACAGAGAGGAAAACATACATTTTTGCTTTTAAAACAAAAAAGAACAGAAAGAAATGAGAATTTAATAGGGATTCTCCTACCTCTGTGCTGACAGGTGCTATTGGCCGCCACCTGGTAAGACGATGAGCTTATGAAAACCGTTCACTGTCAAAGGCTTTCCATGCCCAGGACAATGAGAAATCAAGCCACTGGTGGGTTGGTTCAAAATTACCTTTGTAGGGGCTGAATGGTTGAGTGGAACAAGCTAGAAGAAGGCATTCTGATCACTGAAGCACAGATGCCCTGAACTGCCATTTCACAACAAGTACCCTGCCTTCTGAATGCTGGGTGAAGGAAAACAAGACTTTGTGTGTGCTGTATGTACATACATACATTATACATACGCATGCGTATGTATGCATATCCCATGAAATTCTCCTGAGTTTATTCCTTATACTACAATACCACAGAGACCTCCAGCTCCTGTCACAACCTTATTGTACAACACACTAGAGAAACTTATAGCAAGAGAGGCTCCCTCACCAGAAGTCTCCATTCTAAAGAAGCAAGACAATAAGTATGTATAAGAAAGGAGCAAGGGAGCTGATGTTAAATTATTTGCTCACTAACAGCCACTTAGAGGTTGGGTAAAGTCAAGAACTGGATCCACATCTTCCAAATTCCATGACTTAAGCCCTTGACATTGGTCATCTTATGGGATTCATTTCAAGACAATGTAGCTCTGCTGTAGGACTCCATGAGGACTCTGCTGCTGCAATTTAAATAATCAATAAGGGACTGTGAACAAGGAGATCGCTCTCATTTTCTTCCCAACCCTGTATGAGAAAATGAGTGCAAAACAGGACAATGCAGCAACATGCAGCAGGGTGATTACAGCTTCCAGTTTTGCTCCTCTGCTCTCATGGTATTTCTGCTTTTCTTTGCTTTCTTTTCATTGTTTCATTCAGTTTTGAACTTATTAAAAACAATGGTAGTTTGACTATGAGGTCTGCCATAGAATAACATCGCTGTCACGCTCTTTTACTTGCAGGGGGACTTGACTTAGCTTCCTAGACCAAATTCTGTTATCTGTTGTGCAGGTGCTCAGATGTGTTAAGTCATTTCCTCTGAAGTCACTGAATATTTTTGACTACCAAAGAGTCTAGCCTTTGCTCAAGTTGTCTGATAAGCCTAGAAGCGGACATTTAGATTTCAGTAGGCTTTTGGGACTCCGTCCCATAACGAACTGTTTCTTTACAGAGGACTGCTGCTTGCTCCCTTCATTTAATCTTCTCTAAGGCAGTGAAGAGAGATGTAGTGATGTAGTAAATTTCCATAGACTGTATTCTCCTGCACCCAGCACAATTAAAAGAATTTATCAGAAAGACTGCTTCAGAATTCTCTGTACCAGCCCAAACTGTGTACCTTACAGGTTGCCTTGTTAATGTGCAACTATGGATGGACCAACAGAGATTCATTGCAGTTGAAGGTAGGGTTCCAATCCTGCATTTCAGAATGGAGCCAACGAGATTTGGATTCAGTAATTCAACTCTTGTGGGTGACACTTATCTCAGAAGGAGTTGTTCATAAGCACCAGGATCCAGTGTCCTGTCTTCTAGACTGGATGCTGTAAATTATTAACTCCAGAAAAGAAAGCAATGCAAAAATCAGCAGATGTCAAATCAAGTTTCTGAGGCCAAAATAAGTCCCCACATGTTGCTTTTACAGTGTTTCCTTTCCTCTTCCATTCCATATTCCTGACAAAGCATAGCTGAAGACTCTATTCAATCTATTTAGCTGACTTGCTTTCCACATTGAATGCACCACAAATTTATAGCTAAGTTTGCAATTGTTCCTGTCCAAACTGTAACCTTGAGACATCTTCCACTCTCACACTGAAATTTCATGATTGTTCCAAACAGATCATGTCTTGCAATAGAAAGGTATCACAATATTTTCAGGGGCTGTCTATTTTTTTGCTTTTTTGGAAAGTGGCACCCTCAGGTCCCACATATGTATGGAATTTTCCCAGTCAGTGGTCTTACCTGTTCACCAAACCTCCTCTTGCCTCAGGCTCCTCTCCTTGCTAATACAGGAATGTTTAAGTTTTCTGTAAATATCTGCAAAAGACAATATGTGGGTAATAAGAGAACTGAAACAAATATTTTTGGTTGCATAAAGGAACATGCAGCTCCCTGAACTGTTGACAACCATTAAACTTGTTCCTCCATGTATTGTTTCTGTCAGTGTGTATTTTTAAAACTGTTCTTCTTGCTGCTAGATGGATTTCAGACCATGCCATGTAGCACAGAAAAGTAAATTGAAATTAGCATTATCTAAACCTGTAATTAAAGAAGAATTAATTTTTCTTCACTGAAAAATTAAAGAGAAAAATCCTACACTTGACAAAAGAAAATGCATTGTCACATTTTTAAGTCAAAGTTAATTATGAATTATGGATCATTTGTAAGAAAGCAATACAAAAGTACCCACTGGGCCTGTATCCAAAGTAAAAATGAATTTATGACAAAGTTGATATTGACCCATTATTTATAAAGTCTGTTAAATTCATCTTAGACTGGGCTTCTAGTGGAAGATGATTTATTAAACAAAATAATATAAAATGTAATGAAATAGATTAAGTCTCTTTTTGAAATATTGTTATCCATTAGATCTGGTAAATTCAAGTCTGTTTAAACATGAAATACCACTTCAGCAGATATGCCAGCTCCTATGTAAATGTGGGGTAGCTAATGTTTTAGTCTCCTGCGCTGAAAAATCTTTGTCAGGAGAATAGATGGCAGTAACGATTTTATTTATTTTGGGGCTTTAAATTTATCATCTTTAGGATATCTCAACAATTGCAAATTTTTTGGCTCTAAAAAGAATACATTTTATCTAATTTAGATGCAGAGATGTTCCACCATGGTTGACAGGGCTGCTCATACCAATGGTGCTGCTCCAAGTTAAGCAGTCTTCCCAAGACTCCTTGCATGTTCACCAGGGCTTTATCTACACTATAGTGGAAATGATAGCTGCAGCACAGCAGATGCTTAATTTGGCAACAAGAGAAAGCAGTGGCAGTGAGGATGCATCAGTAAAAACTTCACCATGGGTAGCTGAAACGTACTTGCTGGCAAATAAGTACTGGTAGGTGTCTCCTGCAGTATTTCCACACTGTGCAACAGGGCACGATGCAATCCTCTCCAGGCTGGTGATAATCCAAGCCAGCAAGACCACGAGCTGCAGAGCAGCACAGGGGCTGGCAGCCATGAAGCTGTGCCTGTGCAGTGTTGGCAGTGGGCTGCCAAGTTAAAGCAAATGAAACTAAACTGCTTCCAGATCTGGTTGGTGTGTGGTTATCTCTGCTAAAGAGTTTGTGGGCTCCCCCTCCACATAATATATTTTTGTGACATAGTTTGTATCTCAATGTCTCCCTTTGGCTGCTGAATATTATAATGCATCTTACTTTTGGATAAATCAAGCGGCAATACAATTCGGATTAGATGTAACTTTTCTTGCCCACATTGTGTAGGCCTTGGCTCTGGGTACATTCACTACGGAAAGGAGGCTGGAGGCAGCGCATGGTCCCACTCAATAGATAAATATTTGGGAAAACTAGTGATGTCTGTTAACCCTGAAGGCAGACAGACATTCATGGACAGATCCAGATAGACACAGTAGAGCCTAGGCTTCAGTGAAATCAGAGTATCCTTCATAGCACTCAGGTAATCTATTCCTGCCAAGTGAAAAGTTTTTCTTCGCTGCTGACTTGTGCATGTGTGGTTTATGGTATAAGTTCCCATGCATTTCCTGCACACCGTTGTCTGGATCAGGGCTGTAATGTGATGCTACAAGCGCTAGGATTCATTTATTGAAATAAATCTCTGGCATACTGGCTTGAATGGTTTATAACCTTGCTTCTCTCTGTGTTCAAACAACATTAATTCTGTTGTAATGACTCCTGTAAAGATATCATTTGAATAGTAATGTTTTATCACTTTTATTTTCACCTATTTTCCAGAATAATCCATTCTCTTATCTCACTTTTACTTTTCAACCTTTGAATATTTCTAAGCTTTAGTGTTTGTGCATAATGCAAAATCTTATTGCCACAGGAAAAGCAGTTTCTCTCTCTTTTTTTTTTAATTTATTCATAATTAAAGCTCTCATGTTAGTGGCAGTTTTCAAATCTGACATGACATTTTTATAATCTAGTTAATATCTCAAAAGGTTTTTCTGCATTGCAGGGAATTATGCAGATTAAGACAAGAAGAAAAAAGCTTTGCCTCAATGTTGTTTAATCATAAAGCTATGACTGAAGAATTATTATTGTTTTTATTACAGGAAAACTACATTACAGGTTTTTTTTGCCAAAAGCAGGCGATAGCTCAGTAGATTATGCACTGTAAGAACTTTCTCCATCCTACAGTTTGCTTTCACAGACAGAAAGATATAATAATAGATTCACTGCCACTGCAAATATACCTGGCCTTAGTCCAAAGCTAGTGTTCAAGTTAATAGAAAGATTCCGTAATGGGCTTGGGATCAGGCCCTTTACAAATATAATTGACTGCCTTACTCTCCTCCCATTTTTTTCCATGCCACTTGATATCTTACGCAGTAAGATCCTGTATGTACAGACATGCTTGAACACCATGTGTTCAGCCTTGGCTGGAGGACCTAGATGTTACTGTGGACTAGATATTATATGGGCAGTTGTTTCTTTAGAATGACTCTAAAGTTTTCCTTTTGTGTTTCTGTGGTTAATTTCTGAACTCTCATCCCTATATTGGGTTGGCATTCACAGGGCTCCCTCAATGCAGGGGCAGCTATGAAGTGCATCACAGAGCTAATCCGTACATCTCATTTGTCTCTTAGCAGGGATTTGCTTTGGCAGTGCCACGCATGGGCAGTTCAGAACCTCCGCAGAGCTCCACTTACAATAAAATAATATGGTTTAATGGCATGAAGGGCTGGTAACTAAAACATCCATGCAGCTCTGTCACACCACTGTAGCAAGGGAGGAGGGAAGTACTGAGATTTGGCCATACTTTTCAAGGTAGAGGAGAAGCAGAAGGGGAGACACTGCCCTATATTCAGAATTCCCAGGACTGCCAGTGGAAAAAGATGAGACAAGGACTGAGGATAGGGCATGACCCAAAAATGCACAATATTTAGAAGAGGGGGTTACGCATTCCCTATGCATTCGCTACAGCTAGCTCCACTAGAGCTCTTCTATGAGTGAAATAGTGATTCGAATGCCTAAGCTGTGAAGCATGCCTAGAGCTGAACTCCTGTAGCCAAATGATTTACAGTATATTTACTTTTCCTGGCCATCTGGCCAGCAGTTGCCTCTTTAAGCTGCCATCATTATTGTGTCATCAGTTATGTCTATAGATGCAAAACTGATCCTAGGCTCTCTCTTTCCTCTCATTTCCCTACATCAGAAATGAGTCATCAAGAGTGAAAGATCAAAAGTAAAACCAGTGCAAGAGAGCAACGAAGTGCATAGCTTGTGTGTATGTGTGTGTGTGTGTGTATGTACATGTGCTTCTAGCTGTAAAGGACGGCAGCTGAGTGCTATGAAATTTAGAGATGGCAGACAAAAACAGAGCTGATCACTCGAACCCACACTGATGGAGCTAAGGACTCTCCATGGGAAATGACTGATCATGGGGCTCAAGCCTGGACTCTAGCTAACTCCTTCTTAATCTAAATAAGTTACCTAACTCCATTTTGTCTCATCCTGTAAAATCTACTTGCATAACTCAGGCTAGACTACCTCAAAACCAAATGGAAGGTTTTCTGAGTTATTTCTGTACAGTGAGGGTTTCTGTCTCATGGCTTCACCAATGAGGAAAGCAGTCCTCTTGAGTTCAAAAGCATCGGTGTTTGCTTGTTGCAAGACTGAGCTTGTTGCTGCCTTGTGAGGACTGTGTGCACGGTGCTCAGAGTAAAGCATCTTTGTAATGTACGTTTGAACATTTGAGTAACTCCTCTCTCCAACTGTACAAAACCTGAGCTATAAACCTTCCCCATTTCTTATACATTTACAAAATGTGCCACACTACAGGGAAACTATAATAACTATACTAATGGCAAGATCAATTTTGCATGTATGCTATTCAGAATACAATGTATATGTGTTCATACTACTGTAATCTGGAACAACACTTAAATATAAAATTTTAAATGCTATACATCCACTAGCTTTATACTAGTCTAAAAGTGTCTGGTAACAGAAATTCATTTATGTACCAGAATAATTCTTATATAACTCAGAAATGCCTTTAGAACAACTTATGAGGGTTGCTTAGCTGATATTTACAGCAGCTGCAGTAAATCTAAGATGCAGCTTCAAACACAACTCACAGTATCTCCCTAAGATGTAACCTAATACTGTCAGGAAGTGTCAGCTTTAAACAAATAACTCAACACAACACTGTACTAAATAAAGATTATGACAATCTAATGCTGTTCTTCAAACTTGAGATGTTTAGGCACAACTGAATTGATTTTTTTGTCTTTTTTAAAAGAAAAAAGTCAGCCAGAAAAACAGTATTACAGAGGTCAATCAGTTCACAGCCCTCAAACATATTTTGCTATATTGTAAAATTTCTCAACAGAAAGCCCATTATGAGAATTTATCTTGTCTCTCCAAGAGGGGGACAGGAAGGATGACACATCACCTGTGTTTTAGTGAAATAAATATCAGTAATTTCACTGCTTGTGGCAAATAATTAAAGTAAAATTACTAAGTAACACTGGGTTAGTTTAGTGATAAACCCCACAGTCATTGCATTGTCTTTTATTGCATTTGTTCCATCCTTCTGAAGGCTTTTTTTTTTTTTTCTGTATATCCATTATCTATGCTTTATTTTCACACATTATTAGTTAGTGTTATAGTGACAGTAAAAATCCCAAACAAACCTATTCTCCCCTGACACCACTACAACTTACTTCTCAATGGTCAAAAAGGGTTAAGGCAAAACCAGGCAGAGAAGTGAAGTGACAAGGCCCATGTCACACAGTGGCTTAGTACCAGATTCAGAAATAGAACGCAGGTCTCCTGAGTCACACACTAGAGCCTTATCTCTTAGATAATGCTGTCATCAGAAATAAATACCAGTTGTAAGTTAACTGGTTGATGAGCATACACTGGTTTGCAGAAAGGACAAGTGACAGGCCTAAGATTTCTCATCTTGTCATGACTGCTCCTTATTCAGGGGAGAGATGTGTTAAGGGAGGAGATGTCTTGCCTCTAGAAATCCATTTTTTTTCAGAAGGAAGGAAAGGGGTCACCAGTTCCCTGAGGAAAGTGGACTTGGAAAAGAAAGAGAAAATTGCTAGTAAGAGGATTTGATAAATATTTTCCATTTGGAAAAATAAATAAATAAATAAATAAATAAACTCAGTATTTAATACTTTAATAAAAATAAAATTCTAGGTGACTAGTACATCTGGCATTGCTTTTCAAAAGCTGAAAATTTGGGTGTCTCCCTTTTGCCATTCCCCCCCGTTTTTTTTGTTTACTCAATTTTGCCACTGCAGGGAGGCCCTTTTACCATTTTAAATGCATGTGCCCAGAAAGTCAAAATACAATTTGTAGCTTTCCACCAAGGTTGTTCCAGAACCATAAAAATGGAAGGCAACAGGTGCACTACACTGCTCAACCATAACCATTTCAATTTGGCAATCCCTGGCAAACCTGTAAGTGAATACGCTGAAGGAATTTTCAAGTATCGGATAATTTCACATAACAAAGAACAACCTGTGGAGCTCAAAATCACAACACTAATAATCTTTTCTTTCTTCCTCTCTTGCTTTCCAGGAAGAATCCTATACTTCATTTCGTATTTCAGGCCTTATTTTACTGCTGTACACAATTTGCATAATCATATCTCCACAGTTATTTCACTTGTCCACATCCTTCTGACACACAACAGGCTGTCGCACCATGTTTAAAAAGATCCAAGCTGTGGGAGGTTCCCTTGCTTATAATTCATCCCACTGCCCTGTGTACCCACTTCAGACCCAGAAGCCACCTGGTATCCATTTAACAGTATCATTTGGTATTCTTTCCCAGTTTGGGTTGAAATTCAAATGTAAGTAAGATAGGATAAGTGTATGTATCTGTGTGGCGTGTCCTTCTAGGGTGTTTTACAGCAATAGCAACTGGAATTTTTGTTTAGAATCATGCCCAGATGCACACTCACCCATGTTTTCTTAAAAATCAATCTGCAGTGAAGTGAATAGAGAAGACACTCGCTGGTATCCCTGGCTTCCCAGCTACCATGCTATCAGACCGAGAGTCTCAGGAGGTCAGTCCTAAAACTTAATTTTGTGTGCTCTGATTAGATTATTGGAGACAAAGCCTCCAAAAAGATATACATCAGGATCTCTGAGGTGAAACTTATATAAAACAGAAAAAAATGTGAGGTTTTCTCATGCATAACAGCTATTCTTCTGTACCTGTGCCTCTAGAAATAGGGCCATTTTATACGTAGTTTTCACTTCAGAAATTAAGCAAGAGGTCTTACCAGCAATCTAATGTTTCAGCAGCTTGTTTGATTGTCTTAATAGAGTTCAAACACTCTTTATCCCACTGCTTTGATCAGCCAATCCAGAATTATATCTCCATTTGTTAACGCTAAGTGCAAATTTCATTTTCAAGTTTGTCCCACCTTCACTTTGATATCAGGTTGCTTCCCTTTTGTCCCTGCTGTATAAAGTTGTGATAATGCCTCTTATGATTAGTCATATCTTTATGTATCACTTAAAATACTTGCCTCAGGAAGATGGTATTTTAGAAAGGAAGAAGTATAATACATTGCTAAGTACATTATTATGACCGATAGAAGAGGTTAGGTAAATAATTAGCATCTTACCTTAAGTCATGACAAGGTATGAATTAGAGTGAACTTGCCACACTACAGCAAAAAAATTATTCAAGCATAACTTTAGATGTCCAAGGGGGAGAAAGAGATTACAGCCCATCCTGTTGTTTATTTTTTATTCTCCTGGCTCTGCAGAAAAGAAAATATGATATTACAGCTGACTAGAATTTCTGATGGAATGCAGTGGGTTGTAACAAGTTTATCAACTGAGCTAATGTCTTCCACTATTGGAAAAAATAAAAGGCCTGCTTGTGCAAGAGCTATCATTTCAGTAATCTGTGTCATTACACTTCTGTCTTCGGGGAGCTGAGCATGTACGCAGTGTCTAGGTTCAAATGGCTACGTAATGGTTGATTGACTCCTATTTCCCAGGCAAGTTGGTGTTCTGCTGATGATGTTAGTAGCTAAATAATTGGGAAGTGATCTCGTGCAGTGCGTGTTAACCTAATGCTTAGTGAGATTAGCAAAATAATTAATTCTATCTATTCAGGACATAACTGGCTGGTGTAGAAGGGAAATTATTTTTCCTTCAGAGTAGGGAGAGCATACCACTGAGAAACATTAACTTCACCATAGATTAGGCAAGGATATAATAGTTTTTCCTATTGCACGTTATGGGTGAATCCAGATACTTGTAGGAGAAGTAAAAGCAAAAGGCGAGTAGTGGATGAAGTGACTGGCACTTGAAGTCAAGAGCTGTCTGGAGCCTCATTCTGGCAAGAGCAGCAGCAGGCATTGTCCCTTTACAAATGGCATGTTGCCACTGACTGGCTGCCTACACAGCACAGAGCAGTGCTGTGCAGGTTGCATTGGGTTTGGAGCAGGAAAACTGTATTTCAGAAGAAACTTTGCTTCTCCAAACAAGGTCTGGTATGTATACAGAAGACGGTCCTGGCAGTATAGACGTGACCATTGCAAGGTGGAATAGAAATCAAGGTGAAGTGTGATTAGTATCTGGGGAATCACATGAGGTCTGTGCCTTTTCAAAGGCATCCAACTACTACCCCTTCACTTGCCCTTAGGGCATCAAAATGGCTGATGTAACCACAGCTACCACAGCCAGAACACAGTGGGGAGAACTACAAGAAAACAGTCACAAATCACTACTTATGACAGCAGGAAGATGGCTGTAAAAGTTTTATATTCTGATATTAATGCTAATAATGTCCCAGCATTGCACGCGTCTATTACAACCTCTAAAAAGAAGTCAAAACCACTGACTGTGTCTCAGGGAGGACTACCATTTTTTCACAACACGTATTATCTTGTTATTGAAATTTTAGGTCTTCTTTCTAATAAAAGAAGAAAAAGCAAACATTGCAGAGGTCTTGGTCCTCCTTAACTGACATGAATATGTCGGAGAAAGAAAGAAAGTGTGAAACTTTTAAACTATGATGCTCTGGAAATGAAAAGGATAGACTTGTAACTATTTATAATTATTTAATTGGGACTCTTCAGTTAATGCTGCATTAACACTTTGCATAATCTAATCTCTGCCTTACAGAAGCGCTATTTTAAGCTTTAAAATTTCATGTCGCAATTTTCAGGATAAAGAATTTTGATTGTAATGATAGATCAGAAACTGTTTGAGGAAAGTGACACGAGACAAGACTGCAAAGCTGTGATTTTTCTCCCTGGCCACAGCTTTCTTCTTGCATTGTGAACCATAGAATGAGCAGCAAAGAGTGAGCTGCAATTAGATTAATTCTACAATTGATTTCAAAAGGTTCAATGATTAAAAACAACTGTGAAGAACCAACATTTAGAAACAGAGCCAAACACTGTTTATGCACCAGCAACTTTGTTAAAAACAGAAGAAAAACCCCTCAGGTCAGAGGAACAAGCCCAGGCTTTAATTTATATAAATTGCAGCGATCTGCTCACTCAATTTCCAAAAGAAAGCTTTTTCTGCATGGTATAAATCGATTTCTCTAGCTAAAGGAACCTCTGGGAGTCTTACTCATTTAATCTTCCATCTAAGTTTGCTAACCTTTCCCCTTAATCTGTATGCTTTATTAGAAATTTAGTAAGTGGTTACCTTCAAACAACGAACCATTACTGTCTCTAGACAACCAGATGCATACATACATTAAATGCAACAATACAGGAAAAAATGTATAAAGGTGGGGAATCCTGCTGCACTAATGAAATATTGATTGTTAATGTAGAGTACTGTACAAAGGCGCTAATGGCTATGGAATGAAATTCTGACATGCGGTCTGAAGAGCTGTTGGTTCATGCAGCTTTATATCATATCCCATTTGGCATTAAAACATTTCCAGTAGGTGGGTGTCTAGTTGATTGTCACTAGCAGAAAAGCAGTGAGTGTCACTTATGTGATACAGAGCTTAGTGGAATGAATATAAAGAATAGGTTAATATTATTAGTCCATAAAATCACTTAAATGAGGGCTTACTTTGCTATGCTATATGGGAACATGCTTTTCCATTGGGAGCTAATTTTTGAAACCTAGTCACAAGGGACTCACAAGATCCAAAGTACTGGCCAAAGAACAAGACAAATACTTTTGTCCTCCAATAGGTCACTTTTTGCCTCAAGCAAGCAAGTTTATTTTTGGTCTTGAACTGCTTGCAGGTCACTAGAACATTTGGTTCTTACTTACTGGGCCAAATTTATCCTTTGTGTAATTCCACAGATGTGTAGAGAAAATGAACACTGATGACTTTCTAAAAGTACTTATAAGCACTTCAAAGATACTTCTTCAAAAGTATTTTAAATATGAGATCTTGGAGGGACCACTTGAAGGATCTGTTTAAACTGAAGGATAATGGACTAGCACTGAGAAATCTGGACATCTTTCTGCTGCTTCCAATCTTAATTGATTGTAATGGAAGAGTGAGGGAGGAAGAGGATTGTATTTACCAGTCACTGTTATTTTATGTCAATTGGAAGTCCCCAGGGCTGCTGCTCATGACTCACATTGCTTCACTATTTAGATTTTTTATTCCTTAAAAGTACTAAATAAGTGAATCATTGCCAAGAGTTTTTACAATTTCAAGCATGCTTGTGGCAGAATTGCCAGAATGAACATGATTATTTACCTCAAGATCTAATATGTGTTATCAGTATAGGAATAGTTAAAGAAAGGATAAAAGAAAACAGCACGTCCTCCTATGAAATTGATACTCTGCTATATGCCTTGCATGCCTGCTACATAAACATACCAGTATACAGAACAACTGTAAAATATCTAGAAGTAACCCCCAAGCCTAGATGCATAGAAATCTTTACATCCTTTAAAAAATAATGGTACCCTGGTTATGCCAAGAGCTGCGGTAGGAAAAAGCTGAAGGTAATTATCAGATTCTTTCCCTTAGCATGGTTCTGCCCATTGCATAACATTTCAACCCACATCAGGATAGATAAGCTCTGGGACAGGAGGGATCTGGGATTATCAGAGATGTTTAAGAACTGTCAGGAGTGGTTTGGGTAAAGATGAACCTTCCTCAGGGTGGGATATAGGCCTAGATGATGTCTTGAGCTCCCTTCTAGACGTATTTTCTACAATTGTCTACAATTCCATGAGACATTGTCCCTGAGGAAAAGCCCTTAGAATGACATGTTCTATCTTCACTATATGAAGTGTGGAATAAAAATCTCTCAGTTGATAATACCTACCTCAATACTACTAGGCCAGGGACTCTCCACATCAGGATGTGCAGGGGCTCCAGATGTTACTATCAAAGCCCAAATAAGAGCCATGCAGAGCTGCTACATGACTGCCCTAGTAGTGTGGATTGGTAGAGGTCACCCCAGTGCTCCTCTCCAGTTTCACAGAGTTTGTTTACATTCATCCTTTGCAGAGGAAGAGAAAGATACATGTTTTAGAAGCTATGAACAAAGAGAAAAAAAAATGATATGTAATCATACTGCTGTTGTCCTCCCTCATTCAGAACCATCACATAACTAATTTCTCTATAGCTGCTGGATATAGAGTTGGTTTTCACCTTCAGTTTACCTCACAGTTTCCAAACTTTTGTTGCCATATTTTTCCCCATTTGGAGGAAAAAAAGTTGCAAAGAATGTTTCTGTGCAGAAAGCTATCCATTGCTCAGCCTCTTTGAGTTTCACTCAAAGCTGGGATTAACTGGGGAATTAAAATAGGGTGATGGAATTGCATGTTTAACTGCAAGCCTAGTAGGAAACTCTGAATCAGAATCTTCATAGTTGTAATTAATCTGTGGCATCCTATTGAAATGCAGGTGATCTTAGAAAATAGTGCTGTGAGCTTTTGGCAAGAATCAGAACTATTGATTTTGCTGGTGTGCAGAAAATATAAAAATAATGATGGCTTAACTCAAGGTATTTTTTCCCTTTGCTGCAGAAGACTTTTGTAAGTAGGGGAATGTGTGGGAGATGAGCATTGCTACCTGCTATTAAGTCAATCCATTTCACACTGACTTGAAATTCTGCCATTTGGTCAATGATAAGCGATCAATTCCACTTTTAAAAGTTTCTGGAAAATGTCTCTTGAAGGTAGTGCCTCTAAACTTTCCTTTGCATTGTAATTAAATTTGATTTCCAAAAATTAAAAACCTATTTGCTACGAGAATCATAATTAAAAAGAGGAAAAAAAGATGTACAAAAACATCTTTGAATCAAATACTTTTTGCCATGATTTACCAGTAAATGAGAACAAAGGCTGTACCTGAGGCCACATTCCTCCCAGTCATGCTGCAGATGGGGTTCACTCCCTCAGTCCTGTGGAGTTTAGTTTGATTCTGTCCACGTATCATCCTAGGCAGTCTCATGAAAACATTGTAAAATGCATTTTAGCATGTGGTAATTGGTGTTCTACATTTGACTTGTATATTCTTCAATATTCTCATTTATATTGCATATTTGTTGCTTGTGGGTGGTTAATCTGATTTATGAACTGATGTTAATGTACATTATTTACTTGTGCACACTCAGATTTTGTGCTGCATTGTCTAACGGTAATGCAGTACAAGAACCCTCCTGGTTCTGCCTAAGAAATGACTAAGGAGTCTAAGGAGTCTATACTAAGAACTTGGAGAGGAGGGAATTCCTACTGTAATCAATTCTGCATCCACTGAAATTAGCAGTGGCCTAGCTAGTGGCTTGTTTAGCAGTAGGATTTATAATGATGCCTAGATGTACCTTTGATCAAAATAATACCTTCAGGTTAAAGCTAAACACATTTGTTTTTGGAAGAAAACGATCACCATTTAGAATTATGAACTGCCACGTCCCTCTTGCTCTTTCTCCAGACACTTTGGAAATTTCTACCTTTTTTTCAATTCTTTACAGTGCTGGACTTAAATTTTATCAAGATTTCTACCAAGGTTTTTCTCGTTTCTCAACTAGTCCTATATAGAGTAATTCCCCTTTTATACCTAATCTTGAATATTCCCAGCTCTTATAAAAAAGACAGAAACTTTGAGGGCTACACTGTAAATATGCAAGTCAAGCTCCCCTTAGCACAAGCCTGGGTAACTTGGATACTGCAGTTCTACTCCAGTGAATATCTCATTTGCAGCCCATGCCATGACTTCAGATTTTCCTTAAGAGCAAAACAACAAATAATTGCAGGTAATGATATGAAACTTGCTATCAAATCAATACAGCAGAATGAGGAAGGAATGTTAAAAGCAAGGGTGTTTCCTGCTTCATGCTGGGATTGGATCACATTGGATTTGTGTGTGTTTAAAGAACAAAAAACGTTGGACTGGATTGTAAGATATCTGCCTTATATCTAAGAGATATTATGTAGAAAGACTGAAAAAGCAGCTATAGCTCCATCACACAACACTATATTCTCATGTTCCATCCCTTTTCTTTCAGGGCTTTCATAATTGGCTGTTCGATTTGAAGAGACTTGACCATAATCTCACAGACCTATAAATACCAGTGTAATGCAGATGATAGTAAGAAAAAGGACAGATAGTAAAACACAGAAAAACATCATGAAAATCATACGGCTGTTATAAAGGAAAGGGCAAATCCCAGCTAGTGTAGAAATGACAGTGTTCAATTTCTCTCAGGATTTGCTTTAATCATCTTCGTAGTGGCTGAGCCTCCATTTGGTTTACAATGACTTTTGAATCTAGAGCACCCAAATATTATAGTCAAAATATTTATTACTGAAGAGAGTAATTCCACTGCCAGCTAGAGCAGAACCTAATCTTTTACAGCCAACAGCAGGGAATACAGCCCAAAAAGCTGTTCCACTGGATAGGCTGGGACTGGTTGTGAATACGGCCTGGCAGAGGACTGATAAAGCAAGTCAGAAGTACCATGCTAATGCAGGAAGACCACTTTCATGGGGTTAGAACTGACTCTGGAGCTCTGCTCTAGAGACGGCTTTATTACAGTTGTGAGCAGAGCTTTAGTATTTCTACATCCACACATACACTCTGTTGAACTCAGTGATAGAATTAGGCTTAATTAGATTGCATTTGGAAATCTCAGTTTTTGTGGATAGAAGATGTTGGAGAAAAACAAATGACTAATTTTTAATTCACACTATTATGCCTTTCAGTTATAGCACATATGCTACATAAGAACAGAGTGCAGAGAGATTTCAGCAACAATCAGCTGCAATAGCATATGCTAGTGAATATCTACTTTATTCTATTTCTTTTTTCAAATTTGTCTTGCAGCTTTGAGTCAACTTCGTGAGTTTGATCTCACTGGCAGTTTTACAGTCTGGAATAACATCACAGAAGGCAGCAGAAGTACATCAGTGTAAAATTAGGATGTCTGAGATCCAGCATCAGATCTGCTATTTGTTGCATTCAAGTATGAAGATTCAGAAGGGAAAAAACTCATACTGACCCATCATAAACTTCTTATTTGAAGGCAGAGGTCTCTTTGGAAACAGTCAGTTGTAAAAATATGATAAAAGACCCATGTTCAACTTTGATTTCACTTTGCACAGTAGGTCAAAGTGCAGAGGGGGAAAATATTCCAATCATCAAATCCCAGGTTGTTTCTTACCTAAGGATTTTAAGATTGAAGAACAGAAACCTCTGTTCTTCAGTTCTTCACGAGATTGTACTGGAGGCAGAGGACAGACAGGTCTCTAATGAGAAACTTTACATTAAGAGACTGAGGTTTGTAAGCCACCATTTACAGCAGATGCAGTTCTGTCATGCTGACACCTGCCATTAAGGAAGCAGTGGTCCTCCAATTCATTTTTATGAGAAAGAAGGTTGAGGCAGACTGCCTTGAAAGATATACAAGTGCAAGATGACATGGACATGATGTTAATGCAGATTCGGGATACAAGTGTACACTTGTTTTCAGAAGCAAAAATGATTAATGGAGTACAAACATAGGAGACATGAGTGAACTTCAACAAACTCTGTAGCATGCTGAAAGATACGATTTGTGAGCTGTATTTTCTCCGTGAGCCTTTCCTATATACGCATCATAAATATGCACACTGGCTACAAAATGAGACACAGAATTCTGTCCTGGCCTTAAAATCTCTGAACCTCCTCCCTCTTCGTCTTGCATGTCTGTACATGTCTCACCCTCTTGTTTGGATAATTTATAGGTGTAACCTCCTTATAAACTAAGCTTGAGGGTGGAAGATAAGAACATAGTTGGACATCTGAATGCCAGTGAGCTGCAGAACTCAGCTGTCATTCAAATGTTTCTTGTTCGATCTAGGTGTAGTCCAGGTAGGGCAGATGGCAATTTTACCATCCACCCTGAGAAAGAAGCTGTTCATGTTTGCACGGAGGGGCAGATCAGAGATTAAGCAGAGATCAACCTCTTGTTCCCCTGATTTCATCTCTCTTTTTCTGTAGCGAAGCTGACCTTTCGTTCTGCACGCAGGTGCTGGAGCAGACTGCAGCAAGGACTGGGAAGCAAGGCTCTGAACTAATCCATCTTTCCTTCTTGCCCATCTGCGTGAGTTTAGCAGTCTCTGTTCTCTACTCAGGAGCTGTAACCACTGAACAAGGCACGACAGGGGCATGGAGTATGCTTGCAGTCTCCCCAAGGTCCCTAAATAAGCCTAAGACAATAATGTTTACACCAGTATTTCTTGTATAAAGTCTTGTAAATCTAGCTGCCTTTTTAAGCTCCCCTTTTTATCCCTGTTGCGTTTTGGCTGTAGGCAGTGTTTGTTGTGTAGATCAGCCTCTGGACCCTGTGGGCATTTTTCATCCAGAGACCATTTTTTGCAGAACACCAGCTGGAGTTGAAAAAAATTCGTAACTCCAAAGAGGTGCTGAGATCCAGCCTTCTGGTATATGTTCATCTCAAGAGAAAACTAATTGTGCTACCAACTACATAGAAGCAATTCTGGCAGCCTGTCCCTTCTTTCCTGGGTGAACTGTGAAATCCACAAAAGAGCTGACAAGAGCTGACAATGTTTCCAGTGTGGCTTAGCAAGAGTGGCGACAGTCGCAATGTAGTGCCTGGAATGAAGGTCCCTTAGCACCTCTCGCATCCTAATTAAGATCAGGGAGTACTGCTTTTAAAATAAGGAGATTGATGTTGTTTTGTTATAATAAAGCTGCCCTTCACTAACTTGATTGTTCTAAGACTGTTCTTGAAAATATGACTAAATGTATCCAAAAGGAGTCTATGCTTGTTTGTTCTAACTAACCTAAGTCAACACAGAGCCTCATTGACTTTCAGTCGCAAATTTAGAAACTATATTGATTTAAAAACCAAATCAAAGAAATACTGATATATTACTATTTATCAGAGCTGTAGTAGAGAGATTTCTAAATGAAAAAAGGCTCTTAAGTCATCAAGCGAGAACAGAAATTACACTATGAACCCTTTTTCCAGGAAGAAATATTCAGGAAAAATAATATCTTCCTACAAATATAATTGTCATTTTTAATCTAACTAAACAAGAGCATACAATCTATTCAGATGGAAGGCCTTTTTGTCAACAGATTGTAAGCTAGTTTAAAAAAAAAAAGAGAGAGAAGAACCCTTTGATTTTAAACTGTAGATAAAAGTTAAATCCACAAAGCAGCTGAGAGGAAGAAGAACAATCAATCATTCCCCTACTTCCAAATGCAGCTAATTGCCTCCAGCACCATTTTAGCACTATCGAACATATCAGAAATCAAAAGCTATTTAATGTCAACACATCTAAACTATAGCAGTGGTTTTCACCAAATTATTAGAAAGCAGTTTTCTTTAATTCAGTGATGGTGCTTGCACCAAATTTCAATTTTACCAAAGCCTTGGCAATGCACCAGAAGAGCAAATGCTGACTTTGGTTCCAATGAGAATATTTTTCCTTTTGGATTTCAGAGATAGCTCCTGCACCCACAGAGACTGATTTTGCCCTCAAGGGCACTTGGCACCTCAATGAAGAAATTCTATTACAATCGCTCTTTCTTTCCCTTCACTTTATCTAAGTGTTCCAGTAACAACGTAGGATCAGGCCAAACATTTGAGTTACAGCACAACAAAGTTTTAAATCATGCTTCTGCTGCTTTCTTCCCTTCCATTCAGAGCTATTTCTACTGTTGGCGCTAATGATATAGTCAGGGAATAGAAACCCAAATGTTAGCATATCTTATGTTACCTCAGATCATTTGCAGTAACTGGCATTGTATCCCTTTGGCACAGAGCAGCGGTAAGAATAAAATCCGCTTACACACACGTCCAAAGTCACAAAATGTTCTGGCCACTGGTAAAATCTGCACCCATTACCTGCACACAGTATGCTATATAGTGTAGGTTAGCTGAGATTTTTCTCATGACATTTTTTCCACAGAGATATGTTTATTAGTCCAATCAACTTTTGCCAAGGAAAGGGTTGGGAAAGGTAGTCACATGAGAACTACGGTGCGCAAGGATTCGTGTCTTGCTTTCCACCAGTCTGGAAGTTTCCTACTCTGTTTTGTCTTGAAGTGTGTGAGGAAGTTTTGAACTATAAGGAAAATGTAAAGTTTTCAGCTCTCCCTAATGAAAAGGGACTATATATTTTTTTGAAAATGCAAACATTTTTCAATCATAGAAAAATCAGTTTTTGCCCACTTCTGTGAGATCCACACCATAGAGTTCCAAATTTCTTCCAATAGAGGGCAGTGGGATGCACACAGCATTTCTTACGCAGTCCATTACAATGGTTTTGTAACCAACCGGGACTTTCACCTCAGGGGCATATATGCTATACTATGAAATGGAATGAGAATATGTTTAGCCATGAATTTTCACTGTATATAATAGTTCAATGGCCATTTTTTCCCTCCAGCTTCAGTGCTTTCCTTTCAGAAGCATTCATTGTACAGGCATCTGCAGCTGTGTTTAAAGCGGTTAGGTTTCACACAGGCAGTCTTTGTTCTCAGTTTTGTTTTAAGTGTAAAAGGGGGTTCTTGGTTGGTAAAATTTTTCCAATATATCAAAGCAGCAGTTTCCAAATAACATTTTTAAACCTCAGAATTAACTCCTTAGCTATTTTTGACATTAGCTCATGCTTTGGAGACATTGCAGTGATTGTCTTTTGAATCAAGAATGATTCTACCTCACTGAGTCCAAAGCCTAGAGCAGGACAGCCTGGCCGTGAGGCAGAGGGCAGGAGTTACGATATGCTATCCTGTGCCTACTGGTATACTGTACTCTACTACCAGTATGATGTTCTTCACATCTGCCGTGTACAAGAGTACACAATTTCATTAAAGGGTTACTAAAGATATTCTTGCACCTTCCCCCTCTTCAAAACACATCTAAATTACATCAAAAGCCAGGGAACAAGGAAAATCTCCTCCAATAGCAGTGAAATATGTGTCAGAAAAGAAGAGAGGTATTAGTTTCAAGTTTTGGAGAAGTTATTAAACAACAAAGAAAAATGGGATGATGCCCAACAAAGTTAAAATTTCAACTGAAAGTCCTCATTGCATTAAACACTTTGGTTGATGGCATATGCCTCCTAACCCTTCTCTCCTGCACTATCTTAACTGTTATCCCCACCTCCCGAACCAGCTCGATCTTCCTTCACTCCCATACTCACACCCTCTCGTCTCTTGCATTTGTCTGTGTTCATCAGTACTGCCCTGTGACCCCCAACAGGTGAACTAACGCTCTTCCCCTCTGAAGGCGAAATGCGGGTGAAAAGGGTAATGACTGCCATGGCCTATGTTGGTCATGGTTTAGGGCTTCACTTAGAAAGCACCTTTGAGATGTATGATGCTCTATGCGTGTGAGCACAGTATAGAACAACAGTAAGCCTCTGAGCGTAAAATAAGGATACAGCTGTGAAAAGGATAGGTACATCCACATTTTACAAGAAATGGCAAAACTATTATTGCAGAGTTTTCCAACGCGGAAGTGATAGGCCTTAGGGCAGCTGAGCTATTACTAGTGACATCAGGGAGCCACAGGAGCCCTGTCAGCGTAGTCTGGTTGAGAACTGCCCAGATAGTGCCCCAGGCTGGCTGCAAACTTGCACACTTGGAGATTGCCTTCCAGGGTACACAGAAGCCCAACCTAGAGAGGACATTCAGGGACACAGTAGAGCAACAAGACAACTCCAGAGAAAGCAGTCTAAGACATGCAGCATGAACAGCTCTCTGAAAGAGGCTCTTTTTCTCTTCGGCCTTTATTTGAAGCCCCTATGAATTGCTTAGAATACAGACTAAGCTCTGGAATACCAAAGATGGGTGAAATATATGTCACAGGCTTCCTTTAACACTTCCTTAGCAACATTGGTGCTCTGGGTAATCCTCCTCAAGATTATTAATCAATTAATTAATTAAAGATTAATAATTAATATTATCTTTTTGGGATAGGGATCTTCCACAGATTTTTCTAGAGGACAAAGAAAAGCAGAATTTTTTTTTTCTTTCTTTCTTTCTTTCTTTCTTTTTTTTTTTTCCTTTTGTGCCACACTAGGTTTTGCAGAATTTGGCAGCTTGAGAAAGTTGATATGATTGCAGTGATTTCTTTCAGTTTTGCACTTCAAATTGCATCCTCTTTGCTAAAAAAAGAAATCTCTTCTGTCATTAATTTTTGCACATTTTTCCAAAAATGTGATGTCTTTTTAGCACTCCTCTTTTGTTGTCATATCACAAGTCTAATTGACAGTTCTGTCAGGCCTGGGGGTCTGACCAGCATACGATGTTCTCAGTCTCATCACATACTTACCAATACCATCAGCAAAGGATGTTCACATGGATTGAAGACAAGGCATTAACGACCGAAGTTAACAGAAGAAAAACACTTAAAACTTGCTTTGGCAGCCTTTGAAGTCAATAAGCATATTTTGATTGGATTCATCAGAGTTTGGGTCAAGCCCCTAAAGCATCCTCTGAAGGATGCTGAGTGCCCCAAGTCCTTACCAATATATTAGCACAAGAGAGAAATCTTCATTTTTTTTTGTACAGGTTAGTCAGCTACTGCCATATCTTTTTACTTTACTAACTATTACGTACGTCAGTGCCTGGAGACTGTCACATCATTCCCCTTCCCTAATTCATTCATTCAATGGGAGAATCAAACCAGTACCTCTGACTGTATTTCAGCTCCCTTCTTCCCCTCATATTGATTTCTGACTTTATCCCATAGCATTAAACAGAAATGCTATTGCTCAAGTGTCCTACTAATGCAACAAATGAAAAGTGCATCTCAGAGGAAACAAACACCTTCAGCAGTTTAAAATATCATTCATATTTATGTTGAAAGAAAAGATGAACTACATTTCACTTGAAATGAGGAGCTAATGTAAGGTAGGCCAAATATCTTAGGCTCAGAGGAGGTGCTGTCTATACACTCCATTATAGTATACGTTACTGGTGAGCTGCATGAATCCATAAAATATGAATGCATTTGCGTTGCAGAAGATAATCGAAGCAGCTAAATTAGGGCTCATTTCACCTCCAGAACCTTCACGTATTTGTCAGAATTCCCTTGACACACATTCCAATTTGCTGAGTTAAATTCATAATATTACCATATTCATAATCATATGATCATTTATAGAACAAAGGTAAGCTCCTGTTCTGGAAAGTAAGTTTTTTGGCACAGGGACTGTCCTCTTTGTTCGGCATTTGTGTATCATTTACTTTGGTTGGACCATGAATGTGATGTTGACTGCAGACACTGGTGCTACCCCAAATTATCATAGTGATAACTTTGACAGATAAAAAGTTCCATCTGCTTTTTAGAGTTTTACTCAAAGACTATTTGAGTCAGTGGGAAAACCACCATTGACTGCAATGGGCTTCTGGATCAGGACCCTCCAGAGAGATGTTTTCTGAAAGGAAACCTAGCAGATTTAAGCACCAACATCCCTCTGGAACTGAATTTAATTACTTTAAAATCTATAGACCTGTATTTCTTCCATTTCATCATGAATTTAGTGAGAGATTCTATGTTGCTTCCTTTCTATAGCAAATATTTAAACACATGCAAAGTACTATTTTATTATTACTTCTCTCTCTCTAATTTCCCTGCTCAGGCTATATGTCCCAAATGGATCAAAATAGAACAGGGATGAATGATAGCTTATTAAAAGAGGAAAGGGAAATATTCTCCTGAATACTTCTTTACTTCTCTGTACACTGTTACACCTTGCTTTCGTGGCTCTTAATGATCACTTTTATCGTGAACTGTAAGACACTCATATGACATTGTTGACCTAATTTTTGGTTCCTTGCTGCATAGGCTCCTGGTCTCATAAGATAACAACGTTTTTCAGTCAATACAGGCTGGAAGTATAATACGTTGAACATCAGCCAGCCTAAATGGAAAGTCTGTCAGCAGACAAAACGCTGTACTGGAGACTGAATGGACTAGAAGGAACAGAGTGAAGTGAAGCATAATTAAATACGCGGGAGCTATTTTTGAATCTATTAAAATAGGACACAATTGAATGCAAAAGAGCCAAGGGAGATTCAGTTATGCTAGAGACGGACAAGTGAAGCTGCATATCTGGAGTTTGGACCCAATCATGGTAGGTTTGGATTCTGAAAAGGTAAAGACCTTGCAGCCCTGTAGTTTGGTTTAAGCAAAGAAGAAATGGGGCTAGCAGAGATGATGGCAGCTGCAAGTGGCCCACACAGCCCTGAGACCTTCAGAAAGAAGAGTGGGAAAGGAATAGGGGTGGGTTCCTAGGAAGATGCTTATAAGGAAAATGTAAAAAAAAGAAGAGTCACAGCATGGAGAAATCAAAATGGACCTGCTTCCTGTAGGTCTTTGGGTCATTATAGTAACATTTGGGTCTTTAGTGCCCTGGTAGTGAGAAAGCAACTGTGATCTCTATCTGGGAAACATCAAAACAGCATAATAGTTGTTACCAGTCTCTGTAGCATTGATCTGTGGATTTTGCTGAGAGTACCTATGGTTTCAGGTGTCAGCAGCAGTGGATTAATCCAATTGTGATAGACAAAGTGAAGTTGCTACACACAGAAACTGCCTGCCTTGTCTGAGAATTTCATTTTGATGTGAATTTGCTGTTCCTTCATAATATTGCTGAATAAATGCTCAGTTTAGTGCTAGTCATGGCTGAGCTAATCCCAACAGTTTGAGACCAAACTAGCTGTACATATTCTTGTACTTTGCCCTAATCTTTGAGAAGATACAACAGAAGTATAAGAAGTTCTTTTGGTCTCAATCCAGTCCAGCAGGCACCTTCTAAGCTCTCACACATTATTCCCAAGAAAAGTGAGACTCGTACTGCATAGAACAAGTAACTGGAAATTAGAAAGTGTAAAACGTGCTCAGGAAGAGGGACACTGAAGCTAGCATCACTCCTTTCAGTGCAGCCCTGCACAGCATAAGCAACTGTAAAACAGAACTGCCCATTGCACATTTCCATGGAAATGTTATTGAAGTTCCTCCTGAGGAGGTTAGGATCCTGCATAAACCAGTATCAGCCATCTCCATAGTTAAGAGAGAGAGGGGAAGGTACTTCCAAAAGATTAATTATCCCTGTGTTTTAGCAACCTGCCATTGGCTCTTGAAGAGAGCTGGGTGATATGCTTAGATAGTACTTTTAGATCACTGAAGCTTAACTTAAAGTTGTTAACATCATGAACTTTCTGGAAATTTGGCACCAGTCTCCTTCCTGAATTTATGCTCCTCTTCATGGAAGCACCACCCTGGGGGTCACTGCAGACAGTGCACAATGAATGGCAAGCTAAGCAAGTGCATAGTGTACAGTGCCCAAATGAACTTGTAAATGAATTTTTAAAATTGCTCCCTATGTTTCAGTCCTTTGGTACTTTTTGAATTGAATTACTTCTTTCCATTTTTCCATACATAATTTGATTATTGCTGGTAGCCTTTATGATTAAGACTTGTAAAAGCAAAGAATTATAGATCGAAGGACTTGAACTCAATTTTCTAGAGTTTTTAGTTCAGGACACTCACGGAACTAAACACAGAAATTTAGAAACATGCTGGTTAGTTATTTCTTGCTTTTAATCAATTAAACCTCTCAAAAGTATGTGGATGAACCATAAAGTTTTTAGAGTTCATTCCAGATCGAAAAAATAGATAAAGGAAGAGAAACTATAATATCATCCTTCATAGGCAGAATAAGTAAAAATGGCAAGCACTTAAATTTTCTTTTTATAAACTATTTAGTAATATTTATTTAATGATTGCTCAATTCAGCTACTGTAACATTCTTTAATAACTCATAAAGCATATTTTATGGCAGCCATGAGATTTAATGGCATCACAGTAGGAGGAAAATCTTTCTTGACATGAAGCTTCTGAAAGCAATGGGAAAAAATGAAGCTGCAGTTTTTGGAAGGGAAAAATATTCTTTTTATTGAGGTAAATGCTCTTTACCAGATTCTTCATCTGTGTACTGTAGCCAGGCAGCTATTATATGCGATTTGAGTCTGTCAGTTGAAGAGCATGATGCATATTAGAGTGGGTAAGAGTAGTTGTAAGCAAGTTAAATTTAGACATTATTACCTGCATTATGTTAATGCCTCTAGGTGCTAACAGATTGAAACCCGTTGTGATAGACACTGTACAAGCACATAGCAAGACAGAAGTCATTCAGGGCATGGACTGAATCAAAATAGAGAAGACAGAAAAAGGGTAGGAGGTTTGGGGATGAAAGCA
>VXAL01017285.1:412177-432355 GCA_013399475.1 Chauna torquata
CAAAAAAAAAGTGCAATTTTCCACATTTGGGATCAACCATTTTTAAAAATGCAGAGTGGATAACATAGGCTGATCCCTTTTCTGCAGAAAAAAGGTCAGAGGGTCAAAAGCAGAATATGAACCAAGAGCTTGATAAAACATACAGGAAACACAAACAGCAGTTTAGCCAAGAGCCACGTGACACAACACGTCCTTTCCCTACTCACCTATAACTGTATCAAGTTTTGGAAACTACACTTCAGGAAAAAAGTTGACTAATTCCAGCAGTGGGAAGATCAAAGCACTAGACATATGACTATGAGATAAGGTTGAAAGATTTGGGGCTGTGCAGTCTAGAGAAGAGAAGGCTAAAAGAAGGGATAACAGTCTTCAAAGTACATAAAAGGCTGCTGTAAAGGAGAAAAGGAATAAGCAGTTTTTGCATGCTTATTTTAAGGAGAAGTAAGCAATGGGCTGAATCTGCAGAAGGGGTGAATTAGATTAGACACTGCAAACATTCTTGAAAACTAAAGATAACTGAGCCCTGAAATGTATGGTGGGGGAAGATGGGGAATCTCTGTCTTTGGAGACTGTAAAGAATGTGTTAAGCAAACACCTGATGCAAATGATATAGCTGTAATTTACCATGCCATGGGGCAAGGAGATGAACTATAGCGGTCCATCGTTTATCCATGCCACAGACATTAGCTCAGAGAGAAGCTGGGAAGCTTGGGACTACTGTGCAGATGCACTCAGACCACACCAAGGTCCTGCCAGGCTTGGGAGATCACCTCACCATGGCCATGGCCTGGCCAACAGCTGCAGTAATCCCTGGCTTGGAGAGGGTGAGATGGCAGTGGTAGTAATTTTCTCTGCAGGGTTTACCATCAGGAGTGCAGAAGAGTGCAACGCCCAGAGCCTCCTCCATCCAAAAAGAACTCCCCCCAGGAGCACGATCTGTGATGATAATGTCTCAAACACCATTTATTTCTATGGTATTGCTTCCCTCCTCCCCACGCCCTGCCTATGAATTTGAATAAATTATACAAGACAGCATGATGAGGGAGCATTAACGGCCCATTTACCACCTGAGAAGTGCATTAACAGGTCATTAATGTGTACCCTGCAGTGTTCTGCTGTTAGGACTCACTAGATATTTTGTATTTTAAAAAAGATCACTCTTTTTAAAGTAAACAAAATCTTGACTTCCATTTTTCTCCCTTCTTCTGAATAAATCTTTGGATTCTGGGGGAATAATAATTCATGAAAAGAGATTGACAAGGCAGGGCAAAATAAGAACAGCAGCTTTCTAGTGTTCCATGGACATAACTCTCCCAGCTGATGTACATACATAGCTACCAGGAGGAACATGCCAATTCTGTGATCACATCTCTTCTCACAGGAATATGACACGGTTTCATGGCAACTTCAACTGAGATATAAATGGCCTCAATTAGGGAGACTGACCAGAAGGAAGGTTAAAACCAGTGAAGTAGAGGCTTCTCCCAACTCCCAGGTATTACTCTGAGAATTCAAGAAGTCTAGTACTTCATGCATGTAATCCTTGACAAAAAAAATTAAGATAACTCAGTGCATGAACTTGTGCCTGGATTAGTCTTTGTAAGGAGGAGAAACTGAATCAAAGGGTCTTTACAGTCCTGCTGTCAGTGCATATGGTGCTTTTTGACTGCATGAGCCATTGATGGGATGTTCAGTGTTGAAATGAACAAGAAAAATCAAGAGCTGACAAAAAGTGGTTATTGTAATATCAGAGATGCCAACTTTTCTTTTCTGCACCATCTCTTACTCTTGTCTATACAAGTTTGGGAATTAAAAAAAAAAAAATTTAATACCATCAGAAAATTTATTGTGCTATCAGAAATGTATCTTTTTCCAAATGAATGCAGATGTTCATGCCAGGACAGGAGTACTTCGTAACTGGAAAACAGCTGAAAATAGAAAAAAAGAAGTGCATTCCTTCCATGACTTAAATTGCCTGTAATCCCTGAAACATAATCAGTTGCATTCAGCTACAGTGGAATCCTTTGCTTTATTACTTCCCAGTCTGACAACATAATGTGGGATTCCTACAAAGGAAGCAAGTGCTTTTGTAAAGACAATTAGTCCACTTTGTTGTGTGCTGGGATTTTTGGAAGAGGACAGTACCTGTCTAATTCTCATGCATACACCAAACCCAAGAACAAAAAGCAATAAAAGACATGAGAAACTTTTAAAATACATTCCAAGTGTTCTCCCCTAGAAAGCTGACCTTCCACTGGGATCTGTTCAGCAAAAGAGGTGCACTGATACTGAAAAATGGACAATATTATCCTCTTGGGAATTCGTTCTTTATGATCACTCATAAGCTTTATTTCTTATATGTGGAAATGTTGGAAATCACAGGTAAAGACCATGAAAAGTTAGATTTTTCAGTTGCTGAAAATAACCACATTGATCCAGACTGCTACGGCAAAATACTTGCCTTGTTGAGGCAAGTATGTAAGAGGCCAACTGGATCACTAGATCGTGAAGGAAAGGACCAAGGACAAGAACAGAGGTATAAAATAAATTTCATCAAATCAAACTTGAATGTCATCAGAGAACCTAAACAAACACACAAACAAAAAAAATAGCAAAAAACCAATATACTCTGAAAACCTAGGAAGCAAAGAAACAAACAAAACACAGGTAGAAAAAGGCCAGCACCTCAGCCTTGCTCCAATTAGAAAATTAACAGGTTAGACAGCTTCAGCGTTTTTCCTTCATGTACATCTTTCACTGGTGCATGTGTTTACGAGAGGGCTGACCCATATTTACAGATGATCTTTAACTGCTGCTTTTCTCCAAAGTACAAGTATATGCAAAAGAGGTCATAAGTCACAAGATATCATTTTTGTACATAGCTCGAGCCCTTTTACATATGGGGCTCAAAGAAGGTAGATATAAAAAAGTAGTTTCTAATAGCGGTTTGAGTCCCACAAAACAACTCGTCAATATTGGCACTAATGGACTGAGCACTGTACGTAACGCGAGGTCAAAGACCAGGTTAAGTACTTTAGACATATTCACACACTACCAGAGTCTGTGAAAAATAGGTCAGTATCTTACTTTCATTGGATTTTTTCTGGCTCCATGTCCAAGTATTTGCATTTGATAGAAGAAGCCAGACTCTGATGTAAATTGAACTAAAGTCTTATTAAAGTCTTATCTAACCTCTATTCAATTCAATAGCCCAAACGAAACATGTTACTTCATCCCACTCAATCTGTAAGGCATTATTGTTAAGTTCCTAGTGAATAGCTGTTTATTATTTTATTATTTTTCAGCCACAGCACAGTATATTTTAACATAGCAATCTTCCAGTGAGTTTGGGTCCAGGATATGTCTTTTAAAACAAAAAGCACTGGTAATATAGTGAGAGAAGCAAGCCAGCTTGCAGCCTATACGTAGATATTCAAGAGGAAATGATGATTGAACTGACCATGCTAGGGATGGCTTTTAGTTTGAGCTGAAGGAATGGATGTGGGAGTAATCCCACGTTACCTATTGAATGTTTATTTAAGAGACATTCTTTATTGAGTGTTTGAAAGGACAAAATTCTAATTCTAATTTCCAGAGAAAGCAAAGGCATTTATAGCAATTGCCTTTGTGTAATTGCTGAGTACAGACTGTATGCAGGGGCATAGGACAATGCATCTCATAAGGAGTCAAAGATAAATGACTTAATCTGAGATCTACAACTCTAATTTTATGCATCTGTCTATCCTAAAGGGTTTCATTTTATTATAGTTGCTTTTAGAGCCATTAACAAAATGTTGCATTAGATCTCTGTTAGTGTGGGGGCATATGCAAAGACTGCATATATGCCTAAGGCCTGATTTTATATTGAATGAGTCATAAAATGGAATTCAAATCCAGTTTGTTTCTGTAACAGTGCTGTGATCATTAAAAATTATTATTTTAAAAAAATATTGATAATCACGTTTACACATTGAAAGGGTGTGTAACAAAGGAATAGAGTTCATATTAAAAAGGTGAATTAGGAAATATTTACAAAGGAGCAAACAAATAACGAATCTGGCTACAAATGCATTATTTTCCTAGCAACACGAATCTCAGCCTAAGCTTTCTCTTTAAGCTTAAGTTCTGCTGGCTTCAAAAGCAAGATCTCCTCTGCTTCCGCACTAAAATTGATACTCCAGCTTCTCTGTCCTCTGGAAACTTGCAAAGCTTTGCCCGCCTGCAAAGATGGGACAAAATGGTTCAGCTGAGAGATGCAGACCATCATCATCATCATTCCAGGAGGATCCACATCATCTAACAAGTCTGTTGAGCTATGGGATATAATGAATTATGGGAAAATATTACTGCTACTCTGAAATTTGAGCAGTCATGGATGGCTCAGAGGCATTTAGAGAAGTGCCAATCTACTGTAGAAAGTTTGATATTACAGTGATGTCTTCTGCTTCAGCTGACAAAGGGTTACCAAATGCACAGAAACAGGTTCTGCATTTTTAAAGTGCTCCCTCTATCAAAACTCCAGCGAGTTAATAATTATATGTAAAACTTTTTAGAGGAAGAAGCAGGTCCACAAAGTTTATGCAAGAGTCAGTGCCAATGCAGGTAACTCCTGTGGCTGCACCAAAGTGAAATTCCTTAACAAGTGATTCTTCTCTACGTTAGAGCTATGTAAGGGAAAGAAGACATATCTTCTACTTGTGTTATTTTCTACCCATGTGGTAGATATGTTTCCTGTGGAAGAAAAGGGTTGTGTATCTTCGTAATAAAAAACGGAGAGAATGTTTAAATCTTTTCTAAATCAATACTTTGACTCAGGATTTTTCCGGGGGAGTAGAGTATCATCTGCATTGGTCATTTTAACCCTGAATCAAAGTCCTTAAGCATACACTTACAGGAATTGTGGAGATGCTTGTGCAAAATGAATGGGATGTGAGCAGATACTGATTTGTAGGCATTGCAACCAAGTTAACAACTGCATAATTTTCCAAGGACAAAGTCAAAAGCTGCAAGTGCTTCTCTATATTAGATAAATATAAGATACTCATACATTGTTTTTATAAATGAGTTAAACCACTAATATGCAGTGTGAAAATGAGAAGGGGTGTACATGAATTAGCTGCTATCCTTCTGTTAAGCATTCTTAAGTCTGTCATTCAGCATAGTGGGTGTTTGCATGCCAAGGTTAAAGCGCATCAACACAAAATCCCCAAATAAGTCTTTGACTGTCTGAGAATTTACCTCATAGTCTCATTGGACATTCAGGCCAGGTCTGCAATGTAAAAAGATGATAAGCAATGCTCAGAAACCCAAATAATAGGCAACGTAGATTACCTGACTGAAATCAGAGCTAATGTCTGCATAACATCTCATATGTCTGCATAAAGCTGTTTGAAGATGAGCTTCAATCAAGAAGGTCATCTTTTCTCAGAAGGCTTCAACAGGAAGAATATGAGGGTGTCCAGGTAGCATCACAAAATCAGTTCTAGCTTGAGGCACCTCTGATATTTACAATTGGCCAAATTAGCTGGTTGATTCTAAGGCAGCATGTAAGAAATAGTCTCTGCTCACATCTCCATCACCTTCTGAGCTTTAAAAGAAGTATGTTACATTGAGGATCATAAATGAACTTGGCTGATTTATGCAGCCTTTTGGAGATGACCGGGATTATAATAATTCAAAGATTAAAATAGTTTTGGAGGGCAAACAAGAAGAGAAGCAGAAGCTTAGGAACCTACCCTTATCGTTTCTCCTAAGCTCTCCACCTAAAGTGGCACTTCTCTACCTTCTTTGCTATATCACACAATCATTTTTATTTGCAACCAAATAAAAAATAGGGTTGAATGTAGGATGCTTTTCCTGTTCTTTGCTTCTTTTTTTGAGGGTGTTTAAAATTTGGAGGGGAGAGGGATGGCTGATTTTATTTTATTATTTTTTTGATAATTGTTTTGTTAACCACCTCCTCAGAGGCTACAAGAGACTCTCAAGACCACCACTGAGCCACAGACTCAAGGCTGAGTAAGCTAGAGTAAACTCTTTCAATAGCAAGAAAGTCACTCATCTACCCTGATGGCAATGAGGAAAAACAACAATCCTGCTTTGCAGTTTCATCCACTGCTGGAACCACATGGCCATGCTCTGTTCCCTTCAAGGGCATATTCTAAAGGTGAGTCTTGCTCTAGAAGGCAAGCTTTTGTTTCAGGCAGGTTGACTACTTAACAGGATTATCCGAATTTTAGAAATCCATGCAGGTTTCATTCACTGTAAGATGTCTCTCTTGTTTTCTTTAGAAAAATGAATTCAGCTAATACTTAATAAAAATGGATCTATGCTTGTTACATACAGCAGCTGTCCAAAGAGGAGCAAAAGTGGGAAAAAAATGCACTTTCATTGAAGTGGAAATATGGTATAATTTTTTTTGTGTCTGTTTTTGTCCTAGTCAATTAACCCTTGTACCTGCATACAGTCCTCAGAGTCCCATATCCATAGCCAGGAGCCCATGAAGAAAAAAACATATATGTACAAACAAACCACCAGGAGAGACTTTCTTCAGATTTGAATCTAGACACATTGCACCATGGTGAATGTCACCAAGTTTTTACAATAACAAACACAATTTATTTTAGGAAAGGAATACTCCCACCCCCAAAGCTTCTGTGTAAACAAACTGTGCAACCGCAACTACACAAAAATCCTAGTTCATATTAGCATAAAGGATGCACTTCGCATTCTTCAAAACATTCTTGAGATATTTAGAATGACCATATTTTAGTTCGAAAAAAAGTCATAGCAAAATGATAATAAAATAATTTGTGTTATAAACTGCTATTATAAGTGATCCTGCTGACCAAGAGACTTGAGTGTTTATCTTACTGTCACCCAGCACTATAAAATGTCACAGCCATGAAGTTTTGAGCACTTATCTTACCAATTTTGCTGCAATGGTAGTGCTATTTGGGTCCACACCATCTGCCTATGTGCTTACCCCAGAATTTCACATGAGATTTTAATGACAAGATGTATACTATAATAAAAGAAGGAGAAGTCTTTGAACATAGACAAATAGAAATGAAGGCTAAAGAAAAGAAGAAAAATACACAAATTAGATCTAAAGTGGTTTACTCAGTAAGATTTACTGTAAATCTGAGATTCAGGGCAAGTTGTAAACAAGGCTAATCCTACCAAAGAAACACTGGTTACTGCAGAGATCAATTGCCCATACCATGTCATTGACCAAGAAATCTAGAAGAATGGACTAACTGCATAGCCAAGGCATAAACAACATTTACCGTATATAACCTAAGAGCTCCCAGAAAAGGTTAAAAAGCCAGAAGAGAATTGAGAATAACAACCAGCATAGACTCTTTGTTCTCTTAATCTTTACAGTCTAACTTTGTGTTCTCCAAGATATTTGGCCCTTCAAAGTGGAAGAGGTAATTGAATTTCAATCATATCATGATCAGATTCAAAATAACCTATAATGGCACTCATTTCAATATTGCACAGTGCTGATTTTTATTCTGGGTGTAGCGTCTGTTCCTTACTGTAGGAATTTCCATATGCTCTTTGCCCTGAATTTCAAAGAATAACTTTGTCTAATGGAGCTGAATATTGAGATTTTTTCCCCCACGACTTATGGGTGCAATTTGAAAGGGGGAAAAAAAGTAACATGTAAATGAAAAGCATGCACAATGCTATGTGATGATAAACAGCCCTTGCAATTTGGTTAGCTATAGCTTGTTCTTCTTTCCCAGAGGCACTAGTCACTTTTATTATGAGATGACAGCTGAGTTTTATTCTAAAGATTGTGCAGATTTCTCACCTGACTAACTCATGCCTTTATCATATTTCAGGTCAGGGAGCAACACAAGCTGGGGTCTATTTTTCTTCTTCTCATGGCTGTTCTCCCCTTTCTTTATGTTGAATTCTATTTCTCAGCCCCACCAACAATTTCAGTTTTTTCAATTTTATTTATTTATTTATTTAAAGTCAGATTTCAGAACAATCCTTATGCTTTCTTTCACAGGGCATCCTGTGCATGGTCCACCTTCCATTCTCTAAACCTAGACCAGCTATGCTGTAGCCATAAATTGAGTTGGCTGTTATGTGGATTAACAGACTTCTGCTTCCATGTTCCTTCATCACCATGTCCACCTTCCAGTTGTGAGTTCTGGAAATCACGTTTTCTGTATTGCTGCACACAGACAATTTGCTGTAATAGGAGAGTTAAAGGACCTGGGAGACTATTAGTGACATTTATCATAACAATTTACGTAACTTAAGGGGTAAAGCACTGAGTGCAGTTCAGAAGTTCAACTATCTGCTATGCTGCTGGTCTGCAGGGTTACTTTGGGCTAGTTGCTGCCTTTTGGTGTTTTGGTTTCCCATGTCCAAATAGGCAAATTATGCTAGTCTGCTTTGTGAAATACTTTGAAATCATGTATGTCTTATATATGAAAGATATATAGAAAGATATATGAAAGATATATGCCCAGATAATAGTGTCTACTATTTTAAACATGCTTGTATACATTTGGCAGGGAGATATTCGCTCTCTCAGTTCAATACAATAGCTTCCATTTCTGAGTCTGTGGCTTTGAACTAGATCGGCAACATTATCTCTATCTCTTTTGAGCCATTGATAATAGGCTGTTCAAGTCTGGAATGATAGTGAGAATAGACTTGCAATTTGCTTTCCCAGTTCTTACAAACACTGGCCTCCTTTTTCTGTCAAACTAGCATTGCTCACCTTCCCTGCTTTTGCTTAATAAAATAAATATGAATTAAACAGATAGTCCACATCAGCACAGACAGGTCATGAAATCAGAAAACTTGGATAAACACCAGCCAAGCCAGATGGAACATTTAGTTAGCAAGCAGATTGCATTAAAAAGCAGTATTAAAAGCTAAATCACAACAGTTATTTTTTCAGGGTTGGTAAGATCATCCTTAAATATTGCTGCTGTATTTGGCTTTGTCAATTACTTCTAAGATAGACTTTGGAAACTTCAAGGTCCCAAAATTGAAGAGTAGATTGAATACTCTCCAGAAATTTTGCTTCAGTGATTAAAATCTCTGCAAGCTTCCTACACAGCTCATGCTCTGTTCACCAGCTCATGATATGGAGAATACCTATGGCTTTGAAATCATCTCCATCTAGTAATGTACACTATTTAAGTCATTTTAGCAGTAAAATTCAAACTCTAAGTTGCTCTTACGTTGCGACTCACAAGACTTAAGACCTTCTCTCTATGTTACTGGTTCAGGATCTAGTTTCAGAACCAAAACCTCTCAAATCTGAATATTTTCAAGTAGACCTTTTACTTGCCAGATGAGAATAAACATGGCTTTCACATTACACAGGGCATGTGAATTTGTTTATTTTTTCCTCAAAATCTTCCTTTGAAAACCCTACCATGTGCACATTTTGTTATTTTCCCTTCTCAGTTTTATCTTCAGGAAACAAAGAAACAATTTTATAAAATAATGGAACAATTTGCAATTTTCCCTCCAAATGGATGGGAATTGGAGGTTAAGCCCCTATGGACCAGCCCATGGTTTTTATCATTAAAGGGATGAAAGATGAGGTGAAGTGTCTTGAAGTCATGGTTCCTGGATATAAGAATATTCTAAGCAATCTACTGGGCAAACAGAGCAGATTTTCTCATAGATTTTTTCTTCAGTTCATGTGATATATTCATAGACCCCCAATGATTTTAAAAAAATATCTTAAATGTTCCATAATTTCTCCATTTTCCCTTACAAAGCAAAGAGGCTCAAGCAAGAACCACTTTGGCAGAAAATTCCCAGCCAATTTTATATCAAATACTGGTGCTCTTCACGGTAAGAAAAGCAAAACACAGCTTGAAGTTTACAAGACAGCTCACTCCCAGTGGGTAACAAAGCTGAGTTTTCACAAAGCTTTTTGACATTTTTAGAAACTTGCATATGCAGTTAAACACACATTAAGACTGGACACTTTCCCTCTGAAAAAAAAAAATTATGTCAGAAGTGGGATGGTTGTGATTACTGTTAAGATTTCCTCTCCCATCCTCCTCCTTTTTGTGTTTTTCCCTGAAGAAAAGAAATACACCCTGGACTTCTTTAATCTATTTGAAACACATGTTGGCCAAGGAGCTATGGTATGCTCATCTGTGGAGGCATCTGCTCACCCACCCTTCTGTCTGGGGAAGAGATAAATACAGAGGCTCAACAGAATCTTTCGTCTTTCCAGTGTGCTTGCCTCCTTAATCAAAATCCACCACTGCTGCCAACTGACAGCAGACTTATGGTTTGTAAATGTTGCAGTTCAACAGGCGCTAATACTGTATGTTATAATAACAACTTTCATCTTGAGTAAACTTGAGATTTTTTTTTGTGTGAGAAGGAGCACACTTGGTAATGTTCAGCTTTATTTTAGTTTTCTAAACAGTCTGGCAGTGTATAGATGAGGGTTAAGCATTTGTGTTTTGTGTGAAGGTGTTAAAGGTTAAAGCTACTGAATTTTCCCTGGTGTTACCCTGAGAATCAGAAAACTTAAGCAGGAAAGAAAAGATATTCATATTGTTTAACATTATGCAACTAAATCTAAGCCTCTCTAGACGTCAAAAATTCAAGGCTCTTCAGAGACGAATTCATGGAAGACTAACGCAAACATTTTGGATTAGACTATATATATTAGCATCTCATTAACTAAGAGGAGAATCTAGTCTTTCAGCTTAGGCAACTAAGAGGCCCCAGAAGTGGACAGAATGAACAGACTTTAGGTCTGCTCTCAGCTCTGCCACTGGCCTGTGTAAGACCCTGCACAGCTCATTTTTCCTCTGTGCATCTGTTTCCCTTCCATCATATATGAATGTATCCAGCTTTGAGGAGAAGGCTGGACTAGAAATCCCCAGAAGTCCATTCTAGCCACATTGCTTTGCTTCGACGTAGCAAGCAATCTCACTGGGACGTAAACCAACTCGTAGTAACTTTAGGTACAGCATCTCACATTAAGGAGCTCTGCTTTCTTACTAAGTAGAGGAGGCCTAAACAGCACTGTTATAGAAACATCAAAAGATAAAACCACAGTACTTGGGCTTGTCAGACTGACAAAGATCCACCAAGTCCCTGCCCGGATCATTCCCATTCGTTTAACAGAGCAAGCTGATTAGAAAACTGCAACATGCAAACAACTTAAAAATAAATATTTGAAATAAATATTTGAAGAAGAAAAAATAACCAGAGAGAAAGCTGCTAAAAAGACATGAAAGTGCCCACCTTTGTGAAAGATAACAATCCTATCAGATTTAGAAACAGTCCAGCACTTCAAATGGAAAACCTTTTATTCTTTACCACATTCCTGTGAGCAAACCCTTATTGCTGTTGGAGAGGCCTGGCCTCTATGGGTCCATGCAAAGCTGGGGCACATGGTGCATGGGTGCATTTGCAGAAAGAAGCGCTTACACTGGCAGCAGTAGCAGAACTTTAACTCGCCTGCCTGGCTGCAGCAGGCCAAGGAGTAATATGGTCTCATAAACATCTAGAGAAATTGGTGGGCTTGGTATGTTTCTCTGATAGAAATGCTTTTTTTGTATTCCTTCCATTGGTGATTAACTAACTCCAGTGTCATACCTCTTAACTGCCATAATTTGTCATTCACCCTATAGCTATGAGTTGCTCAGTTTTATGGAGTAACATACAGAAGCATTTGACCCTCACTTGGCTTTGCCTATGGCTATATGGGTATCCTACAGACAGAAATAGTCAAGTTACCTTTACCACACAAAATGAAATGTTACCGGAGAAAACTAAGGAAAAAGAAGGGATACTGACAGCAGAATTCACAGTCTCTCTCCTCTGAATCTTGTGCCTGCTTTACCAAGTTAACAGCACTAGGAGATGAACACAGACTTGACTATAGCTTTGATGGAATGTTGTTTTATAAGCATCTCAGAAAACAACATCTGGCTGCATAATTGTCTGAGGGCTTCCTCTTATGAGATTACAGTGATTTGGATGAGAAGGAATGGAGAAAGAGTCAGGATCAGTTTTGTTCAGGAAAACAGAAACTGATCTGTTCCAAACAAAACTAACTTAAGGGGGAAGAACCCACAACAAGGTTAAAACCACAAAGTTAAGAAAGAAATCAGTTTGGGATTCGAGGTTCAAATAATACCCCACTGAGATTATAAATACTTTATTTTGAGCATGGGAGAAGAGGCACAATCTCAAAGGAACAGTCAGAGCCACAAAGGTCAGGTGAAAAGAGAGCCAAATCCTGATAGCAACAAGCTTAGAGATCTTAGCCAGAAAGTTCAGAGTTATAGGCATGCTCCTAAGAGGCTAAGCAGGATGGGCTCCTGTTGAGACCACAATGCATCCTAGATTTAATAAGACACTTTCAGCAGAGATAAGTCTAGCTGAAAGCAAAACAAAAATACGGTGGGGTAAAAGGAAACCCTGGCCAAGGGAACAGAAACAACATGCAAATGGCAAGGAGGTACATTTTAAGTAAGAAGATGGCTTACTGAAGGTATTTATCTGGTGGAGAGCAAGCACTGAGCATGATTCCTGCTGAAGGAAGTGTGCTTTCATCCTTTAGACCTAATCCTTGAAAAAATGTTCCAGCCACTACCCAGGGAATAAGAAAAAACGAAAAAGGAAAAAGAAGGAAAAAGAAAAAACAAAGAGAAAAAGAAAAAGAGAAAAAGAAAAAAACAACCAAGGGAGTTCAGCAGCAAAGCTGATACTCAAATCTTGGAGATGGAGGTTTGAAAGTGTCTGTACATACAAGTGGAGACAAATAGTTCTGTTCTGAAGGAGAAAGGCCAGAATCAACCAGTGAGAAAAAATCTTTGGAACTAGAAGGCTGGCAAAATTGTAACTTATGATTCTTGCAATTACCAGCACAGAATATCAAAATGGCACTAAGTCAAAAGAAGGTCACTTGCATCCTGGAAGCCTGACTGGCTCCAGCAGCCCTTTCGTCTGGTCTTCATTATTCTGTCAGATTTGGATAACTTTAGAAGTGACAGGATTAAATATATATACATATGTCACTTCCAAAGTGACATATATACACATATGTATATAAACAAAAATCAGTGGCTATCCTGTTGAATGAGTCATCCACTCTCTGTTAGCACTGAGCCAAGAGTCTATAAAGCAGGTTAGGTTAATGCATCCTGCAGTCTCTATGTATTGACCACCCCTAGAGGTCACCTCCAACCTGACATGATGGTACCAAAAGAGCTCTACTCTTCTCCTGGAAACTGAAGGTCATAGGATCTCTGCTTCCTTGCCCTTTCTCCCAAGGAGATGCAGCTAGACAGCCTGTCCCTGTAGTCAAGCTCATCCTTCACTGCCAGTCCTTACCAGTGGTTTATCTACAGCAAAGGGAGATTCTGCCTGGAGGTGTTAGCAGCTACTCCTTCTCTCCCTCCCTTCTCTGGGGAGAACTTAATGCTAACAGCTTCTTAAAATGAACACGGCATCTCATATGTTTGAGGATTAGCACATCAGTCTTTCTGCAGAGCCCAGAACAAGTATATTTTTACTTTCCTTGCATTCTGGCATTTCTTCACACATCTGATTGCAGCTGGAAGAAGGAATTCATGTTTTGAGGGGAAGAGAGGTCCAACCTGAATGAGCCTTTCACTGCTGTGTGCCCTGTATAGTTACACGGACAAGATACATACACAGCTCAAACTCACTGTACAATCTAGGGCTGGGGACCAGCCTTCAGACTCTGAAAACTTTTGTGAGAATCTATCCAGTGCCTTTCCTGTACAGATATATTTTTCTCCAGAACTGTGATAACAACAGCTGAAGATGCCTTAGGGTGACTGGAGTCATATTTTCCTCTGCGGATTAGACTATTATTGTATATCCTAGAAGCACGCTTATCCAAAAATTTTCTTTATAATACAGAGCAGAAGTCTCCTTTAAGTCTAGAAGATAGAAGTGGTCTGGTTTTTTTTTTTCCTGTGCTTTTTTTTCATTGGTTTTTGTTTGTTTGTTTTGTTTGTGTAAAAAGAAAAAATTAAGAGTTATGTCAGTATGATTCCATAATTCTGCAAAGTTCTTTAGCTTTTATGGCAAGACCTATCTCCTTTATCTGCAGTTTATGATTGGTGATATCACAGTATTTTCATGCCTAATAATAAGAAAAAGCAGGTTACACCAAAGTAATAACTTTAAGATGGTGAAGGGCTAGGCTTTGAGACAATAAACAAACTTAATTAGCAATAGGAGTTATTTTTGCTTAATAAAGGAGAAAGGAAGACTAGAGCTTCTAGTAGACCTCAGCAGGGATGAAAGGTTTCTGCACCAAACCAATTCTAGTTTCAAAAGCATATTAAGACACTCACAGAAAGAGAAATTCACGTTTCCAACTCAACCTCATTATCCATAGGTTTTATGGCTTATAGAGAACTGTGCTGTCAATCCCACAATACATGATGATGAGAGGCAAAGACAGCAATACTACTGCCTCAGAGGACAGTAAGTTTGAGGTGGACAGGAAGGTTCAGACCTACAAACCTGCTTATTCTATGGAACGAATACACTCTTCAGATGGGCTGTTGCTCACTGCATGCTTCAGAGTGTTGCTCCATGGCTGCAGATCTAACTATGCAACACTTACTCCTATTCCTTTTCAAAATGCTTCCCACATCCCAGGTTTTTAATTCCTATTAGTTAGGGGGTTGCTAGAAACACAGCTGATGTATATGCAGTGTAATTGCACATGAACTGCTGAAGAAAGAATTGAACACTAGTGTAAGAACCAGAAGACAGCAAAGTGAGGGGAATGCTCTTGCAGTATCTCATGCTTTTGAAACTTCACAAGAAACTTCACAAGAAACATCATCCACGACTTTAATACTTCAAAGAAAGACAATTAGAAGAAATCATCCAACAATGAAAAATCGTTATTAAATCTGCAGCAAGCTATCCACTAGGGTGTTTTGTTAAGACTGGGCTTTTAAAGAGAAGCCTAAAGCACTAACACAATATTGACAGCATTTGTAATGAGGAATCAACACTGAGACTACACACAAAACGTTAGTAAAAAGATAAGGGGCTCTTTCAGACAGAGCAAGAGCAATTCAGAATAGCTCTTATCTAGCAATCCCTGCTTGCACCATGAAACCTGATTACCTCTCAGGAAAACTAAACCTCAGGTCTGGCTGCAAAAATTTCAAATACTTAGACTGATTTTGCAAGTATCTTCATAGACAGTTACTATGGGATTTTGCTCATACCTTGCAAAAGGAATAACAATGTTCAGTAAACTAAAGAAAAGCCAAACCCTGGAGTTAGGAAGGTTTGCATTTTCTTGTTAGTGCTTTCAGATTTCCCTTGATCTCATCTTTGGTCTCTTAATTGTAAATTAACTTCTCTCTGATCTTGGCAGGTCTTCCTTCACAAGAAATAGCAAAGTTTTCATTTGTGACTAGCACTGACCTACAGCTGAAGACACCTAAAATACTGTTTAAGCTCATTTTCTGTTCTATTGTGAATTTCAGACCTGCACCCAGAAATTTCCTTCCAAACTGGTGATGAGTTTTTGCAGGTCTTATTTAATAACACAGCTAAGTCGCTAATTTAGTTAATTATATAACCACATGGACTATCAGCTGAGCTTCTTACTGCCTTCTACTGACAGCAGTGGCTGAAAGCAAGAGCCGTGTACAGTCTCTGGAAACTCATGACAACAAAAGAGTTGTGCTGAAGTCCACAAAATGTGTGAGTAGACGCAAAATCAAAGGCAAAAAAGGATCCCAGTTACTGTGTCAGGTGTCATTTCCACAACTCAAACAAAGGCTGTTTAAATGTTTTTACACTCTCCAAATAATATTTAAAACACATCTATTTTTTTCTGATGGCTCAACTTCTTCATGTCAGTAATCTCCCATGGTGGCAACGTGCAAAGAGGTGACCAGAGGTCCGCTGGGATAGGAGGCAACATACTAATATGTTAGAGCAGGCAGCAGAATGTCACTCAAGTGTCACTTAAGTAAGAGAGCCTGGGAGCGCATTTTTTCCGTATACAACCAAAAGGGTGGGGAAAAAAGTCCTGTTTGCCCTTATGGTGAATTCTGTCATTTATGTAAATTAGAACAGAATTCAAGAAATGTGGCATGTCTGAGTGTAACTGCTGGGAAAAATTACACAGCAGCTGCCAATGTCAATAATTTATTATTAATTGGTTCCACAGCCATTTCTGAAACAGTCATGCCAAGAACCTGTGCAACAGGATAACAACGTTATAGGGATTGGTAAAAGCATGCATTTCTCTATTGTTGTCCTAGTAATTCCCCAAATATTTGTGTATTACCCACTTGGGTACAGCTGTTTTTAAGATGCAAGCATTATTACAAAATACAACCAAACAACAACAAAAGCAGCAAAAAGACAAATCCCTGAATTTGTGTTCACCACAAATACATGAAGACAGAAATGAACATAAATCCATTTTGCAGCAATTATACATATAGATACGGTTTCTCATCAGAATTAAACAAGGCTTTGGAAACCTGCCTCCTTGACTTTGTAGAGGCTGAATCCAGTTCTGTTTTGATATTGTATGTTATCAATTAATTTGACTGAACTTCCTGGGCAAATTATTAAGTTCCCATGCCACTTCCTCATTATCTGTAAAATAGTAATACTATTAGCCCTAGTACTTTACAAAGGAGATCAAGGATTATACAGAACTACGAATCATTCACAAATCCTGGTTGAAAACTGCATGCCAACAGTTTCCTTTTATCTGAAAACTCCAAACTCTCTTCAGAGTCATTAAAAGAAGACTTAATCGAACATTATTTTATAAAAACAAAATAGTAAGCATTTAAGATAATTATTTGCCTACAATCACAGCTTGACTGCTATTCTTGTTTTCTAAAATGTATCTATTTTTGAAGGTGACCTGCATTACTGCAGTGTTAATAAAAATGCACTGTGTGTAATCGGTTATTATTTTATCTCTAAGCATACTCAGTTGCTCAAAAGGTGTATGCGTTCTCAAGGGGAGCATCGTGCCAGCAACAGAAGACTCTTCTTCAGGAAAGAAGGGGGTCAAATCTTTCCCCAAAGTAGTAAGTCTCCAGTGATACTAATCTATTTAACCACTGCATAATATATTTCATGTTTATATTGTTATAATATCTTGTACTTTGCCACTTATTTAGTATTTTGCCACAAGAATAACTTATTTTCCTGTCACTGTAGATACAAGTGCCTTCTGAGATCCCACTGGCCACGGTTCAGGTGAAAATTTTTCTCTTGAAAGAGAAATACTTAAAAATATGTTGAGCTGCTGAAAAATAATTTAATTTTCAAGAAAAACTGCCCAACCATTTACATTCTTCTTGTTTTGCTTCCAGTCATGTGCTGTTGATATACTCCCTGAAAAATTTAGAGGTTTGCCTAAAGAAGCATCTCTTTTTTTTTAACGCTTTTTCTTAGAAGACACATACAGGATTCTAGGGATACAGGGAGGACAAGACCCTTGATTTCCAGTACACTTGATTGGTGGGGCAAGGCAGGGAAGCAAGGTGTCTGAATAACATGCAGCTTTCAGCCTGTGCTGCACAAAAATAGTAATATCTATTTAGAGGACGTACTACAGTATATAATACCCTGCATTATGGCTTGATTAGCTGTAAATAGTAATTACACATAGTACCTGTCATCCTATCAAATTAAAATTTGAAGTCCTATAAGGTATAAAATTGGATATGGTGTGGATTGAGAATGAAAAAGCCTAGGTGAAACTCCTTGGTTAAACTCAGATACTCTGTGTAAACTTGGGCAAATCATTTCATCTTTCCTCCTTTCCAATTTTCACAGAGAAAATGGAAATCACACATTATAAAAGTTGTGCAAGGTTATATACAGTTTGGCTCATACTTTTATGCCATCTAATGAAAGAAGGATCTACGGCTTATTTCTCAATAATTATCTCTTCCCCTAAGATCTGCCAGGGTGGTGCCAATCTTCTGGGTCACTTCTGCCCTGTACTGGGGACTGGAGAGGCTGGAGAAATAGCCACTGTCTGACGCCTTTTCCCTGCACAGCACCCTAAATGTGGTAAGTACCTGCAGGATTGAAATACAGCTCTTGGAACAAATTCATTTAGTTTTTATCCTCTATTGGCATTATTTAATAGATGGATGGCCTTTAGTAGATTAGCAACAGGAGGAACTTACATCTTTTCAGTCTATATTCCTTGGTGAGGAGTAATTTTTAGTTCTGTATGGAATCCACACCGTGAGCAGACAAATGCAATTATAAGTTTGGATATTTCTGTGTAGTACATCATTATGTATTTAACAAAACTCTACTGTACACGAAAGCTACTGATTCTACAGAAAACATCCAGCCGACCATGATTAATAAGGTAACAGAGAATACAAAACATTTTAGTCCAAATAGCACATGTGCATCCCATCCTTTCACACAGGTTTTCATATCTATAGGGGAAATCTCTCTTCAAAAAGAGAAAAAAATCTTAAAAAGAAATACAAATATACATACATAGGAATGTATTTGACAATTTCTCCACACTTGGTATGGCTTTGGCCAGGGCCTGGTGAGACATTTCACAGGGATGATAGCACAAAAGAAAAGTTGCATTGGTTCCAGGCTCACATTGTGACTGGTCTGAACTTTATAAAATACATGAATTCAGGAAGAAAAGAAGCTCTAAATAACTACTTGAGCTTGCAGCGTCCAATTCAATGTGGGAATCCATTCTGAAGGGAGAGTAGCAAAGATCGGCCACACAGGAACCATAAGGTCTTCTATAAAATATACGCTCAAACGTTGATGCTCATGAGTTAGCTCCTATCTCTCAAAACTCTACATTGGACTTCTCATGCTTGCCACAGCAAATTTTAAAAATCATTGTATAGACTGTCCAGTAAAACCTCTTCAGGAAGGGCAACAGTTACTGAAAGATGGAGGAGCCATAGCTCCGGTCTTCACAGTAAACTACTACATTTTGCTCTAAAGGCAAAACAAGCAAACTTGATCAATTCCACACAGAAATAAATATCACAACTTGCAGTCAGATGCTCAAGTGATCTAAAGTGCGCCATCTTGATTAATTCCTGGGCAAATACAGAGATTTATATCAGTCTAAATCTGGCCTCTGTTACCACCCACAGTAGATGAAACTCCAAGCTGGGTCTGAAAAATCAGTCCTCTGCAGAGACTTCCAGTGTGACCTTAGTAAAAGTCACTCTATCTCCTTCTGCCTAGGTTTCCTTGCCTACAAAAACAGAGCAATGATACTGACCTAGAAGCGTTTAAAAGTCTTCTGATGGACATTGTAAAATGAGGGTGCTAAATACCTTTATCAGTATAGGGGAAACTAATTCAACTACCCTCTGCAAATATTTTTAAGAATGGGGCAAAAGATTTTCTTCATCTCATTTGTTCCCTCCCCAGCAGATTTTATTCTTATCTAAAACTTCCCCTTGAAAATCACATTTAGTTTTATAACATGCTTGGGAACCCTCTGGAACAGTATATACTTTATAAACGCAAGTTAAAAACCACTGTTTCCAGGCTTCTGTGTCTAACTAACAGTCATCCAAAAATGTAAACAGATTGAACATTCTGATGTAAATGCTCCATTTCTATCCCCAATGTTCCATAACATTTGAATGGGGAAGCAAAAGAACTGATCTAACTACATTTGCTTATTGGTAGGTTACACAGAGCTCATTAAATCATGTGCCTGAGCTGGATGTCAAACACTTACTTCTATTGCAAAATGAATTCAGAAACAGAGGGAATATCCTTACATATCTAGGGCTTTGGGCACTAGGATATTAGGCTGGGATATATGAACACTGCCCAGTCTAGAATGGAGTCATTAACAGAAAGCCAATATTCTCAAGTTATATCTGAAATCTTAAGAGAGCCAGAAAGACTCCTAGTACTTTCTTGGTTTAAGTCACTTGATGACAGCTTCATTTCTAGTGTCTCCAGATGTCAGACAAACTGTGATTTAACTTTATGTAATGATCTTTCAAGGGTAGGGTCAATTTTTCTCATTTCTTTAATGTATTAACATTTAGTGAATGTGAAAGGAATCCTCCATGGATGCACACTACATAGGCTACTAGATCAAAAAGACTGCTTTAAACTGAACCCAACAACACTTTCAGAGGGCCTAGAGAC
>VXAL01017287.1:6869-43168 GCA_013399475.1 Chauna torquata
ACTTCCCTGAAAACTTTAGTGTGAAAGAAGAGCAATTAGAATGTAAGGAGATAAGGAACTTAAACTTCACATTCTCATTGGCTTTATTTTTATTTATTTATTCTGTGTATGAAGAAGCTTGTGGTAACACTAATGCCTGTGACAGAGTCATCACAGTAGACTAAAATCAATCAGGTGGCTGCAGTGTTAGAGTTGGTACCATCCATTCTGCTTCTCTGATGCATGTCCCTGCCACTAAGGCAGACACGACTCCTGTAATACTGGATCAGTTCTTGACACAACATAGTTTTTTCAACCAAGTGTGTTAACATAAACTAGAATCCTTTGGTTTACCTTAATGTGTCAGGCTGAAGATGGTAGAGGTTCAGCAATGTATCCATGAGCAGATCAAATGTCTTTGTTTCAGCTATGACAATTCTCATCTGAGGCAAAAATCAGATAGAAGTGGTAATAGCTTCAGCTAGTTCATATAAGTCAACTTTTAGGTCTGAACCTTAATTTGGAAGATTGTCTCTGTGTTTTTAAGTGGGTCCTGCAAGACACCTCCTAACTTATTTTGCCAGACATTTGCCATACTCCTTCTGTGCAGAATACCCTCAAAATGACATTAGGGTTTGCCTGTGGAAGCTGGAGTACACAGATCACTCTGGTCCCCTAACCTGCTTATGTAAAAGTGCAGGTGCGCTGGCTGCACAGACTCCAGAGGATCAGATTAGGTTAATGGGACAGATTGTGTTGGCTTGCTCTGACTACATCATTTAAACCCAGCAGATCTGTCTTAAACAGGGAGGTTGGTCTGCGTGACTTCTAGATTTCCAGATTTGTTCTTTGATCCTCTCATCCCTCCTTGTGAAGTTTATCACCATGCAAAAAAAGCATGGAGGATTCTTGGGATCAAAAATAGAATAATCATTAAATATCCTGATTTTCTAGCTGTACGAGACAGTAACATCGTTACAAAGGAAAGATGCTGAGTTCTGCCAGTACTGTGCAACCTAAAATGTGTGTGCAATGCTCAGCTGAATTATGTGTCTGTAGAGTCTGGTGATCAAGTTAATGGCCTGACCTTTCCTCAAAGACTTACATTTCATATTTCTGCCTAAGCGGGGATTTCCATTGTGGTTTTACCTCAAGTCACAGTGTATTTATGTAATAAAACATACCATGACGTGGTGTCTGTATTATCTCATCCCACCTGTCTGCTGAAGAGAGATTTCTTTTATCTCTTCCTGCTGAAGGAAAACACATTGTAGAACGTACTTTCTGGCTGCTGAAAGAACAGTCTGTCTCCCCATTCCTTTCCTTCTGATGGCTGGAAAGCTACAGCATATATCACATCTATTGTCTTTTTTCTCGTCTCCTTATAGCACCAGGCAACCATTTGTATATATGCAGTGATTTGAAATCAGGTTTGAAGGATTTTTTTTTTTTTTTAAGAAGACACTGTATTCATGGCAATTTTTAAAAAAATTGAAAAACGTTGCAAAACAAATGGATTCTTAAATAACATAGACAGCATAATGACCTATTACAAAAAAGATTCCAAACAGAAATAGATCTTAGAACCATTTAGAGTTATAGAAATTCTTTGGAGATATGAACATAATATGCATATCTTGAAGAGATAACTGCAAAGGAAATAATTTGGAATACTTAGCATATTAAAGTAAATGTTTACAGCAGTACCAAGGCAATAGATTTAGGAGTGTGCCTTAAAATGTAGTGAAAGAGACCAATAAAAATAAAATATAAAAATGAGTAATAGGAAGAACTACAGTAAACAGTCATGGAATGTGTGTTCATGAGGCTCAAAGAAAACACTGAGAATAATTTTTAAAACCTATTTCCCACTATGGAAGGGAGGTGGCTACAGTTAACAATGGTTATCATGCCAGTCCTTTGGAGAATGACTGCATAAAAGAAACAAAGTATTTTTCTGTTTAGGACAATGACCCAAACTTCCAAGTTGCCACAGCAGTTTTAATGTCCATACTTTAATATTTTACAGGGTAATAAATGAAACCTTATTTGAAAAAATTCATGTACTTCTGTGCCTAAGACTTATCACATGGAAGGAAAGCTAAAATATACTGCTGAGCAAGCAAGAGCATCATGCTTCCAGAGGAATCAGGGTTAGGTTCTGTTCTATTTAACATCTTTCTTAAACATTTTGATGAGAAAATGTATGGCACAAAAATAAGCTTCTTAATACTAAAACTAGGCTGTCCCATATATTGGTTTTGATCACAAAATAATACAAACAAAGATCAGAAAAATATAATCTAAAATAGAATTGGTTCAGGATAGCATAGCTCTCGGTGATTGAAAAGAGCATGAATTAGACCACAGATTCATGGTATCTCCGTGGCTGGAATGACAGTGATTGGTATCACAATCTCAGAAATAAGAGAGATGTTCCAATGAACAACCTGAGCTGAAAGTTTGGCTGATCATTTGATAACACAAAGAGGTGAGGTCAGTAATCTTTCACTTCTTTCAAGTACCTGCTTCAAAGATTCAACAACCTCCCATATGAGAGGCCTGAAATAAAATTGGATACAGCTAGCCCTTGGAAAATACTAATGCCCCAAAAGTTCCAGGTGAAGGAGTATATGTTAAAGTCAAAATATGATTTTTTTGTATGGTTCAGGAAAAAAAAAATCATCAACAACAAAACAGAAAAAGACAACAATAATAAACAAACAAACAAAAAAACCCAGGCATCACATTTTCCCAAATCCGTTGAAAGATTCAAGCCAGCAAAAACCTCAAAAAACTGCTAAAGAGTTGGGTGAATGACTTGTGAGTGAACATTCTCAAGACGATACTATCTAAGTAATTGCTAAAAGAAAACACGATATATTGTTTTCATCAGAGTGTTAACTCCAAGGAATAAGGAAAATTATTTAGTGTAACACTTGAAGAAAGAAGCAGATGCAATAAAATTAAATAAATAATGAGGAAATAGTGCTGTGAAAAAAATTATCATAGAAGTAGGATGTTTGGAGTCCAAAGACATTGATTGGGGGGTTAAAATAAAATAGTTAAAAACTCTAAGAAAATATACTTTTGGCAATCATACCTACATTTGCAGAAATTAGTAATCTAAAATAGTTTCCTTTTGTAACTTATCATACAGGTGCGCTGGAACAAATTGGGAGCAATAGGAAAAGCAAACTAATAAATTCTTTATGATGACTAACATATTCTGTTATTTGTTTCGCCACTCAGACAAAAACATGACGGTCAGACTATTTGCTTTGTGTTGGTGGGTAGGGGGTGTGAGGAAAAGTTGATGTGATAAAGTAGACGGAGCTTTTATAGATAGAGATTTCATACGCTTCCTCCTGAGGAATCTGGTTCTTCAGTTACTAGGGTTCCTTTCTTGGCATATCTGGTGTAGGAGGATGCATTTAAAGTGCTTCTCTAAAATAAGTAAATTAACTTCCCAGAACTGCAGGATAACTTTCAGATCCATCATCTTTTGAACTCTATGGAATTTATCTAGATGTTGAATTGTGAATTTCAGGCAAGACTTTTTCCAAATTATATGCTTAAATTTATCCTTCTAAATCTGTATTTAAGGATCAAGAGTAAGTGGCCTTTTTTTTTTTCTTCACCAAAACTTAAGGAAAAAAAACCACAGATCCTTCAGATAAAAAAACAGACACAAAAGTAGATGCTATACTTCTGACAATCTTACTTCCACTTATTTAGTATGAATTCAGGAGGCTAATGTCAGGCATGCGCAGCCCCATCCTCAGCTCAATAGTTGCGGTGCATTTCTGTTGTAGTTGTAGGAGCTGAGCCAGTTTGCACCGGCTGTGGGACTCTGTCCATTACTACTGAAACTATTACCTTAATATAAAGCTTTTCTTTTTGTCCTTTTTTTTTTTTTTTCCTGGTTGCAAACTGTCACTGAATGCCTGCTAAATAAAGCAAGCCTCGGATCCAAAGCATTTTATTTTTCCTTTATCTAACCTGATTGGTTATGGAGTTGAGTATTCAAGGGTCAGATCACCCAATCTGTTGGGTATGCGTACAGAAGGCATGGTGCAGTCCAATATCTGGGCTGTTTTTAAACTGCTACAGCCAAGCAGATTGCCATTTAAATCCAGGCAGTCAGCTGCTGCTACTGACTACTGTCATTAATGTTGTAGCTTTGAGCACTATTTCACTGCTGCAAACGTTTCTTAAATTAGTTTTCCTCCCTTCTGCTGTGTTCTTGTAAAAACAATACCAGTGGGTTTTATTGGGAGCTTTGGAAGCAACTGGCCTCCACGGCATTTATTAGTGGCAGGAAGCAACAGACTTCTGTGGGCTCCTACAGAGAAGTTAAATAGCTTCAAACATTTTCTATCAGCTTAAAGCACTGTGCTCGATGGTGCAAGCACATTTCGTTTCCTTTGCCTTACCATCACCCTGGGATATCCATTCTGAAAATAGATTTGAATGAACTTGAAAATTCAAGATAAGCTCGATTGCTGATCTGTCAACAGCCCCTAAAAAAAAATAAAAAATCAAGTGACAGCTCAGAAGAGCAAGCTGCTTAGTACACTTCCTGCCCTGCTCAGTGTTTGCTATCTTGTCAACTATCAATATTTATGTTCAGTGGGGGAAACGTAGCCAAATGAGAGGACATAAGAGGGCACTGCTGAAATCAAAACTCTGCCACAAGTCACAGTTGGGCTTGACTTTTGTTTCATTAAAAATTTAATTGGAACCAAACTGAGCAGTCACAAAGCTCATCAGTGCTTCCCGTTCACAATGTTAAAGAATCAGATGTTCAAACATAGCAAATTAGTGAGAAGCATGTTTACACTCTGGTCCCTTATTACTGAAAACGGTTATTTGATAAACAAAGAGGCACAGCCAGGAAGAAATGCCAGCGTTTGTTGACAGATTTATTGTGCCTTGGTGACTGCACCTTATACCGCTGGGTGGACCAGGAATGGTGCTTCAGTGAGTACTCTTGAAGAACTGATAAATAAAAGAGAGCAGCCAGCTGCCTGTGAGCTCTAAAAAAACCTCAGAGCAGAAACAGTACAGGACTTTGACTTCGTGCAATACTGATAGCACTGTTCTAAACCAAGGAGTTTACACATGTGCACAAAAGGGAAACTTTTTTGCAACATGCAGAAGGATCTCAGAGGGCAATATACTTACACAGACAGGATCTTCACTGTGTTCAGGGTATGTTCTTTGCCGTGTTGAGAGAATATGTTACTACTCATAGGTAGACAGCATATGTTTTTGCTTTCATTTCAGTGGAAGCTGTATAGTACTGCTGCACTGCTGAAACTATAACCTGCTTATTTCAAAGCTTACCCAGTCCAGCTATTCTGATGAAAATTAAACTGAGAAAAACAGTTTTCTTCTTTCTGGGCTTTAAAGAGTCAAGGTTTCCCTTGGGAATGAATGTAATGCTTCAAGTCAGAGGAGCTTCTTCTACCTGGTTTAATTTCAAACAGCTTGCAGCTGGAAGACAAACAATAATAAGAATCTCTTACGAAGGCAACAAACACAGTTCAGGAACAAGTGAACAAATTTATATTTTGTAAAGTCGCTTCTTAGCTGAGATCAGGATCTATATGCAAAGTTGCAGATCAGTCAAAGCTTAACATGGGTAAAGAAAATGAGGGAAGAATAACAGTAAGTTTATAGTCATCTGTGGAATTACTAACTGTGAATCCATTAGATTATGTAATTTTCATAAGAAAATCTTAATTTAGTAATCAAAGCTGTTAAAATTAATTACTCTCTCTGCCATTTTTACTGCCAGTGGGATTGCCATGAAATTGTTGTACACTAAAAAAAAGGGATTCTTAAAGGTACTTGGGAAGTCTTCTGTATTTAATTGGGAAGTCCTTAAATCTGCTTAATTGGGTCTGCTTAATCACATGGGTAATAGATTTAAACCTACAGACACCGACAACTGCAATTTATGTGGCTTCGATTTCCTTTAAATTGGATTCAATTGATTTAAGTAATGCCTGCGTGCAGGTTGCAGGGCAACTACCCCTTCATCAGGGCTTTGAGACAACACGCTGAGAAACCTGGTCTGAGCCAGCAGGGCCTCCTGTGGGCTCTGTGGTTCCTACTGCTCCATGCTGGCATCCTTCAGGTCACCAGGTCTTGTCTCTTGCCCTTGCTACTAGCACTGAGCGGGCATCTGGTTACTCATTTTCTTTTTTTTCATGCTCTGCAAGTATTTGGAACATAATAATACTGACTAGTGATTTTTATTAATTGTTAATTCATAATAATTGTATTCATTATTAGCAATTTGATAGCTCTTATATTTTTTTCTTTTAGGAATCAGTGCTTTTATTGCCATTTAATTACTGATGACTTTAATAACATCTGCATTGGCAAGGGTACTCAGTTATTCAATCCATTGGCTAAAATCTTTTTCATCTTTACTATTCCTTTTCTTTAGAGATTCCAGAATTATTATGAGCAGAGTGTCATCAGATTGGTCGTATAGGACACTTCTCTATTAAAATAAACCAGGGATCCTGGACCTGCTTGTATCCTGATGTGAGTAAGAGATGACTATACTGATAAAATACTGTCTATTTTCCCACTAGTTAACCATCTTCAGGATTTAGCCTCTTAACATGCTGCCCAGCCAGTCGCAGTTGCTTGTGTGAAATACATACTGCAAGTCTTCTAAAAGATGGTTGAGAACTATATACACGTCACTGCATATAGTAGCCTAAAGGTAACCTTTGAATCCACAAGAAATTCTTGAACTTGCAGCATAAATCCTCAGGTCTGTCTTCCCATCATATTGTGAAACTACAACCTTGTCCAACCATGTTATTTCCCAAAATAGTAATGTTATGTTTCATGCTGAGCTGGTCTGTGTACGTGTGTGATGTTACTGGTAGGGCTGAACCTAGTGTGAACCAAAATTTACCGTATACAGAGTTGAACAGCAAATATGGTCATATAACACCTTTATATTCTCCAAGGTATGCTTCATAATGTATAGCTATGTGTATGGGACGCGGGTGCCCCTCAGTGCCCCGCGGGGCTGCTGCGTGAGGCGAGGCCGGGGCTGCCCCGTGCCGGACACAGCCGGTTCCCGCCGGCTCCAACGGCCCCACCGCAGGGCACGGCCGGGCCCCGCAGCCACGGGTGGGCGCCTCGGGGACAGCCTGGGGAAGAGAGGGCACGGCGCTGCCTGGCAGCCGGGAGAAAGCCTGGGCAGAAACGGCCCCGCCGGCACCCAGGGGAGAGGAGGAGGAGGAGGGCAGGAGGGGCTCCGGGCGCCGGGGCAGAGTTCCCCCTGCAGCCCCCGGGCAGCAGCCCCGGGGCGCTGGAGCAGGTGTTTCCCTCAGCCCCGGGGAAGGCCCCACGCTGGAGCAGGGCACAGCGTGAGGAGGAAGGGGCGGCGGAGAGGGGCTGTCAGGGGCTGGCCCCAGCTCCTGAGCTGCTCAGGAATGGAAGAGTAAAGCTGGGCCTTGGAAGAACAGGTATGTATGTGTGTGGTAACGTGTTTTAATTTTTGTCTTTGTTTCTTTCCATCCAACTCTACTTTAACTGCTAATAAACAAAACTAATGTTCCCCAAGTCAAGTCTGTTTTGCCCATGACGGTAACTGGTCAGTGCTGACCCTGTCTCTGTCTTGACCCTTGAGCTTTGCCATCTTCTTTTCTCTTCCTGTCCTGTTGAGGAGGGGGAGTGGGAGAGCAGCTGGGTGCGCCTGTGGCAAGGTCAACCCACCACGTTATGAAAGTTCTACCTTAGAAAATTCATTCCACGTTTTTATTTTCTACTAGTCATTAAAAAAATAAGCACATTAATCTGCATGTTCATATTATTAACTGAGATTTGTGCAGCATGCCAGATCTTCAAATGTTATCAGTTTGTGTAGTACCACTCTGGGGGTGTGGGGGGGAAGTACGTCAGTCTGCAGAGACTGAAGAACCAAAATTCAGTGCTGTTTTAAGTAAGTATTTTTGGCAAGAGGAAAAATAGATAAAATTTATATCAGTGAATATTAGAGAAGTTGAATCCTGATTTTCTGTTTGTGTTGCTGTTGTCTGTGACTGCAGAGTCAATCAGTTTGTATTTATTACCAATGTACAAATGCACCATATGGTTAAGTGCAGGTGAACTTCACTAATCTCTCACCTTATGAGGATGGCTTCTACCAACATCTCAGAAGGCCATTCCGCTACAGAATTCCCCAGCAAAGGCTGATTGTTCTGGTATACACAAACTTAATCAAGAGGACAGTGACAATGTCAGCTGAGTGTCTTAAGGCCACATCTGCAGGCCTGCACAGTAATTCAATTAGTAAAACGCAATCCAAAACCACCCACCTTGTCCATGTTAAAAACAGGCGTTATTAGAGCTCTGTGTTAGACGTAACTTTGTGGTAGATCTCCTGATCATATTACTGAGCTTACGTCCTTCCAAGCACCCCACTGATTTACAAAGGACTTAACATACCCTTTTTTAGCACAATTGCTGTACTGGAATTTACTAAATTTGAGTGATATTTAATTTATACCCCTACTGTGCCTTTTAGAAGTGCTACTCAGCCATTTATTAGTTTACATTCTCAGGAATTTCCCTTGAAGAGTTTATTTTCTTAGAAAAGATGCTAACAAAATCTGCAGACTTTGTAAAGAGACCAACATACTGACAAGTGGTAGGAATGCACAAGGCCTGCGCAGTCATAGACTGGAAAAAATCAGCAGCTAGTTGGTTAGTCTGTGATTAATTCAGTTGTCTGAAGTCTGCGGGAGCAAATGGCTTAGGTTTAGTTTTGGTTGCTGTGGCCCTTTGCTGTCTCTCTTGTGGAGAAAGGAGTTGAAGAAGAATGCAGATGAAATTAAAAAGGAATAGTGATCATTATTCTCCATCTTATGTACTGCTGCTCTTGAGAAAAAAGGAAGGAGGAGGCCTAATTCTTCCACCATCCTCTTTCTACACTGTCTCTCAAATCCAAAAATGAGATCCATATTGATATTGAATCTATGATTGATCATTTCAGTAAACTGAGTATACAATGTAAGATACTGTGCGGGAGCTTCTCATTGTAAGAGAATCTGGTCCTCTAATAAAGTGTATTATTCCTCACCACTCTTACCATTGTATTTGAGAAAATTCAGAATCTGTGGAAAATCATATTTTTTTATTTATTTATTTTGATAAGAGGTGTAATGTTTTCTTTGAAATCGCATTCTTTTTTGAAGAACCAATTCCCTCTGCCAGCCTTTTCCATTATCTGTAAATGGAAGAAGGATAGAGTATATCTGGATGAGTCTGTCATAGGAATAATACAACTGTTATAAATTAAGGAATTCCAAAGCTCTATTATATGATGACCTTAGGCTATCCAAAATTTGGGTGTCTTAAAGGACAGCATATTCACTATTAATATACAAATGAAAACTCTACGTTTTTCCTTCAATGACTTTACTTAGGTTGGCTATCATCAGATAAGGAGTCAACAGAAGAATTGCTTCAGAAATAGTACGGCACTATAGTAGTAAAGTTATAATTTAACAAATTTTTAACTTTCCACTCACAAAACTGAATTAAGTCCAAGTTTGTGGGGTCCACTTTTTTTTCGTACAATTTTATAATGATTAAACTCCTTGAATAATGGATGGTTTATTGCTATTCTAAATGAAAGGGGAATTGTTCCCTGTATTAGTTAATTACGTTACTATAGCAGAAACATGGTTTACTATTTTACTCCCATCAACTTAATAGAATATTAAATAGTTATTGACTTTGGAAGAGGTGAGCCATCATAATCTATTGTGCTGAGAGGTAAATATTCAGGAAGCCACTACAATTAAGCTTCTGCTTCTGTACTTCATTTGCGGGAAGTGTAGGTGGTAAAGAGAGGCTTATCAAATGTGATAATAACTGCATCATTAGGGCTCAATTAGGAGCTGATCTAAAGAGAATCTGAAGAACTGTAGTTTATAGGTCAGCACAACAAAGCTGACTTACAACAACAATAAAAATAACAGATGGCTAATTAATTTTTCCATCTTTAATATCTCTGATTATATAGTCTTCAGACCTAAAGAGCCAAAGAGAAATGATAAAAAGATGCACAGAATGTCCTATTACAAACTCAAACTACTGTTTCATGTTGTTCAAGAGGCAAGAAATTATTGCAAAATTGACACCTTAAACTTAAAGGTTTTGTTGTGTGTCATTTTTCTATCACCCCTAATTCATTAAATGGGAAAAGGCCAACATCTGTTTCTGTTTTACAGCTCTAAGAAAGTACTTTAATTATTAACTGTAGCATGGTACTATTGCAATCTTCAGGCAATTCAGAATTTAGAAAGAATATATCCCATTGTATTTTCCTTCTATGTATATATTCATAAAAGTACTGTGCTGTTGGAGAGTTTGGATGCAAGAGAGAGAATCTGGCTTCCTCAGGGTGGACTGTTAAAAGCATTTCACTAGGTTAAAACTAATTTAGACTAAAACTGAATTGTTACAACGACCACCACCATTTTTGATGACAAGGCATGATCTGCCACCACATGTACAGAGCTAACGTTAAGTGTGATTTGGACTGTAATAGACTGATTCAAGTCTTGCCATAAGCCTTTTACATAAAGAGAGTATGAGTGTAGAAGAAAAAATACTGCCATTTACAAGAAGTTTGTAAGTCTTTTTTGTTTGCTTATCGTATTGTTCCAGGCATACAGAAGATACTTTAAACTATTTTCATAAAAACAATGGTAGAAAATGGGACTGGTAAAGAATGGCTTTTTCTAACCTGGCCCCAATCTACTTCCTGATCCTCCAGACTGGGAGATGTACTGGAAAACACCGTAGTTTCTTCCCTGCATGTGCACCTTTTCTCCAAAAGGATGGGAACTGCACTAGCTTAGTCCAATTCAGACATTCAGTTCAAATAAATCCAGGTGCCAGGAAGTGCTCTTGAGTCTTTCATAGAAGTATCCAGTGTTTTCTTGGGCTGGAATGTTTTCCAAGTTACTGTGAAATCTTGATCACATTTACCTGTCTTTTTTGTCCATTGTGTAGATGTGAGCTACTGGGATAAACTTAGAACAATTCTTTTTTTATGCAACTGCTAATTGATGCAAATATATATTCAGATGCTAGGACTGCAGAAATTGGTATGAAACAAGGTAATTTTAAATGCAGTCATTTCTTGCATCTAGCACATGCGTGAATCCCTTTTTAACTACAGTAGGAAGGACTAAAATCTCTTTTCAGTACTGTTGGTGAAAGCACAAAGACCTACAGCTGTTTACATTGAGGTACTTATTACACTTTAAAAAGCACTTATATTGCACAGGTATTTGAATATTTTGTTTACGTTAAATGGAAGACTATACAATTTAAAATATGTTCTAGAGTAACCCGGATACTTGTACGGAGCTCAGTTTCAAAGTGATTTTCACATGGGAAAGTAAATTCTACCTTGGAATCTGTTTGGTCACTGTGGGATGTGCAAGTTTTGATTGCCTAAACAAAGATATTAAAACAATAATATTTTGTGTTCTTCACCAAAATTTCTTTCTAAAATATATCATATCAAACACTCTTACATTTTTAATGAAGTACTTATGCAAGTTTCTGAACCAGACTGTAATATTTATAGGGCTGAATTTCACCCTTGAGAGAGTGAATCAAAAGGGAGAGATGAACATAAATGAGGTAAGCACAAGATTATGAATGGAGTCTTAAGAAAAATAAGAAATGGAGTTCCTGAATCTAATTTTACAAAAAGTGAGGTTGGGTAGGCAACATTCCAAGCACACTTCAGGAGCATTGTGAGTGTAGAGGTTATAGGATGAAGGCATGTGTCCATGCTGAAATGCTTGTTTCCTGCCAGTTGGTGCAAGAAAAAGAAGAGAACCATTTTCCATAGCTTACGTTCAGCTGCCAGTCATTCTAGTGGTTGATTAGAATACAGTGTCACAGTGTCTCTGTTTCTCTGCCCTGACATATTCCTTGTTTTGCATCTATCTTGTTGCCAGTTGTGGGAATACATGACAGAAGAGTGGCAACAACTATTTTTTCCTTAATAATAATTATTACTCCCCATGGGCAACTTTGGCCACCCCTTTGAGCTTGAAATCTGTACTTCTTGAATAAGACAAAATGGTTAGAAGCTACTAAAGAACCTTCTTAAAAAAAAAAAAAAGCAAACCAACAACAGTGCGTAAGAGCTATAATGTAAAAGTATGAAGATGTCATTCTAACTCTATGATTGCCCTCCCTCATTTGTTGAAGCATGACAGGTGAAATTCTTAGTAGGCTGAAGTTAATAGTAGTTTTTCTATTAACTTCAAAGGAGTCAAGATCTCATTTTTTGTTTCTAGCATCAGGTAAATGCTGCTGGTTGTCTTGCTGCTGAAATTCCTTTGAATATTTTAGGCAGAAGCAAACAACAAGCATGAATTCATTAGTGTTGTTACTCTGACACTTCATTTTAAAAATCTGATCCTGCAAGTTTCATTGAATGTGTTGAAATGTCTTTGATATTGCTATGGCAGTAACAACTTTATGGGACATTAATGCTAGGCTATAATACAGTTCCTGGTACAGCAAATGTGTATGTGAAGCACTTCTGTACTAAAATGATTTTGTTGTTAAGGTAAATACAATACATTTTAAATGTACTTAGAGTGGACAGTCCCATAATATATTACTTACAGTTTTATAGTGAGTGCATGAATGCTCACTACTGTGCAGAGGTTCATTAATACTGTGAAATAAACCTTGCTTTTAAGAGAGAAGCATTTTTGGAAGACTTTTTAGCTAGATAAATAGCAAGTTAAGCAAGCTGTCTCCAGACTAGCCTGCTTTTGTGCTTCATTTTGGAAAGTGACAGGAAAGAATTTAGTAATCTGGTATGAGTGTTTTGTTTGAACGGCAGTTAAACAACTAACCCTTTCCTAAAGAAGACCTTTCCTTCATCTTTGGGGAATGTTTTCCACAACTGGTTGCATACAAAGTTTTAGGCTAGCGCATGTTTTTTTGTCTTTGACTTCCAAAAAAAAAAAAAATCCCTCAATGGTGAATATTGAAATTTTGTTCTGCTCTGGCTACTGTAAAGAGACATGAGTATCCTGCTAGTGACAAGGGGAGTTATCCGCACAGGGGGGCAGAGAAAAGCTTTCTGAGAAGGGAACTGCTCAGATATTTTTAGCTGTAGCTGCATGAATACTCCACAGGAGTAATTAAGTTTTAGTACCAGCCTGCTCTGCTTTCACTGAACCTGTCATTCCCAGCAACTGCAGAAGAAACAAATTTATTTAGATAAATAAGGGGGATATTTATTTGGATAAATACAAGGGGGAATGACTCCCCTTGCGTTCCTTTATGCCAGCGTTTATGCTGCTGTCAAAGATTAAGATGAAGTGTCTGTCCCTCTGTGACATCTGTGTACTCAAGCTTTATTGCAAGAAATGTGGGAGTGTAGTAAGAAGATAGACTCCTCTGCTGATCCACCACTACAGTCTTAAGGTATGACAGACCCCTCTCCTCTGTTAGTTGGTACTACGTGCTGTGAAGGGACATCCAGGCAATTAGTACTTGCAATTCCCATTTGATTTAACAAATAACACCATCTGCCTCTAGGTCCAGAACAAAGCACTATTAAGTAGTGGAAGTGTGCAGCCTTTTGCTGGAATTCTGCAAAATCCAGTGCAGTATAAAGGAAATTGTCCTTACTCCCCCTTAAGACAGAGAACATTTACACGGAAATTTCATTGTTGCAGCTTTTGCATAATGAAAAATTTCACTCATTTAAGACTTGTTCAAAATATATAGTATAGATGCCTAGAGAAGCAGGCTTTATATGTAATTATATATAAATAGTACGACGTTATCTTGGAGAATATGAAAAAGTGAATTTATATCACTAAGTTTACTCTGATTTTTGTGACTCATGAGTCATAGGTTTTTGATTTTTTTTTGAGAATCTGCATGTTTCTTTTCATAATCAAGATAGTGCCTGTGGTCACAGTCTCAGCATGATGGTCTCTTTTGCATCCAGGATGATAAGACCTGCTCTAGTAACCCTCATGCATTTATTAATCAATGTTCTTTTGTGATGTGCCTTAGTTTAGTATGATTGAAAATATGATACTATTAAATTATAAGACATTAAAAATTAAAGGCATAAAATGGTGTGCTAGCTGCCAATTATGTAACAAGTCCATTATAGACTTTATGAGAAAGTTGCAAAAATACAGGTGGAACTGGACAACTGTTGATGGAGATTGCATGATGAAAGGAAAAAAAAACCACCTATTTACCTTGGATCAAATTGTTTTCAAGGTTTTGTTTTTTTTCTGAAAATGACCATGTAAATTGTTATTTCGTATCGTAGTAGATATTTTTCATTTTGTTGTTGTTGCTATTGCTATAAACAGCATATGGTAGGGTTACTTTCAGCTGCGTATCTCTATCAATATTCAGGTGGCTAAGACAAAATCAAGAAGTGATTATTTGGAAGCTGTCTACTTCAGAACCTAAATAGGTATAGAAATACATATTGGATACATACATATTAGATAGTAAAGATCCATGACTATTTAGATCTGTAACTGGGTCCTAGTTTCAAAGCAGGGAGGGCACATGTTTTTCTCATGTTATAATCACTATGCATTCACAGACAAACTGGATACTTTGAGAACAAATCCTTAACAAGGTGCTAAGAATTTGTAGGTGTTAAGCTTTCCATGGAAAGCTATTCAGACTCTTGGTGCTCTTTTCATCATATCTCTACATGTTCCTACATGCAGAAGTGAGAGAATCTATTGCCATTTTTGCCTCCCCTCTTCTTTTGCTGGGCAAAGCTGGGCATTATCTAAAAATCATTTGTCACAAAGCATGGTGCTACATGTTCTAGTTAATTAGACTCCGGCTTGGTTGGTATACCTTTCTATATTCAGTCTTGTAGTATCTGATATTCTTCATCTGTGCCAGGATACTGGGCCATGTAAACACAGGTATAAAGAGTGGCAAATTATGATTGCTACATCTTCCAGCATTCTGCAACCATTATCCTTTATACCTTTGTTTTTTAAGACTCTGGGCTGGTTCTTAAGTTTTATGTCTGTCAAAATTGTCAAAATATTCTACTTTTTGTTTGTTTGTTATTCCCTGAGAAATCCTCTCTCCTGCATTTCTTGTCTTGCTTAGTCTCAGATACTTGGTCTCATTTCTACTACACAGCTTCCCAGTTCGCTTCCCAAGCCTTCGTTACTGAAAACTTCTTAAAGCTATTGCAGGTTCTAGAGCTTTTCAGCAGTGCTGTTGGAAATTAAGCTATCACCTGAAAGTCTTCCTTTTTGCTAACACTTGCTACTGACTGGTACAGATGCACTTCTGCTTCAGAACTTCCCTATTTCCAGAGAGCTTTAGCTCTAGTGAGGTTTTTAGCTGTCCAGTTCTTCAATGGAAGGTATTTTGCTAATTTGTTTTCTTCCAGATATTTTCCTAATATGTTCTTCAGAAAATACCACTGGAAGCCAAGAAGTCTGCCGCGTCTGTTGTATTTAGTGCCCAAGTTCTAACAGCGTAAGATCAGCCTTTTCCTTTTACTGGTGATTTCAAATGGCTCATGACAAATTCTTCCATGTGCTAGGGAACTGTTGACATTAATACTCCCCTTTGTAACTTTAATATTTTCCTCTTTTTCCTTAAAAATCCAAGGAACTATGCTTCCTCTGTCCTCACCTAGCTCCTCGTCTTCTACCTGGGAAGAAAGCGAAGTATTGTTCAGTGTTCAGTCTTAGTCCTTCAGTTCTGCTTTTTTTATTTCCTGTCCAAGCAGTAATATTTTGGTTTCAGGGCTGGGAGTCTCACTGCTATTGTGGAAGTAAGAATAGTTACATCTCCTTAGTGCAGATTGTGCTTCTGTTTGCATGTTTTGTACCTAGGAGTTGTATTAAGTGAATAACTATTAAATAGTCAGAAAAATCCTGAAGCACAGTTTGGTGAAAGAGCCTGCTGCTTTTTAAAAGAGGTTAAATACCTAAGGGAGATAGAGACCCTAATTAAAACCCAGGAGAATATTGGAGTCAGGAAGACACAGAGCAGCAATGAAAGGGTACTGTGAAGTTTGTGGTCTTGAAGTCTAACATTAACCACCATATCACGCAGAAGTGGAACATAAAATGGAAAATTTCTATGTCTGACTTTAACAGTGCTTGATTCTCAGGAGAGAATTGAAGCAGAACTCACCAAGGCACCCAAGAAATCTTGTGTGGCAGTGACTGTTCATTTTTGTTTTGTTATTTCTACTAATAAATTTCAGTTTAAGCTTTGTAACTCTTCAGAGAACTTCAGTTAACTGTTTAAAAGAGATACTGAATCAATTTGTGAAACAGTTTTTTAAGTAACACAGTGTCAAGAATAAACACATAAATCAATTGCTCTGAAGCAGTATTCAAATACTCCAGGGTCAAGTGAAAAAAAAAAAATTGAATGAGGCATTATTGATGGATTAGATGCATATGCAGGATTGTTTTACTAGACCATGGCCCAGATTCAGATTTCTCGCACACTGTTTTTTACTGATGTAGCCCCAGGGGAGATTCAGAATGGCCAACAGGGTGCCATGTGTAAACTAGCTAACAAATATTTGCTTTGCAGCGATGTATGATCAGCTAATTGGATGTAAAAGTTGTCATACTCACTTCTACACAGCCTTAAAGGAAGGATCCCCAAACTAAAATTCTCATTTCAGAGGAAACTGAAAGTTGGGATATCTGGAGTAAGTTGGCATGGACTAGGTGATCTCCTTTTTTTCTCTGATTACTTAGCAAAATAATAATGACATGTTAACCATCCAACAATGGTAAGTAGACATCTTAATGTGGTTTCTTACTATAACGTATCTATCAGGTTATTTTCTATGTTATTATAACATACAGCACAGGAGATTTTTAGTCTGAGTGAAAATGGACACTAGTCCTCACATTTATTCTCATGTTATTTAACGTTTCTTTTGTACGATCTAAATTAAGATACATGCATATTATTTCTCAAATAGAATAAATCTCCTGTCTTTCCAGTTGATTGTAACGTGTTAACGATACTGCCATTCATTCAAAGTCTGCTTTTTAAATTGAACAGCAAAAGTCATACTGAGATGCTAAAATGAATATATTATAATAACTGAGCCTTTAGTTTACGTAAAGCAAATGGCACGAGTGATGGCCAACAACTAGATCATCAGAAACTTTCTGTTGCTGCTTTATGTATCTGATTACAGCTCTGGCAGAATATTCCCTGCCTTGTATTTATTGGCTTATTGACTTCTGTCATCTCCCTCTTCTACACTCAGTCTTTTCACTATAGCTTCATGCACACATTTTTTGTGCTGCTTTTTTCTTTATTTTGTCCTTCTCACCTGCTTCCTTCCATTATACGTATATATATATTTTTAGTTAATAACAAAATAATGTCATAAAATTACAAGAAAATAAGAAATATTTAGGTAAGCTGCTTAAAAGTGCGTCCGATTGGGTAGCATGTCTCTCACAAGCTTTTCCAAAAAAAAAAGCATCAACAGGCTTCTTCGAACTATTTTGGAAGCTGATATGTTCTGAATTCACTGGTAGCATAGTCTTTTAGACTCACATTAGTGTCTGTTTTTCTGTCTTGCCTCCTTTCTAATCTGTTGAATTGTGATGTTGGGTCGTTATGGGAAAATAATAAAGATGATAAATTTGGCTCTAAAGGTTTACTACAGTGAAACTTGAACCAAAAAAAAAAAAGAAAAAATTAGGCACCTGTGTGGGAAAGCATTATGTGTAATGATCAATATCTAATTATAACATAATTATGTTTTTTAAATGAATGTAGATAGTTTAAACCTAAAAGACAATCATAGAAGTAGATGTGGAGATGTGTTTAACATGTCCCAATGTAGCCATTACTGTAATATTACTTTTCATGTAAATGCGACTGCTTTGTGCCCCAGCTACTCATGATAGACATATGGTTGTAATATTATAGTAGCAAATGTCAAATTGCAACCAGAGGTAGTATTTTAATCTATTTGCTATTGCATTTTCAAGCTATCTCCCCCACTTCTGTGATCATTACATGTTTAACTTAATTCGGTGCATTATCTACACTTTGCATCCAATTATTTCAACAGCAGTGAACTCTGGCCTGATGACAATATGGCCAATTTGTGCGAAAGAGAGAAATATGTAACATAGGCAGCTGTCTCTATTCCATTATTTAGACTGTAAGTACTGCATTACTGTTTACCTGTGACTAATGATGCTGATAATGGTTTTCTTCATTATTTGTGCCCCGTGATCCAGTTCCTCAGAATTTTGAATTCCCTCCTCTAGATTTAGAATAATTGCAAGAGAGGTTATGGCTCACCATATTCACCATATAGGTGGGTGAAAACTGGAAGGTGTTGGTTGTTTTTCTGTGTGTGTGGGAAGCTTGAATAATGTCCTATGAACATGAAGGCAATTATTCTGTAGTTTTATACACCCATGCATCCTTGGATTCTGGATTAAGAACAAGAAGTTCAGTATCATTTTTCAGGAGGGATAGAGCTGCCTTTGTCTGATCACACAGTCATAATAGGAATAGTAACATCAAGTATGTTAAAGCAATATTTATGTGAAAAAGCACGAGGCACTGGCTTCCTAACCACTGGGTGGTTGAGGACCTGGAGTTGACCTTTTTGCCCTGCTGGGATGGAGCTGTTTAAGCCCGGCTGATGCCGTAACCCTTTCAAGCACTCTTTCGCTCTGCTGCCTGATTTACTGCTTGCAGGAGCAAGAAGCCCAAGAGAAAATCCATTTAAAATAGACTGCAAAAATAAATAAAACAAATGGGGGAATGAACTCAAGCTTGTTTACTGCCAAACCCTCTCTGCTTCTGTACATCAATGAGTAATAGACAAGAATGTTAATATTACTGCTATATTTTTATGAATAAAGGTCCAGTGCTACAGGTAGATGACACTAACAGCTCCACCCTGAATAAGGGTTTAGATAACTAAAACATAATTTTCAAAGCATTGGAAAGCACTTGGTCCTATTTTCATAATACTTTGATAAAACTTGCTATTTGGTCAGCCTGTTGTTTTCCAAAGGCAAACATTCAGCTTCAGCAATAGCTTTATAAGCCAAGAAGAAGAATCACAGTTGGCATGGATAGCTTAGCAGAGTCCGGAGATGGTGCTGTGCACTGACAGAGGCAAAAAAGCCCCTCTTCCTTCCCTGCTTATTTCAAGTATTGCTGGTTAATATAGTTAAGCATTCCTTGTATATGGTAAAACTGTTGAATTCAGCAGTATATTTAGCTCTTGTCCCCTGGAAAGATTAATTTCTTCATATTTGTTTGGCTGTTACAGAAATTAAATTAGTATGGAATTTTTTCTGAATTACTGCTATTCTTTTTTCCGTAAGACTCCGTGAAATAGGATTTGTGTAAAACTCTGTTAACTCTGATGAAGCTGGAACAAAACACAGAAATACTACTGCTTGGCAGTAGTGTCACAACAAACAGAATTTGTCTGAGCATCAATCATGTATTCAGCACTGGAAGTATTCACTGCACGTCCGGTACTATTCCAGGTTTTAAGTAGAGGCAGTGGCACTAGAATATGGATCTGAAAAACAAATGGAGGAGATTACTCTCTTCCGCGTTGTTTGGTACATGATTCTCCAGTTCTTGAGACAGAGAGATCCCTGAGCAACAGCAAATACTCTGAGAGGACAGTATTCCGAATTCTGTTAGAGGGATATGAACACCTATCTGCATGGAAAAAAGCAAATTACACCAGGGAGATGGAGTCTGCGTCCAGTGGGCATTACTACTTACGGATAAAAAGTGGCCTGCAATTCTGCTGCTGATTTCTGCTGTTTGATAGAGGTTTTGAAATAGCATGGCAGCATTATGTGACAGAGTGACAGTGTTTTTACTTGTAGATACTATGTTTGTTAACAGGCTGCTAGCTCTGGACAAACATGCTGTTTGAGATCTTGAGGAATCTGAGAACACATACCGGATTTAATAAGAGTTTGCTGTTAGAGTATTTGTAAACTTCCAGAATGTTTACATTCATATGAAAAACAGCCTAATTTGGAAACTCACAGTACTTTCTTGTATATTTTATGGATTTGACAAAGCACATGAAAGTAGCCAGAAATCCTCAGATTATCATAGATTTTTTTTTTTCACTATCAAAACTCTGCTTGTGTAATTGGGGTATCAGTTAACCTGGTTTATTAACACAGGCATAAAATTGTTGTAGTACTGCCTCAAAGGTAGTTTGGGTGTGGAGAAAGCATAATTACACTCATGCAGCACTCAGCTTAAGCTAAGAAGTGCAGGCAAAGGTGAGTTCATTTCACAGACAGCTAGTCTGAAAGTCCCTGCACCATGCCCTGCAACAAAAAACCATGGCATGGAGGGCACGGTTGCTTGAGTTGATTTTGCACAGAGCCATTCTTGCACTGTATTTCTCAGTGCTTGAAACAGCACTTACAACTTAAGGCAAATACTGTGCAAAATCATATTAATTCAGGCTAATAAGGCCCCGCAAAATCCAAAGCACTGTGCAAAGGCAACTAAGTTAGGGCAAGAAATGGCAGTCAACACACAGACCAGGTTCTGTTGTCTACGGTAGGCTAACCCTCATGATGTCAGATAAGGGACAGTCGAATTCTTTAAATACTGTAAAAGTTAAATTAGAAAGTAGGGTAAGAGAAGGCTAATACCAAACAAATAACCTATTTGACTAAATGATTGGAACAGAAGAGAGCTATTGGACTGAAACCTGTAACTCTCCCCTATAGGCTGGTCCTACATTTGGCCTGCAGCTTGGAAGAATATAGCCTTGGGAGAAGGATAGGATTCATCTGAGAATAGTTGTTTGATAAGGCAGAGAAGAAAAGCAACAGCAGCAACTCATAGTCTAGTGATGGTTTGCTGGGTTGTTCCTGTTCATCAGGAAGTCTTGATAAGAAAATAGGAAAAATTTAAAATCTGTATTCAAAGATGAAGTTTTAGGTATAGATGACTCATCCAAGATCTTTCACAGTGTGCAGTCTATCAGGAGTACAGATTTTATTTTACCCAACCTTCCATTTGACTGTGACACTGTTCTTACTCTGTGTATAACTTATCTGGCCAATTAAATGTGCTGATCTGGGGAGTTACTGCCTTAATAAAACTGATTAAAAAGACTTAATGAAATACACACCTGGAAATATTTAATCTATCTGACACAGCTTATAAGTAATTAGGGCTAAATCAACAGTTAGCTAAAAATACCCAGTAATAAAAAGCAGGCACGGGAATTTATCTTCCAGTGTGCAGCAGTAAAGCAGGCAAAGTGACCACCAAAACAACGTTGTTGATTTTGTGAAAATGCGCAGCAGAGCAGCTGATGAAAAATTGCAGGTACATAAAGCTGTTGCTATGGTGTTCAATTCTTGCACCACTGTGTCTGGATTTAGTACCTTAGGCTGAATTACAAAATCATATATTCCAAATACTGCTTATCATTTCAACAGAGCCCAGTAATAAATGACAGGAAATGCGTTACCCATCTAAAATGTGTAAGAGTATATGAGCAAAGACTGAATTCAGGTTTTCTAAAATGCATGCTATTTTTTAAACTGTCATTTGTCTCCCCTAACATATACATCCAGTTCATAATTCTGAGGCATAAGGTGGTATTTGAAGACAAAACTTGATAGCTCTGAGCATTTAGGGGATAGTGAGACTATGAAGAAGGAACAATATATAATACATTTGTAGATCTAATCAAAGTCCATGCTTTTAAGACAAAGAGAAAAAAATGGAAGCAATCAAAAATTGAAAGTTCCAATATCTGTACAATATTGCAGGCTGAGTATGGCACAGCCATACATGCAATATGATGCCAGAGAAGACTGCTAACTAAATAACTTGTGAAATGGACTTCTAAAGATAAGAGTAACAATTCTGAGACAGCGAAAAGGGACATGCAGACCTTTCTGAAAGGGAACAAAGGGTGATGGCAGCAACACCTTTCCTTGACCTTCTTACCTCTTTACTATGTAATTTTTTTATTTTCTCAGTATTGACATAGGTGTTTTCCACCTGGTCTTCCCTAACTTTCCCCTTTCCTGGAATCTTATGTCTTCTGGTCTCTTGATCTACCTCATTACTATTTTCACCCCTTTCACCTTGTACTTCACTCATGTCCTTTCCCCTCTTCTTTGGTTCTTTTCCATCAATCTTCTCTGGCTCTTTTTCTCATGATATGGTCTTGAACCTTTCCTCATTTTAAAACAAAGAAAAATCCAGTGCAAGTTTCATTACCTTATGCTTTAACATCATCCTGCGCACTGGCCTTTGCAAATGCCATCTTGCCCTGTTCATGTAACTTGACAGTACCTTTGCAGAGCTGATGTTTATATGCTGTCATCTGTCTTTTTCTCTTGATCCCCTCCACAGTGACTTCCCAATCTCTGTTGTGTCAAACCCTACAGGATGTGTCTTTACATCAGCTTTGCCAGAGTTACATGCAGCAGTGACTCCTCATACCAGAAGCCTTCTGTGTGGACTTCAGATGTGAAAACACAGAGAAGGTAAGCAGACAAAAACCTTTTTTTCTGTCCATGCACACATGGTTCTTCCATCAAAACTCAGACATATAAGTTTGTAGCTATGTAAAATACAGGTTCAGAACCCACTCCTGTTTTGGTCAGTATGGATATGTTACATTAATCTTTGGATAAAACAAGAATAATTTCATTTCTTCTGTCACTCATTTTTTGTGGACTTTCTCCCTCTTTTGTATAGTGGTTATGATCAGGACAGCAGACAAAAACACGTTTCACGCTAGCCAGTAGAAATACAGATTTTGCCTAATGTGTTTTGAAAATACCAAAATTTAAGAATTTAATCACAGATAACAAAAAGCTACTGAGATTCGAAATGACTATCTAGTTTGAAGATAAACTGATTTATCAGTATAGATTAAACTGATGAAAGACAGATTTTATCTGGCAAATTTGTGCTCACAACTAGGTACTTCTAGAGCAAAATAATATGATGTAATAACTCAATCGAGTTTAATACTGTGGTAGCTTCAGTGAAAGCTTGTGTGAAGGTTTTGTGTTCTATGATATTTGTGTTTCATTGTAACAAACAAACAAAATAATTAATGTTAAATTAACTATGCCCTAACTAGCTGTACAGACCAGAGAAACTCCTCATACTTTCTTCAGAAACCTAAACCTTGAGAGAAAAACGGATGAACTAGGACACATCAGTGCCTTTGCCTCAGAGGCAGACTCACTTCTCTGTTTCATTGTGAAGTACCAAATTGTTAGTGTTATAAAGGAGCAACAGGGAAATTAAGAAAGAGAGTAAGAAATGTGAAAAATGAAGGGGAAACATGATAAATTATAGTGAATAGTTGATGAGAAAATATTTTCATATACCAGGACATACTCAGCATTTTGCCAAGGAGAATTAGGAGGGCCACAGAATTTGGTCTGATTATACACAAAAATATAGATTAAGTGATTACTGTTTTCATTAGCAATTTTGAGAATATAATACAAAACATTTTAAGGCAATTGCATTAAGCAGAGTATTGACAGGATGTTTTCAAAAGCATCTTGAGATTTGTTTAATTTGTAGTGTATATTGAGGTTTCAGTTTGCTAGGAGCAACACTCAGGCTTCCCAACTTTACATGGCTTTTTTCAGCTAGTGCAAGAGCATATATTACCTTAGCAAAGTAGAGTTAATTTTTGCTTCTTATGTTTGTAGTCTCAGCAGCCGGTGAGTGCTGGCAGTGGTTCATTTTACACACTGAGAAGGTAGGAGGACTCCCTGGAGAGCACCTCTTACATTCAAGATGCTGACATGTTGCACTTTCTCCAGTAGGTTCAGGTTTCAAGTGAGGAATGGTTAGCACAGGGTTGTTCCGTGTGATCAGCACTGATGCCAGAGCGTGGATCTGAGGAAGAAGGTCTTCGTGGAGGTAAACTTTAAGCTTCAGAGAAATTCTCATGCCAGGTCCCGTCAGGGAGGGGACTCTGCCAGTTCAGAAATGAGCTGTGATTGTGATCTGGGAGGCTGCAGCCTCACAGTGCTGCAAGTACCTGCCTAACAAAATAAATATTTACAAGTCAGTGAAAAGTGGTGCAGGAATCAACTTTGAGGGAAGTATTGATGGTATTTATTCATGTTAGATACTGCTGTGCTGTATGAGGTCAGAAATTGCTTGAAAATGATACAGTGACTGTATTGGTCGCTCATGAGCTCATAAGCTCAGCCCGAGGAGACAGTCAAATTCTTTTTTTGATCTTTCTTCAAGGCAAGTGTTTGTGCAACAGCAGTGCATCTTTGCCATATGGGTGGTGCCATGCAGCGGAAGTGATCTGACGTTTAGTGACCAAGACGTGAACTTACTTTTTTCAATATTTTAGGACCTAATCTCCACTGCTCTGACCTATAGAAGCATGATGTGAAATTAAAGCATGTTACAGAACAAATTTTAGTTGCAAGGTTAGCACCAGCAGGATTGACAGGTGGAGGTGCACTAGGATAGCAGCTACCTACACAACTATTAAGATGTCAGTGCCTGATGCCATCAATGTTGTCATTGCAGGTTTGCCCTGCAAAAAGCCTGCAGGTAAGAGTTTTCCTCAAGGGAAAGCAAAGAAATTTATCTGCCTCTTGCTGCTTTCCAAGCCCTGAGTGGGTTCTCCCACTCCTATCTCTCCTGGGGTTGGGCTGCCTGGGCTTAGGGTGATATTGCAGTTCTCTAGCCTTGACGAACCTCAGTGGGGGCCTCCCCTCAACACTCAGGAGCCACCTTGGAGCCCCAGCACTGCCCCAGTCATGGGCCTCATCGTCCCGATCCACCACCCCAACCACACATTCTGCTGTGCTAAAAAATTTGTTTTGCTATGCTAAGAAAATTTGTAGTGGTATATTGTTAAAAAATATAAGTGTTTTTCACTGAGTTTTTCAACCCCAAAACTAAGTGGGAAGAGATTGGCTACTGAAGGCATATTAAACACAGATGTAATCTGTAGCTCAGGAAATTCATTGATTTTTTGAAAGCTGGGAGAGTATATTGAGAAAAAATCATTACAATGTTTGACCTGTTATTATACCTTTCTCTAAGCATCCAGTTTTTAAACTGCTAGATATATTAGGGGATGGATCTTTCAGTTTGACCCAGTATTGGCATTCTGTGGTTGCAGTAGTAGAGTTGGCAGTCCCAGTACACTGCTGATACTGTGGAAGCGGGGAGATCCTCTACTAGCATGAAGATGAATTCCTAAATTAACCTCTCCAAACACTATGTACTTTTGTGGCCTGCTCTGATGATATTCTGAGCATAGCCATTCTGTCCTTCTCCTTTCGTTATCCAATGTCTGGTCTATCAGACAATGTCTCAGACTTTCCTGTTTTCATGATGATTTTTCATACTTTCTTTATAAATGGCCATCCTGTGGCAGTGCAACAGAAATACAAGATGCTGAAAAATAAACACACAGACTTCTTATCTGAAATAGTAAGTAGTGAATAATAGCCTGCTGACATAAAAAGCCTTTTTTTGGCTCAGTATTTCATGTTTATGATATGGAATCAGTGAGGTAAGAATTTCAGATGCAGAAAAAGTGACCCCAGAACTCTTCCCCAAGATGTCATCATTATGTGGAAGTGAGAAAAGTCAAAAAATGACTTGTTAGAAAAATTTCTTATAAAATCAATGTATACAGATCTTTCCTAGAATGAAATGGTTTATCAGATAACTCTGTGTAGAAAAAACAGCCACCCTCTAAGGCAAATGTGCATCCTGTTGTGTAAGAGGAATTTTTGTTGTCCACTGACTGATTGATATTCTATTCCTTTATATTCAAGGAGTTGAAAGGTTTTGCATGCTAAAGGGATTGTTCTTGAAACTTTTTTCTGCCTAAGAATTTCAGTGTTACACGATAAAGTTATTTTCTCACTTACACTTCTTTCATTTCACAAGTAGCAAAGGTGGGAAAGATACCTCAAGAAACTAACAAAATGTAATGTTTCCAAAACCAATACTTTTGTTGACATCAGACATGAGATTCACTCATAATTCTGATGCAATTTTACTCATAATAACAGTGCTAGAGGCATCATTCATTAAGGTGGTTCTTTATTCTGCTCCACTGCCAGTGTTTATATTTTTTGCCAAGTTGGCTATGTCTAAAAGAGCATAGAGATTTGTAAGAGAGTTTCATACTGTCATGCTACCTTGCTTGGTCAGTTCTAGCACTGTTCTCTGTTCTGCAATTTGGTCTTGTTCTTCCACACCTTTCTCTAAGGGGTCTTTTTGAGTCTTAGGTCTCTTCCCCGCTGTTTCTAAATCTAAAGAAAACAATCACTTCTACTTAGTTCTTGAACATTGTATTATATCCTTTCACTGGGACATCTGTGCTAGCTAGATGTTAGTCTACCACCAGAGTTTAGATTCTTCTCCCAAAAGAATATTCTCTGTCATACATGAAGGCATAAGCACAATCTGAGGTGATTCTCTATTTTGTTAATTCATGTTGAAATGACATATTTTAGAGCTCTTTGGCAAAGGCAAATTTGGTATCATAGAAGCGGGCTGCTGAAGAAAGAGTTTTTGCTGATGAGAATAAGTTGTGTATGAAACATCTCCCACTATGTGGAAGATAGGTGAGAAATGAGTATGTAGAAAAGCTGGATAATAAGAAAATTATCAAAATTTAAGATCTACTGAAATAAGCTTTTAAAACATCCTCATGGCAAAGAGATCTGCCCTAAAATAAAAATAAAATAAAATAAAGAAACAAAACTGAATTTTCTTATTGTGAATAAACACATGCTGTTTCAAAGTGTGGAAACATTACACTAAGACTTCTTTTTTTAAAAAAAATAGGTGAAGCTGGGCTGAAAGCCAGGTTAAAACTGAATGTAAATTTGTAGCGGTGACATGCTCTAAGTGACACATGGCTCTACATCTTATTTTCAGGACCAATATCTGCATATTCTAATGTGCCTATATCAAATTACAATGAATGAGGTTTAGACTTCTTCCTCATTAAACGTCTGTAGAGGACTGCCAAGAACTCAATAAGCAATCTACTTGGTTGGCACTCTGGCAACATCTCCATGTAATACAATTTATTTGAACTTGTTAGTTCCTAGTGTCAGTAGCTGTGCATGTCAAGCGTTCTGTGGACAGATAAAGATAATAAGTCAATGTAAGCACTAAATAAAAAGAAAGGACAAAGATTTGCCAGAAGCATAAATCTTCATCTTTGCAAATACTGAAAAAAAAAACCCCGCATACATTCTGGAGATAATTCCAGATGCTTTTTGTTCAGTCTGTGGAATGCATGCTGCTTTCTTCAGTGGTCTTGAAGCAAAGCCAAAGTATTGCTGTTGAAGTAACCTAGGATCTGACTTGTTCGGTGTAGAAACATATTAATTATTTCAGTTGTTTGTGGTAAATCTGGATCAGAGTGCAAAAACTTCTGTGGTTAATAACACTTCTAGCCCTGCAAAGTTTTTGGTAACACTCACCTTTCTCAACTCAGTGTTCAATGGCATTACTCTGGAATGGACACAGGACTATACCCTGATGAGCAATGGAGCATTTATAGATACTAGAATTCCTCAGGAAGTGTTTGATTCTTGTCCCCAAAATGCAATAGTTGAAACCAAAACTACTGAATACCATCTATTTTAACAACTGGTCACTGGAGTCTACATTGATTTAATTTTTCAGGATGTTGAACTGGCAAAAACAAGCAGTTAAACAATTTCAAATGGAAAGGTTTGATTTTTTTTTTTTTAATTGACATTTCATTTTCCTGTTTGCTGCAATAACCTTTTTAAGAGAAAGAATCAGAAGAAACTATGATTTGTCAAAAAGAAAAAGCCCCAATTGACTCAAACCGAAGTTATAAGACAAAAAACAATATTTGAAGTTTTGACTTTTGCTTTGATCCAAGAAAATGTTTTCTTATCGTGGACATATTCACTTGATGGGAAAACTTTAACTCTCATAATGCTTTCTCCCATTTCTAGATTCTAGTGGTAAATTATAACAGGATCAGCTGAAAACCTAACTAAGTTTTAACAAATGGTTTATGGCCTTTAAATCTGGTATTGTGTTCTAACTGGCAACCTAATTAATCACATTGTATGAAGATTAGATGTTACTAGCTGTAAGGATGGGAAATCGCATTTGTTCTTGTGATTTCACAGGACATCCATCCAGCTTCTGCTAAAGTACATCTACATTCCTCGACTATTTGCTTTTTTTCTTATTTGATCTATAGTCTAATGTGAGATTGCAGCTGTTCAATTAGCTTTTATTAATATCTGCTCAGCAGGAAACATTTGATAGATTCTTTTTCTAAGAGGTAAGTTAGGTGTGTCACTTTTCTTTTGTGGCTTTGATTCGTGGTGTTGAACTGCATTGGTTCATAAGGAAACTAGGAGAATGGTAAGGAATATGGAATTTTCTGGAAATGTGGAAGACATTGTATTTTTAGGACCTTTGTGGGTGCTGGGCAAAACTTACTTGCAGTCCATATTTAACCCAGTGCCTTGAATTGTGTTTTATAGAGAGCTATAACCATGGCAAACCTCTCAAAGTTTGGATTGAAGCAGAGTTAGTACTAATTAGATCTTCAAAGGTGTCTGGAGTCTAAGCAGAGTTTTAGATGGTGTGCAGAGATATCATTGATCATTCTGCAGAGATTGCATTCAGTTCCACCAGAACAGAGCAATATTCATATGCCAGCAGGCTTGCATGCATATATGTGTGAATATCTCAGAAAGTAAGGATCTGCAAGGTCACCTCTTCTTAGTTGCTGTTTGCTCCCTTGCTCTAAGTAATGCAAACCTTTTTGTTATGCACTGTTAGCTTATATTCATTCCTATTTACCTCTGCTATAGTGCATGTTTGTTTGCTTTTTTGTTTTTAAATTTCCCCTGCAGGCATTTTCCTTTGCCTCTAGGTGTTTCCTGGATAAGACCTTTTTATCACACTGGTGGCATATCTGATCTCCTGAGTAGACTATCCAGCCACATCTTTTACATCCTCAAGCATTTGTATTTGGAAGTGTCAATCATCTTCTACATTTTGATGGGTGGACTCAGAAGCTGAGGGTATTCCCCCCACTGTTACTTTCTTATGTTAAAAAAGTGATGTAGCCATAAGGACCATTTTCACTTTCATTAGATAGTCCACAAGGGTCTTCTCATTAAACACACATGATACTTGTAGTGTTCAGTGAGACTCTTCAGGGCAACCAGAAGTTGTGAACACACTTTTCTTTCTTCTTAGATCATATTAGAGTCACACAGAAGTTGACTTCATGAAAAAATGTGCAGGTTTATTTGTCACAGTGCTGGTAGCCCTCCCTGTCCAGCGGGGGTCCATGCTACCGCCCCAGCCAGGGAGCAGGACAGACCTGACAATGGTGGCCAGGTGCAACCAGGAGTACAGATCATAAGGCAATATCACGGTGATAAGGCAGGTTTGAAGTGAAAGTGGGAAGTCACTCTTTAGGTCAGGGTTAGGCCCAGTGACCATCAGGCAGTCTGTGGGGCCGAGGCTGGGCCAGCATGTCAGCCCACGGGTAGGGTCAGGGTCAGGCCTAGTGAGGGGAACACGGGTCAGACACAGCCCAGAAATATATTTAGGTGGGAAAGGCTGTCCTGCCTGTTTTTAATTCAGAACTACTCACTAAATTAATTTTAAATTTTGTGCTCTTTTCTATTCTCTTTCCTACTAGGAAAACATGTTTAAAATGTTAAGAGAAGAATGCAGTTTCTCTCCCATGTTTATGTTTTCTTTAGGAAAGACCTGAAAATAAGAAAAAAAAATTTAAATCATAATCATCAAGATTTTCATTAAAACTAGCATATGCCAATGTTTGAAGTTTTCATTTTCTGAGAACGTATTTTTCTCATTGAAAAGGCAAAATTACACCTCTTCTTCCAAAGCAAAGGAAAAATTTTAGAGCAAAAAAATCCCTGTCTTCATTCACTTTATTTGCGGAAGCCATCCCATAATTCTCAGTTTTGCCTACTATGTTGAGTTGTTTGCACCAAATGTAAAGCTGATAGATGCCACCTGTTGCAAGGTCCTATGAAAAATGTCTAGGGATCCTTTTTAGTACAACTGTTTCTTATACAGACAATTTTCAGGTGCAATTTAAATGATCCTGTGCTTGTCCACTCATATAATGCATCCTCACGCTGAGTATAAAGGTTCATGTAGTCCATTAAGCTGTTTCCAGTGATGCTTATTAGCAGACGCTTTGTGAAAGGTACTCTGTGGTATCCTGTCCTAGCCCCCAGCAATCTACAGCTCAAGGACAAGTTAAGCCAGAGGCAGTATTTGCGTTTAATAATCTTTGTTAGATTATTTTTTTAAGAGTGGTCTTAATCATTCTTATTTTGAAAACTACTTCACTGTTCCTGTATCTTTGCTATGTCCCTCTTTTTCTATTTAAGTCTTTAAAAATCAATGATAAAAACCCAAACCCTCAGAGCTGTATAATTTTCAGTTTAACAACATATAACTGTGTTGTCATTTTTTGAAAATTTAACTACTGTATTCTTTTTACCATTTTCCCATTTTTTCCTCCATAAAATTATAAGTGGCAGAAACGCATTATGCTTGCTGAATGCTAGCAAAAATCATTCATATAAATTAAACTTCATTAACAGTAATCAAACAGCGTACGAACAACAATCACAGTGAAATTATGTTTGCTAAATTAAGATCATAGGATTTCATGTTAAGGGAAAATAACCCAATAGTGAATAACTTGAAACTTATTCTACAATTTGTAAGTGTAAATTTGAGTTTATAACTACAGGTGCTGCAATTACATCTGTCCTGGAAAACAAAAACCAAATTAATGTATTGTAATATACAATATATGCATTCATTATGGATTTTGAAAATCCATCATCCTCTTTCCTTCCATTTCTATCTTTTATCTAGGTCTCAAAAGCTTTTATATGCATGGGTTGTGGTGTTTTTACCTGAAGTTACAGTTCAGAAGTCAGCTTTCCAAAAGGCCAAATTGGTAATGTTTACTTTACAACAAAGGATTATCAAATGTAGGTGTGCTTTGCGTATTAGGTGCAGCTAAGAGGGGTATCCAAGAGACACAGTGGTTTGTGCTGCAGATCACGCCTGCTGTAGCTGACCTTACTTTGAGCTAGATGGTCTTCAGAGGCCCCTGTCAACCTCAACTATATTATGAGTCTGTGATTGAGAATATGATATTAGGATTTCTATGGTTTTGAACTGGTTTAGTGATTTTCCATCTGCACTGAAATTTCTGGGCTACTTATTCTCTGAATCTACAATGGCAATTACTTAAAAAGTCTGAGCCTGTGAAAATCCACATTCTTCTGCTCCATTTCTGTTTTGCATCAGCAGAAGTTGGCAGAGGCTGCCGAAGAAAGCTTTCTCCACCTCCAGCTGACCAGCAGCCAGCATTAGCTTTTTGGCATGGTATCATCAGTATATGCGATTTATATCCATAATGGTATTTTTTACATTAGTGTATCAGAAAGAAAGGTAGGAGCAAGGAAGTCAGCCAGGACCATGCCATTGTGCTTTATGGTTTTGCAAACTGAATTTCTGAATGACAGTCTTGTTAAAAATACTTATTTTCCCATGCTGACTTGTTTTCGCCTTCAAAGCTGTCTGCATTAATAATGATTAATTAGTGAGTAATGGAAATTATTTCCTTTAATTTTGTTCTTTTGTTACAGCTATAGACAACTGGATTATCCTGGATGAGAGAGGGAGGGGAAAGCATACGAATGCCATCAATATGAGGTCTGTGCAACACAGAGATGCCAGTGAAATTCTGTGGAGGACCTATGCAGGAATTGATGTGTGTGTATGAATGTAACATATTGAGCTGATTAGCATCGTAGCTATTAGGATTCCTTTAATCTGCTTGGATACTTCTTATAATAAAATAAATTTCTGCACAGTGCTGATACAGCGATTCCTTCCAAAGGAAAAGGGTTTCCTTATAGAAAGCAGTGTTGGAAAGGTGTAGCTGCTTTCTACTTTTGAGCCACAGCTTTGAAGAGATTGTATCTCTTTCAGTAATAAATATACATATATATTTATTTGTTTAATCATTCTAGGAAATCTAGCTAAAATATCAGTGTTGGGACTGCTGATTTACCAAGAACAAGGATTTGTTAATATTATCCATTTCCTCTTCCATTGAGTTCTTCACATGGTAGTTGTTGTTGCAGTATATGAATACTTTCCATACCACAGATTTGATACATTCATGCCTAACATGTCATCGAACCTTTGAAATACTTTGGTTTTTGTGATCTTAGGACATAGTAAGACAAATAATGTTTATACATTTAGGACCAGGTATAACTGTCAACTCTTAAATATTCCCTTGAACATTTCTGCTTATTTCTTGCACTTTTTTAATTGACAGTATGATATAAATGATATGGGTTTATGGTCCTGCATGGCAGTATATTCCAGCAGGCCAGCTGGGAAACAAACTGGACAGATTTAAAGGGTTCAAAAATCACTGTTGTGTATACATCAACACATGATTTTTGGTCCTGTTACAGTTATTACACTTTCTGACTATGACATTGTCTTCAAAATGAGCGAAAAACATATGCCAAAAGGGGAGACGAATGCAGAGTGCTTCTCTTGCTAAAGAGCACTTTCAGTAATTGAGAACAGGAAAAAATTAAGATTAATTTCAAAGAATTTTATGTGTTGGCACTAATTATGTTGCACTGTTGAATGATTTAGCAAGGCTAGGTTATAAGATCACCATGACAACTAACTTTTCCATGTCAATCTGAAGCTATTTATGAGTATATCTTTATACTTTTTTTTTTTTTAACATGCTAAAAAATGACAGTTAAAATACTGCAGTATGGAAACAAAAGAATATATCTGAGGAAGGCAGTGTATAAAATGTCATTCTGTAGGTTATAGTGATCGGTATCTGAATCCACGTCTGTCCTAGAAAGCAGACTGTGGTCTGATGCTTTGTCAACTGTGCCCAATTTTCCTACTACTTGCAGTCCTTCCTAAATATCATTTTATATTGTAAAATGAAATATAAATATGTCAAAAGAGGAAATTTGAATTTGAAAATAATACTATAAGGCACAGCAATGTCAGGTTTATAGTTTTCAGTCCATAAACACAATTTCCCGATCACCAAACACATATTTCTATGTATGTCAACTTTTGTCTCAAACACTTTCTTTTGCTAGCACAGAAGAATAAAAAAAAACAAAAAGATAGTCAATGATAAAGATATGGCAATAAGAAGACACTTGAAAATTCTATAATATGTTGAGTTATGCTATTTTTTTTTCATTCCATTAACACAATTGAAGCTAGCCTTTATAGATAAATTCTGTATTAAGATATATGCCATATTTAGGTCAATGAATATATTGTGCATGAACCTAATAATAAATCTTGTCCCCCCACAACTCCATGGGATCTCCTTCTATAAAAGTAGTAAAACAGCTGCACATACTCCAGGGCTGTTTTACTTTGCTTAATGTAATAGAAATTATTCTTTCCAAAATGCTAGATTTAAAGACTATAAGTGAAGGAGAACCAGAATACCAAAACCCTAAATTCTTTATATAAATGTTAGAGTTCCCAAACTTAAGATTTTTCTGTCTTCTATTTCCCTTTTCTTGGCAGTGGGAGAAACTTTTCAGCTTTCTTAACATTGTTGTAGACTGAGTACTGCTTCAAGTATTGCTTGAAATAGAAAGCACTGAATTTTAATAACAGATGCGGCAGGATATGTGGGATAACAGCTCCTTGTATGACGGAACATGATCCAGTTTGACCTACCAAAGCTGTCATGTTAGTGTAGATTGAAAAAAATACCACATTGGGGTTAAAAGCAGCTACAGAAAGATAATTGCCCATGAAATGTGTGCACTTCCTATCCCCAGTGGATTGATGAGGAAAAAGAATTCCTTGAATCTGCCAGAGCTCTTCTATTATTAGACTGGTGGGATAAAAAAGACTTTATGGAGAAGGGGGGGCCTATTCCAATATTTAGCTCCAGTTGAAAGCAATCGTTTTCAAATGAATGAACTGATTATGTTAGGGGACTCTAACAGTTTTATTCTCTGCAGTCAAGAATTAACTTTCATGGCCATCACTTTTCACTTTCAAAACAGAACATCCTTGGTATCAAGGTCCTTGGAAGTATTACAGAAATTGTGCTTTTAGGGAGAGAGAGTGTTCTTGAAAAATTGCTCTGTTGTAATAGTTGTGAAAAAGTATACTTAACTTCATGCAGCTTGCAACAGTTTTCGTTTTCCCTACAGTAATTCTCTTTAATACTTTTTCCTAGGTAACTGTATGCCAACATCATAAAAACCCAAAAAAGGAAAACTAGTGTTTAAATTTGTGGGAAAAATAATTACCATCTAACAGCAATATCCATCTGTATTTTTTGTTTAAGACTGATGGTCTGAAGCAAAATTGGTTAAAATATTTCAGGGCAGTGATACAAATTCATATCGGCCACAGCTGTTTCTCTGTTTGGTACCTGTATGCAGAATCATCATTAAGATGAGGCTGTAGTGTGTTCTTTTTTTTTTTTTAATCTGCTTTATTACATTGCCCTTGAGGAAAACTTTACTTTCTCTACTTCTTTTTTTAGTTTGTTTGCTTGATAAGTTGATTAGTAGATAAATTAGCACCATCAGATTTAAGGGATTATCATAGCATTGCAGAGCTTTGCTGGGACCAGGTTGATAGAGGACCTAGTTCTGCTTCTGTTTTGCTAGTTAGCAAGATAAAGTGAAATTAGATCTGCTCTCCAGCTATGACCAGAACCTGCTCAATTTGTGTTACCCACTGTTTAATGTAAAAATTAGTTATGTATGTCGTTATCTTTCAAATTATACTGGCAGGTAAACCCATTTCTGCTTCTTTCAATGCTGTAAAATTCAGAATGGGTGAAGTCATAGTACAGGAGGAAAAAAAAGCTGGAAATGGTGTTAGAAGTTGTTACCTCAAAGTAGGATCATCATTATGCTGTGTATCTATAGCATTCTTCAAAGCTTCTGATAACATTGGTTCTATACCTGTGTAGCAGCATATGCTGGTGCTTATTTATCATTAGAAACAATGTTACAAATAATCATGTTGATAAAGAAGTAAGTAGGAAGGATTTACACTGCCACTGGAGATGGGACAAAAGCAATTTATTTCCTTACTTTGAAGCAGCAAATCCTTATGAATTATCATCTCTCATATCGTGCCTTCTAGAGAAGTGACTCCAGTTCTTTCAATCTTTCCTTATAAGCAAAAGTCCCTATATCTGTAATTGCTAAATGCTATGTCCTTGAATTTCTCTGTAGACAATTTCTGAGAAAGTGTCCATAGAAAAGTCTTACTGTTTTGTCTGGTATTTCAGATATCTCTGTTTTCTGTTTTCCATCCTTCTTAAAACTTACTGTCTGCGGGTAATCAGTCAGCTTCTAGTCTTCTCCAAATGTTCTCTTTGTTGCTCCATGTGTCCTAGAGGTAAACAGAACATTTCAGTCCATGGGAGAAAGCATCACATTTATTTAAATAATGTGTTCATGGCTGCAGATGAAAAGATTGTTAGGCATAGCAAAAAGCCAGGACTAGTTATTAAAAGAAATCATTTCTTTGCCCTCTGCTTGTGTGATTCAGGTTTCCCAGGTGACATCCCATAAAAGTAGAGAAACCAAAGAGGAGTAGGGGCAATTTTTTAACTGGTAAAGAAGTCATCTTTTTTTTATTCACAGAATCACAGAATCACAGAATGGGCAGGGTTGGAAGGGACCTCAGAAGATCATCTAGTCCAACCCCCCTGCCGAACAGGTTCACCTAGAGCACCTTGCGCAGGATGGCATCCAGGCGGGCTTTGAATATCTCCAGAGAAGGAGACTCCACAACCTCTCTGGGCAACCTGTTCCAGTGCTCTGGCACCCTCACAGTAAAGAAGTGCCCCCTCATGTTGAGCCAGAACCTCCTGTGTTTCAGTTTGTGCCCATTGCCTCTCGTCCTGTCGCTGGGCAGAACTAAGAGATCGGCTCCATCCTCTCAACACCCTCCCCTCAGATGCTTATGTACATTAATGAGGTCTCCCCTCAGCTTTCTCTTTTCCAGGCTAAACAGGCCCAGCTCTTTCAGCCTGTCCTCGTACGACAGGTGCTCCAGTCCTCTAATCATCTTAGTAGCCCTCCTCTGAACTCGCTCCAGTA
>VXAL01017287.1:43457-102066 GCA_013399475.1 Chauna torquata
TTGATGAATAGGTTAAACAGCACTGGACCCAGTACTGACACCCGGGGGACACCGGCTACAGGCCTCCAACTCGATTCCACACCACTAAGCACAACTCTCTGAGCTCTGTCGTCCAGCCAATTGCCAATCCACCTCACCGTCCACTCATCTAGGCCGCGCTCCCTGAGCTTGTTTATGAGGATGTTATGGGAGACAGTGTCAAAAGCCTTACTGAAGTCAAGGTAGACCACATCCACCGCTCTCCCCTCATCTACCCAGCTATTCATCTCATCACAGATGCTGTGATCACCATTCTGTGAACACTTACTTCCTCAGAAGATATGCCTAAACATGCATGTAAAGAAAAGATTTGCCAGCACCTAATGAGTGTTTAGAGAGTTAGTGGTTAAAAGGTCTCCTTTTTCTGTCCTAAAATGTGACTGGAACTGCTGTCCTTCATGTAACCATTGCTTCAGCATTTGATAAGGTAGTCCCAGTTCTTGTTGTAGTCCTCAGGACTGGGTTCAGCTGTGAAAGGTCTCCCCCACACCTTCAGTAAGAGAAAAGGTCAGAAGGACATATGATGTGGTTGGAGACAAAGATCATGACTGTAGCTGCAGCTGCTCTGAGATATATCTTAGAGAGCACAGGGGTGGAAGAGGGAACATATGGAGAAAACTTAGGAGAGGAAGCCTAAAAAGCTGAGCACCAGCAAGGAATCTAGGAATAAAACCCTCCCTGAACTTAGACTGACTGGAAGGTATCATATGTTAATGGAGTCTCACCTGGCATACTCAAATCTCACTGAAACCTGTCGTAGCCCACTAAATCTTTTAATCTCAGCTGCTTCTCCATGCCCGTCCTTTCTCCATACCTACTCTGACGTCATTGCAAGGATAAAGATGAAAAGGTAGGCATGGCAAAATTCAGTTTTGTCTACGCTTTTTGGAAGTGTTGAGCCAGCTCTGTTTATTCAGTAGTGTTGTAAGACTATCCAATTAAGTATGACAGGTACATGATTACAGTTGGCTTTCTCATATGCTGCCATTGTATTAAAGCTAAATCATTTAATACTCTTTTTGATCCTCTAGATTTTGGGGTAGGTACAGAATTTTTTTGACTCCTTCAACTTTCTATAGCAACCCATACAGCTAGGACCAGACATGTGGATTACAAGACATGCAAATCTTGTAACGTTTGACATATATTGTCAAATATATGTCAAATGTAGAAATGTTATACTACAGAGTGACGTAGGGGTCATAGTACCTTAATTAGCAAGTCAGTTCCAGGATGTGTACTTTTTATGGGAAAAAAAAAAAGTCTGAAGTTAACCTTTAAATAGGGTGCTAATCTATTCTTTAATGACAGTTGCAACAATTTACTTGCTTTTTATCCCCAAAGAAGTAATCTGTTCTGTTGCAATTCCATTGCAAAATCTTCAGTTTCCCAGATTTTATTCACCTTTACTGAGTTTTTTGGTGACTGTGAGGTGAATAATTTATCATGCTCTAAACAGAGGGAAGAAGCAGAGTAAATGATCCTTCACAATTAGAGTTAGAAGGTGACTTTAAAATCTTAGGGGATTGGCCAATATATTAAGACTAGTCAATTTAAAAATTTAATTAGAGAGGTAGAGTGGCTTCACTTGTTACATGTGTACTTTAGGTTAACCCTGAAGCAGGTTTCATTAGTACTTGCTCATTCCTATGCATTTCTGTTTTTAAGATTTTCTTCCTTTCAATGACTGCTGTTTCCTTTTTTAGATAGAGGTAAGACTAAATACACTCAAATAAAGCAAATACAAAGCCATTAGTGAAAGGGCACATTTTTGGAGCAGGCACTTAGAATAGTCTGGCCTATTTAAATTCTAGCCAATTTATTTTCCTTACACATTTAATCCATTAGGACAACGTAAAGAAGTCAAGAGGACTCTATCAAGATCTTCTAAGGTCATTGTCCTTGCAGAGACTTTTCTTTTTTTCTTTTCTTACCTTTTTTGCTTACCTCTTTTGTGTAAATACTGCTCCTAACAAAAAAAATGTGTTTGTTTTTTTTTTTTGCCAGCTTAAAACAAATCCACAACATTAAATGACCTTAAATCTTACATTGTGGGATACAAACCTATTTGTATTATATTTGGAAGAAAAACATTCAAGTTTGTTCTATCCAGATCTTGGTTGTTTGTTATTATTTTTAAGGGTCTCATGTCTCTCTTCAAAATACAAAAGTCTAATTGGAAATCTTCCATCATTTCAGGTTTTTTGTTTGTTTGTTTTTGTTTTGTTTTTTGGTGGAAGCATGATGAGAATTCAGTGCTACTTTTTGACAGTATATAAAGTGGCTTTAAAAGATGTCGTTTATATAGTGAAGCTGTGTCCTTGCAGATGCTTCTGTATTCTGATTACTTTACTTTCTGAACAAAAATGCAATATAGAGTTGATGTTTAGAATTCTTGTGGCACAGTAAGCTGTTGTAGTGGACTTCTCTTCTTCATAAATGTTTACCTGAAGTCAGGGAAGATTTGCTATTAAAAATTAGTTCAGAATAGCACCCTATATATCACCAATGTATATTTTTCTGTACTACTGAGAGAATCACCTTTAATTTTGTTTTTTAAAGTGAAATACAGTATTTGTATCTTTGTACCACTTGATAGAGACATGTACTGGATTTCGTTTCAGTTATGCTGTCATTGGCAGATGATATCCAAGCCATCTGCATGTTTGCAGAGAGAATAAAAAGGAGGCTTAACAATGTACAAAATAAAAAATGTGGGTTTTTCATATACAGGTGTGTGTTCCACCCATTTGTTTTTTTATATCTCAGTTTTTAGACTGTTGTGTTTGCTGTTAAGATACGTGTTCAGCAGAGCTATCGAAACATTACTAAATCACAGAAAAGGAATACTGCTTCACGTACTCCACTGGGAGAAAAAAAAAAAAAGTTTGTGCCAGTTGTGCCAGCCTATGGTAGAATGAGATGTAGCCCAGGTCTCTGACTGATTTTACTGCATTATTCTGCTTTTACTCTGCTAGTAGTGGTTCTAGACTAGTGGATGTAGGCTATCTCCTCCTTTTGTTGCATCATTTTCCCTTTTACACAGTTTTACTCCCAAATGGTTATAGCTTAAAGAAAAGTCTTCCTAGGACAGGAATTTCTGCTCCTGGGCAAGGGTGGGTTTTTATGGCAGCTGAAAAGCTGGAAGCAGCATGGCTGTAAAAATACCTTTCCTTAGAAAAATCATGAGAGTGGTGAGCAGTGAGGGAGTCCATTTGTTGTGACAGTCCTGAGTATCACCTGGAAAGGAAGCAGTATCCTCATCCCATTTTGTGGGAGACTAAATCCTCCAGATATGAGAGCTTAAGTTTCTGATGAACTATTTCTGTGGAGAAATATTCCATGGCTTCATCTTGAATGTGATTTTTTAAATGTGTTTTCAATTCAAAATTAAAGTACTTTTATCTTGAATAACATTGAAAGTGTCAGTGTTTTCTTCCACAGCTGTGAATAGCCTTTGAAGCTGTGAATTTTGCCTTTTGAAGAAGACACCAGACTTATTTTTTTTCTTACTGTCTTTAGAACTAGGGGAAGATAGATTCCTTCAATCTCAGGCATTATACTTTGTGTGACAATTCTGTTGATGATGTAATATTAACAAGCATTTCTTTAGAAGTCATGTGCTCACCTTCACACTGTTGTTAGAATTCTATTTTTGCTTATTTAGAAGGGAGAAGTGAGACCTTTTATTCACTCTTCTCAGTATCACTGCCAATAAAGCTGACTTTTGACTGGAAAAAGACTTAGGTTTAGAAGGTCAACTCCTTGAAATCTGTTTTATAAGTCACCTTGCTCTAGACTTTCAAATGAATACTAATGATAATAAATCATGAGTTGACTACCAGGAATCTTATTTTATTTCAGGAAGAAATGCAAAATTTCTGGTTTCTGAAAGAAAGAAGCCTTTACAGAAACGTAGGAAACTATTTTCATACTTTTAACTCAAGGCTTGAAGGCTACTTTTGGGGGAGAGAGTGCTTTGTTACCGATTACAGATAGGGTTTATTACATCTTATGTGAATGAAGCGTGTAGCGCTAAGAGTGCTCTACTGGACCTTTTTGAAAATGGTACAAACATTCCCAGTGACTTCAGCTTGATCTAAAATTTCATACAAAGTCTGACCTGACTTTTCCATGGTTGAGTAAGTCCTGTTGAAACCTATCATAGAAACTTTCCTACGGGAAGCCTACAGGAAGATGTCCATGTTCTGTGGAACCTTAATTACATTCCATAAGGGTCCACAGGTTCGTATGCTTATGTACTTTAGAGTAACTTTGTGATCCAAGAAAATATCATTGCCCCTTTTTTTGCTGTTAAATAACTCTGAGGCAAAAAGAACGTGTGGTTCTAAATGACTTCCTAAAGTCTCATAATAGTTTATTGTAAAGGCCTCAAATGTTTTCTCACATGACAAAACTAGTCAAAAAGAGAAAGTAAATGAAGTTACACCAGTATATGTCAAGTGTTTAAATGTTCTATATTCATGTGGTTTTAAGACTAAGAAAGGCTACATAAGTGCAAAATTAATCACAAGCTCTGAGCAATTGAGATCAACAAACAAGTCATAAATTTGTTAGAAGCTCGACTGACTTGCCAGAATGAAAACAATGCAATGCATGTTATAAAACTTGAAACAGATTACCTGCCATGTGAATGCTGTAATGATTACTTTGTCTTCTAAAACTATCTTCCTCAGCAAGTGCAATGAAAGTTTGAGTCAGCATGTTAAAGCATCCAGAGTCTTGTCAGCATTTCAGTATTCTCCCTGTGGGATCTCAACGGGCAAAATGCAGTGGTTTCTTTCCCTAACCACTTTTCTTGAATGTGAAGGAGAGGAGATGCACAGAATGAAAATGCAAGCCAAAAGGAAATGTTATTTACAGCAGCTGGAATAAATTAGGAGCAGTTAAGGTAGCTTGGAGTTTGGGGGCACCTGGAGTTCGAAGTTATTTTCAAGTCTCAGAAAGATTTTGAGGACAGAACAGTTGGAGCCTTACCCATTATGAATACCATTTTAGTATATTTGGATTGGGTTTTGAATTTTCTATATGCAGTGAACTGGACAGATTAGATTATTTTATCTGTGAAATGAAAACTTTGATACAACCAGTGGAAAACAGAGGCAGTAAACTGTATGTTACCAAGGTAAATAATTTTTCCTTGATTAGGCAAGTGGTCCTGACCTCTCCAGGACATAGAATTATTGCAGTAGAAGAGACTGTTTTTAATATCCAGTTGTACTGTTCAACTAAAACTAGTGGGATTAGTAGCTAAGGCGGTATTTTGAATTCCAAAATTTACTGGGAGCATATGCCAGTTCTGTGCTACTTTACTGTAAGGAACTTTCCTAAATACTGCTATGGTCATTGGCGATAGATACAGTGATTTCATCATCACTGAGGTCAGTCGCGATTGACTTGTTTACTGATGTAAACTACATGTTTAGTACAAGTTTACTAATGCCTAGCTAGCAGACCATCCATAAATTAACAAAATACTGCATGGTCATTATTAGCATAGGTTTCCTTAATACCATGGCTAGCTAGGTGTGTGGAAACCTCTGTAACTCATAAAAGCATGCTACTTCTGTGCACATTAATGTATTCTTCATGAACGGCACTGAAAATTTTTCATTTTATCCTTTGCAATACAGAGAAAAATATATTAATGCTCCCCAGGACACTAGGAAATGGACAAAATATTCTGAGATGCTGAAAGTGTTTTGGCATCTGCAACTCAGATAAACAATATTTTATCAGTTCAAAAGGCAAAGAGTGCATTTTTCATTTTTATTTCCCAATAAAGTAAATGGTGAATTTAGTATGAAGGTACTATAGTGACAAGGTAAAGTAAGATGCTTACAGCAAAATCTGCTTGTAGCACAGGCAGTGATTCAAACCCTGATCTGTGATCACTTTGGTGAATTTCAGTGATGCTAGAAGTCTGCACAGGGTCTGAAGAGTAAGCTTGCACATACTGGCCTTGCGTATTTTACAATACAAGCTATGCTCACAGCATCACGTAAGAGTGCAAATAACTTTTACAGATACACTACATTTCTTTATACCTGCTTTCTTAGAATATAATCTTAGAGGAACAATATTTTATTTATTACTTCAGGGATTTATTTTGGCTTTTTTCTTCTTTTTTTTTTTTATTGGTTGAACATACTTCAAAACAGAGTAAATTAAAATGACTAAGAAATTATTTCATAGATTTCATAGAATAGTTTGGGTTGTAAGGGACTTTACTTTAAAGATCGTCTAGTTCCAACCCCCCTACCCTACTAGATCAGGTTGCCTAAAGCCCCATCCAGCCTGGCCTTGACCACTTCCAGGGATGGGGCATCCACAACCTCTCTGGCTAACCTGTTCCAGTGCCTCGCCACCCTCATTCATAGTACAGAATTTCTTTACAATATCTAATCTAGACCTACCCTTTTTTAGTTCAAAACTGTTACCCCTTGTCCTATCACTACATTCCCTGATAAAGAGTCCCTCCCCATCTTTTCTGTGAACCCCCTTTAAATACTGGAAGACTGCTGTAAGGTCTCCCTGGAGCCTTTTCTTCTGTAGGCCGAATAACCCCAACTTTTTCAGGCTTTCTTTATAGGAAAGGTGCTCCAGCCCTCTGGTTGTCTTCAAGGCCCTCCTCTGGACCCAGTGTAACAGGTCCATGTCTTTATTATGCTGCAGGCCTCAGAGCTGAACACAGTACTCCAGGTAGGGTCTCATGAGAGCAGAGTAGAGGGGGAGAATCACCTCCCTTGACCTGCTGGCCACGCTTCTTTTGATGCAGCCCAGGATACGGTTGGTTTTCTGGGCTGCAAGCACACACTGCTGGCTCATGTTGAGCTTTTCGTCCACCAATACCCCCCAAGTCCTTCTCCTCAGGGCTCCTGTCTATCCACTCATTGCCCAGCCTGTATTTGTGCTTGGGATTACCCCCAACCCAGGTGCAGGACGTTGCACTTGGCCTTGTTGAACTCCATGAGGTTGGCACAGGCCTACCTCTCAAGCCTGTCAGGGTCCCTCTGGATGGCATTCCTTCCCTCTAGTGTGTTGACTGCACCACACAACTTGGTGTTGACGGCACATTTGCTGGGGTTGCACTCAATCCCACTGTCCATATCACCAACAAAGATGTTAAATAGTGCTGGTCCCGATACTGACCCCTGAGGAAAGCCACTCATCACTGGTCTCCACCTGGACATTGAGCTGTTGACCACAACTCTTTGAGTGCAACCATCCAGCCATTTCTTTATCCCCTGAGCGGTCCCTCCATCAAATCCACGTCTCTCCAATTCAGAGACAAGGCTGTCATGCAGGAGCGTGTCCAATGCTTCATACAGCTCCAGGTAGATGATGTCAGTTGCTCCTCCCTTATCCACCGGTGCTGTAACCCCATTGTAGAAGGCCACCAAATTTGTCAGGCACAGTTTGCCCTTAGTGGACCCATGTTGGCTGTCACCAGTCATCTCTTTGTTTTCCATATGCCTTACCGTAGTTTCCAGGAGGGTCTGCTCCATGATCTGCCTGGCATAGAGATGAGACTGACTGGCCTCTAGTTCCCCAGGTCTTCCTTTTTTTCCCTTTTTAAAAATGGGGGTCATGTTTCCCATCTTCTGGTCAGTGGGAGCTTCATCAGACTGCCACAACGTCTCAAATGTGATGGATAGTGGCTTAGCAACTTCATCCACCAATTCCCTCAGGTTCCGTGGGTGCGTCTCATCAGGTCCCATAGATTCATGCACCCTCAGGTTCCTTAGGTGGTCTCAAACCTGATCTTCTCCTACAGTGAGTTGTTCTTCATTCTCCCAGTCCCTGCCTTTGCCTCCTGTGACTTGGGCAGTGTGACTAGAGCACTTGCTGGTAAAGGCTGAGGCAAAAAATTCATTCAGTACATTTCTAAATCTTAACTTCAACTTTTTCCTTTATGCTTTAGATTTAAACTGCCTGAACTTTAATTATACAGAAGACTTAATATACTCTTTCTTGATTTTTTTTTTGTTTTGACATGATAAAGGCTTGCTATGGGAATAAACATGCTCATTCTACTGAATAAAGGGGAAAATATGGCTATTTGACTTAAAAGGAAGCAAGAGTAATTTTTCGCTAAGCTGTGGTAGAACTAGTATTGCAGCTCTAATTTGGATATAATGATATATTTCCATATAAAGTCTTGAGATGAACTGAGGAAGAGGATACCAATTATGTGATATAAATTGTAAGTAAAATAAGTGCATTACGAGAATTTTTCTTGAAATTTGTCATATTTTTGTAGCTGATGAAATAATGATGAATACAATAATTTAGTGTTACACATCAGTGCCAGAACTTAGCAGCATTAATCTTGGTCCTTAGCGCAGCAAAACCTTAATTACATAACTGGATGTGTTACTCAAGGAATTTAAAACATACTTTCTTTTACCCTTAGACCACACTAAGGAAGGGAAACGTGCTATTATGGATAAATCTAGGTTAGGTAAACTATTTACATATTTGTTGAAAGCAGTTTATTTAAACTACTGTAGTTTTAGTTAGGGTACCTTATGCCTCTTAGCTGTTTCTTATGTCTGTATTTACAATAAACAGCAGGAGCTAAAGAATGGAGTTATGATAGATCACAGTGCAGCCTCCCCCCCTCAAAAAAAGAAATCACCCCAAACCACAAACACCCCACAATCCTGCTTTTGTGCCTGTACGTTTGTTCTTCTGTCTGTGGAAGTGAAGTATATTTTTCTTGAATGGGTTTATGTGAAAACATGCACATACAGCATAGAGTAAAACCTTAGCAGGGAATAAGATAAGCATTACTTTTTTTTTTCACATGACAGCATCTCATTTATTTATTACTTTGTCTTTTGCATGCTCTCACTATAAAAGTGCCTGTAAAAAGATCTTGAAATCCTTCAAGTCAGAAAGCAGTCTCTAAACAAAATTAAATTTCAAAGCAGAAGCATAATTGATCTACCCAGCTGACAGTTTCTTGAAGATGTTGAAATCAATTGCAAGTTATCTCAAAGGCAAGTGATTCTTTACTCTCTAATCATTGTATGTTCATATTCTTGCACAAGGTTTTGTTTCAAACTGAGCTGACCAACTTCAGAATCTCTTCATACTAATATGCAGAGAATGTGCAGTTTTCCTCCATCTGCCAAATAACAGAAAAATGGTTTTGACAGGGTGTTGCACATGAATTTTAGTAGAATATTCAGTATTGCACTTGCACCTGCTTAAGGCAGTCCCTACTTCATAACACTGGTTAGAATTGAAAACACAATGGCTTAAGTTCTTTTGATAGGGATACTTTAGTAGTTTGATCATCCTGGCGAAGTTTCTTAGCCATCTTAATTTTAGCCATTTTCCAATAGCTACCATTCAGGAGACCCCAGGCATCATGACTTCCTGCCTCCACACAAAACTTGCTTTTGTCAGGTCCTTCACTTTTTTTTTACCCAGGTGTATCCAATAAAGGAAATATGTGAAGTCATGATGCTCTTTTTCCCTGTCTTCCAGACAGGATGTCAAATGTGAACCAAACCATGAGAACTATCCCTACCTCTTCCTCCAGAAAGAATTGGAACGTTTCAATATGAATGATGCTTCAAAATACAGAGGCTGTGGATGTGCTGTTCCTGCATTGATAGCCATACTGACAGGTACCTTCAAGCCTTAAGTAACTAAAGACATCTTAGAGTATTTGGTTGGTATCTGATTTGTGATAAAACACCCAGTATCCAGCAGTGACGTACTAACGTTAGCTAGTTAAATCATATAACAGATTATCCTTTATGTTGATGTGTTCACTATTATAACCTTTCATATTCTTAATGTTTTCTCTGCTTTCTTTGGTGAGATCTATAAAATAGACCTAGTTTAATTACAGTTTCTACTTCTTTGAACCAGCCAGAGTTTCTCCTTTTTTTTTTTTTTTTTTTTACATAATTTAGTTATCAATGTAGACTTTAATGAAATTCTGTTCTTTATTAGGCTGTAAGCTGAATGGTTAGAATTTATGAGGTAGCAGAATAAAAATTCTAGAAGTAACACAGCATCTAGTCTACTTTAACTAGTTTGCCGTTGTGGATTTATAGGCCATTGTATTATGGCAACAAGAGAATTTTCAGGGCCATGGCAGATTGAGTGCAAGAGCTAGACTTACTTGAAATGAAATTATGCCATCTGAGAAATACCCTTTCTAAAACAGTGGAAAATTTAGTTAGGACATTTTTATTGCACAGGAACTGTGAACACTAATAAGTCAGGATTTATGTGTTTGTTATAATTGCCTATTAAAGTAAGCACAAGACATTGTTTAGTATAAGTGACAAAAAATGATTCTCTACCCTAAGAGAATTCCTGCTACCATAATTTCCTATGGACTGAATAGGTAGAGGCTATCTTATCAAAAAAAAAACAGTTTCATGTGGAGCCACTATATTTTTGACTACAATGTTTCATATAATATTACTTTTTACATTCCTGTGGAAAAACATGTACATAATTAGAAGATTAAAACAAAACAAAACAACAACAAACCTGTTATAATTAGGATGAGTATGAACAGAGAAGAGCAGAAAGAGGAATTTTTAGAACATAGCTCATTTTACTAAAAGAGAAGAAAAACGAAATGACATGCCTTGCTATTCATTGTCTCAATAGCAGTTCCCTCCATTTTAGCCAAACAATCTTTACAACAGCTTTGGACATAGGATAGTTAAAAACAAGGTAAACATTCCATTAGTAATTATGTACTATTGACTTTTCCCTCTGCTTCCATAATGGTACAGAAGACAGCAAACAAAGCCCAGGCCAAACACTATCCAGTGGTAAGTGATCATTACTTCTAGTTTCCTTTCAGTTGTATTTGAAAAGTCTGGTGCCTGGTTTCACAGGCACTGCCTGCCAATTGCTGACATGACAGTAAGTTTTGAAACATGGAGGTATACGCTGATCTGTGAACCCCCATTTCAGGAGATGGGAGTAATGTGATTTTTTAGCCTTCTGTCTGACAAAGTCAGCTATTAGCTACCATACTATTCTTTTTACTGTACTAGAATGTTTTATATGATGAATTTTGAATACTATGAAAATTGAAAGGTAGTCTACAAATAGTGGCTAGCTTCTCTCAAGCCACATAGGTGCAATCGATAAGGAGCTGACAACATGTAGATTATAAAAGCTTAATACAAACAAGGAGAAAGTCAAAATTCCCAGTCCATTAAATTCTTAATTTTGGGGTTAATTCTAACATGATAAATGCTAGAAAATCACAAGTACGTAAGTATTTATGGTAAAATTAATGAATTCCAGTGAATGAGTATTCCCAAGATACGTTTGCTGGACATTCTTAATAACTGTACTGGATCTGGCTGGGTTGGAGTTAACTTTGTTCATAGGAGCCCATATGGTGCTGTGGTTTGGATTTGTGGCTAAGACAGTGCTTATATCACACCACTGTTTTGGCTCTTGCTGAACAGTGCCTGCACAACACCAAGGGTTTCTCTTTTTCCCGCTCTGTGCCCCCAGCAAATAGGTTTGGGGTGGGCAAGAGTCTGGAAGGGGACACAGCCAGGACAGTTGAAATGAATTGACTAAAGGGATATTCCATAACATCTGATGTTGTGCTCACTAATAAAAACTGAGGCAGAGGAAGAAAAAGCGTGTAGGTTTGGCTTCTAAGGTGGCCATTGCTTGAAGAATGGCTGAGCATCAGTTTGCTTGTGGGAGGTGGTGAGTAATTTCCTTTGCATTGTTTTTGTTTGTTTGTTTGTTTTTTCTTTTTCATGTATTAAATTGTCTTTATTTTTACCCACAAGTTTTCCCACTTTTGATGTGCCTGTTCTCTCTCCCATCCAGCTGCGGAGTAGGGGGGGGAGCAAGTAAGTATGTGTGTATGCTTGGCTGTTGGCCATGGTCAACCCACCACAATAACAAAGCAACTTGAAAAAAAAAAAACAAGAAGAGGAAGAACGATGTGGCCATTTATAATTTGTCAGTCTCTGAAAGTATTTTTGGACACACTGAACATAATTCTATGTCAGGGAGTACAGAAGACATATATGCTTAAAAAAAACCAAACATCTTTTCCTGCAAAAAATAATGGAGACAGGTCCAGACTACTGAAATAGGTTTCCCGATTTCAGTGTGAAGATTCGAGTTATCTGCTATCTACTGTCAATGGGAAGGACAAGATATCCCAAAAAAACAGGTTAGAAAGCCTACATACTGAGTGGGATTCTGATGGGAAAATGTAAGCACCAGATCCTATCTTGTTTCTTCTGTTTCCCAACATTCAGTGTGCTCCACACATTGAATGGATGACATTCCCCTGGATGGATGACAAGCATTGAAAACAGTGGGGCATGCAGCAGCAATGGAAGATCTGAGGTGATGAGATTTAGGTGAATTGAGAATTTCTGTCAGCACATGAAGGCAATTACTCGTTTTAGACAGTGTATAGAGTTAGGAAATGATGAAGAATAGGTCATCTGGATTGCTGTCTAGGAATTCGATCTGTGACTTAATAGGGTCTGGACCTGTCAAATGCCTTTTTTTTCCACCCTTAGGCTATAAGGTGAATAGACTAACACTTTTCAGACTTTGCTGTACATCAGTCTATCAGATTCTCAGAATATGCCCTAACAGAAAGAACCGTCTGTTTGTAGATTTAGGTGCTGTGAAGAACTGACAGAGAAATTCAGTTCACCTTGTGAATGCAGCTGTCATTCATAGTTATGATGTGAGTATCACAGTTGTCAGTGTATTGGGTTGTTCCTTTGCTGCCATGTGTAGACCCAACGAACAATGATAGACAGAAACTTTGTAGGCACTGAGCAGGCCTCAGAGACAGCTGCAATTTGCAGGCTGTGCATATTACTGTTAGTGTGGTCTTGAGGTTAACTTAAGCTTTTAGCAGGACTTCACGTATGAGGCTTGACACAGCATTCATTAGCTCAGGTGTTGACTTACGTCCACCGGTGTTAGCTTAGCTTGCCTATACAGACAAGTGCTTAAAATGTTAACTTCCGTAAAACAACATAGAAGTTTTCTATGGGTTGTTAAGAAGACCTTCAGTGTAGTTTGGAAAATCACAGCAAGCAGAAATAAAAATAGCAAACTCATGACTGATGACTGAATAAATTAAACCTTGTACCAATGACTTTTACAATGATGTGCAAAATGTCTGCAAGTAATAAGACTCTGGGAGAAAGCGTGGTTGAGGTCAGTGCAGGTAAAGTACATGAGATGTTGGTAGTAAGGATTCAAGAAACTCATGCCTGATTTAACATCGTTTGTGTTAGATCCGTGTTTACCACTTACACTTGGAAAGTTTGCAGATCCGTCTAAATGAGACACTGCAGTATAAAAGGGTAAGTTTATATCTACCAGAATAAAGTTTCCTTGTCACTTATATGCTAGGAAACTCGGGTCCACACATACAACAACATCTGTGTGAAAATGATTCGGGGATCTTGTTGAAAACTGTAGCTTGTGAAAGCAGCGGTTAAATAAAAGGAATTATTGCAAATGGTCTGGATTTGTTGCCTACCATTTTCATTTCAAAATCTTAGTTTTCGGTTGGAATCAAATCAGTATTTCTGTATTTTTGAGTTACAAGAGCAGCTGTTCTTTGGGAACATGCCCAATGTCAGTGTCCACAGTGATGCCTTTTGGGAGTATTAGCAGAGAATTACCAGCAGCTGGGCTCTGCTCTAAAAAGACTGGAGTAAGTTCAAAATAAGTGTCTTCAGTGTGCAGTGTAAACCCGCACAATGCCAAGGTCAGGGAAGATAAAACTGAAACAATAAAATAAAGTAGAGGATTAGTGGCAGATGCTAAGGCTGCCCAAGAATAAGATCTGTTACAGATTTCTGTGATGCAGTTCACTGCAGCAGACTCTGAATTTAAGCTACCAAAATTAAATAAAATACTTATTTTTGTTTTTCTGCAACAGCAAAATACCTACTAAGAAGGCTGTTTTTATTGTGAAAAGAACTTTTCCCATGATTCTGTTAATCGGTTATAATGAAAAACAGGTAGCAGTCCCATGGTGTGAAGCTACAGGCAAAAATCTGGTGATCAACATCTATTTTACTAACTTGTGGAGAGGAGAAAGACAAATAGTAATGCCAGAGAGTTTGTAATTTCCATGCTAGGCACAGTGTGAAAGAGAGGTTCAAAGCTCTTTCAGGTTGGATGGAAGAAAGAGATAATAATAATAATAAAACTAGTAACAATTAAGAACAAACCCAGTAATGCTACTCTACCATATATTCATTCTGCCAAAGGGAAGAGACTTCTTGGCTTTAGGAAATAAATTAGAAAAAAAAAAAAAAAGAAAAGCAGTAACTTATTAAGATTCTTCTTTATTCATGTCAGCATTATGATTAAAGCTAGATGTGTAAACTCAGCTTCTCATTGAGGAGACAGCTTATATCAAGGGCAATCATATTAGGCTGTGTCTTTCCCTTAAATGTTCTGTTCCCTTAACTAAAATAGCACATTCAAGGTGAGAAGAGAAAACAAAGTCAAGTCTATTTTTAATTCTGATGTAAAAAATATTCTATGGTTTCAGAATACACAGAAATAGGAGATTATAAACCAAATTTTATTTTCTGTGGTTTACATGTATGCATGTATACATACATATGCATTTTCAAACTCTGTATATCATTGAAGTAGAAATGTTTCCTTGCCATAGGTAGAAAACATAAATTTAATATTCGTTTTAAAATTCTACATGACTGAAAAGAAGGAAACACAAAATAGCTTTGTGGAGGAGGGTTTTTGTTGTTTTTCTGCTAAACTGTAATCCTCAATAATCAGGTAATTGTTCTTGTAAAGAACAGAGTAAAAAATACAAAAAGTGCACATTGTATTTACATAGGGTTTGTGAGGTACAGATATTTCTGTTTATAGTCTGTAGCTATGTCAAAGCTCTCCGGGGCACAGATTAAAATTTCCTGTGTGGCACACAACACTCATAAAACTGGGTATGGCACAGACAAAAGTAATAAGTGACTTAAATACAATGATTTTCAAACAAATTGTACTTGTTTTTATTTGTCTTCTGGCCTTGGAAGTTTTAGGCCACATTTGAGTTACATTTCTCCTTCCTTTCTCCAAAACTGTGAGAGCTAGGAACTTCTAAAATGAAGCACAGATTTTTGTCTAATTACATGGCTGGGGGAACTGGAGCTTAAAGTTCATACAACATGGGAATTGCAGTAAAATTAGGAGCTGGCAATTTAGATGTTTGGCCCATAGGAATGCAAGTAGTAAAGATGGAATGCTAGCACCCCTGCAGGGTCAGACCTGTAGAGAAATTCACTGAAGACATCAAATCTGTCTTATCCCACATATTTCTATTGCATCTGAATATAAACTCTGCATGCTCTGTTTTGCATAGCTTTCTCATATTTACATTTCCTGGCATTTTTCATCTTACTTTTCTCCCAAAAGTTTACAGTATGTTTTTCTTACTCCTAAATTAGGGATTTCTCTGCAGAGGCAATTGTCTTGCATTTAGCTGGTCAGAAAGGCCACTACTTGTGGAATGTCATCGCATGCAAGTACTGGTAAGGCTCTGTACAGTGTTGATTGCTGTCTGAGCCTGTTTTTAACTGGCTGCACAGGGAATCACTGCAATCTGCTATGTGTGCAGATGCATGTCAGGTACTATTTCTGCAGTCCTCTATCTGCCTGTACATTGTCTCGCACCACAGACAGTTGGACTTCTTTGTTTGCATGAGTGCTACTGACTGTATTTGGTGACCAAGTGTCAGCAATATTTAAAGGCCTGACAGAGAACTGCAGATTGCATCAGCTGCTCAGATGCAGATGAAGAATCTCGTGTTTACAAAGCCTTCCACTAGTACACCATGAGGATTGAGAAGTATCATAGCGTATAAAGAAGTCTTTGTATGGCTATATACTCCCATATGATACCTGATTAGACTATACTCATCTAGTTAGTGAGATCTGGACGTAGTAAGGTTCCAAATAAAGATGGCCACATGTTTCGAATGGAGAGTGTAATTGTCACCTGTCTATAGTGAAGTAGTGAGCATATTCTGGGGTAAGATCCATAAGACGTCTAGAAAAACACCACTATTAATCTAAAATTCTAAGATCCCTTGGCTATCCCAGGCCTGCTCACAGTATCAGTTTCCCCTCAGACATTGTTTTACAGCTCAGAAAACAAGGCAATGAATAAATCTGATAAAAGGAAAAAAAAAAAAAAATCTGTGTGCAACTGGAAGCAGAGATCTTCTGTGGCTACTGTTTTCATCAAAACTACATTAGGTACCATTGGCAAAGCCACCTAGTGACAATTTGCCAAAAACCCATTGCAAGCTACAGTGTTTTCTGATGCTCTGCATTGTTGATTGAGGTCTGGTGGCTGGATAATTTCTTGAAAACGGCACATGCCATGTCCAGAAGATGTGGCTTATGGTGCAGAAGGAGACAGGATATTGGCAGTAACATCTCTGTTCTAGCATAAGCCACAGGTTCTGGAACTGCAATGATCTCAGATCTGTTCCCTGTTGCTAAGGTCTTCCGTGGTATACCTATAGTAGGCCCAATGTATAGGAAAGACGAACAAATTCAGATTAGAATTCTTTCTTGATAAACTATGTTTTGCTATTGTAGCTGTTATTTTTCTATGAAGCTGTTTTACTCAGTTTCTGGGAAGTAACTGTTTATATTGTTTTAATGGTGAGATAATCTCTTGAGGCCATCATGATGAAAAATACAGACTGCTTTGCTTACTGAAGAATTTTAGGACTAAAAGTGTTCATATCTGTAGCAAGTAGATTCGGAGCAGTTTGGCACAGCACGTAGTATCCCACCTACTTATTTCAGTCTGACGATGAGCTTTGAACTTCTTTATGGTCAACTGGATTACAGCTAAGTAATCGGTTGTTGCTATTAACTGTACTGATAAATTGACACCTTGACCTTGCAACTTAGCTAACTCGTTTCTAGTATCATCTATGAGGCCAATCTGAGTTATTTGTGAATGTATTTTCTTTTTTTTTTTTTTGTCTGTACTGTCAGAGGCTCCAAAAGCGCACCCTTTTACAAGGCTTATCACTATATCTTCCTGTAAGATGCAGGTGTAGCATCATTGTAAACAATTTGTTCTTCCTTCTAAATGAATATTTTATGTACTTAAAATATCATTTGAAGTCTTTGGAAATTACTAGTTACCCTCTTTTACTGCGTGTACCCTAGCACCTTTATACTCTACTCATCCCTACTGATAGTCTTAGGACAAGGTTACATTAATTATATCTAACCTCCTTAATTGCAGTCGGGAAAAAGATGTAGAAATGAACTTGCTGCTGTAACAGAAAGATGTGTTGCTGGTTACAAAAATATACTGAAGTGATTAAATATAAACTTAATAGGAAAAAATAAGCCAGGAAAGGAAACCTCTGTCTCAGTTGGGCTTATATAAAATTAAGCCCAAAGATAAATTTATTTAAATAGAGCTACTTTGAGAAAGAATGTTCAATTACTAATTCTTACACTCAAAATTATGCTAAGAGCAAAAAAGGATTAAATCTTACTCATGAAACTAAGATTTTATTATTAGTCCAATCAAAAAGTAACAAGTTACTACTTGCCCAGTTAACAAATACAGCTTTAGTTAGAATGGAATAGTTCAGTTGGAAGGGACCATTCAAAGATCATCAACTGCCTGAACCCTTCAGAGCTAGCTGAATTTAAGGCATGTTATTGAGGGCATTGTCCAAATGCCTCCTGAACACAGACAGGCATGGGGCATCAACCACCTCGCTAAGAAGCCTGTTCCAGTGTTTGACCACCCTCACAGTAAAGAACTTCTCCCTAATACCTACTTTGAATTAGTAATAATATACTAATAATTACCATTAATGACACAGCTAAGATTAATATGCATTTCATTGTATGTAGGTATACCTTTTCTTTAGCATTATGTCCCCGCTTCGAATACCCTTTTGGGTCTTGAGATCAAAAGCACTAATATTTCTCAAGCAGGAAATTGTGATAAGCCATCACTAGTCTGAAGCTCTTCACCAATGAACATTCAAAGGTAGCAAGAGAAGAAACAGAAACATCTTTCTTCATCGTTCTTGAGAGCCACTTGGTATTATGTGTTTTTTAATGTTTTGTTACCACAGGCTGCTTTCTTTTCATTGGTTCCCAGTGAAGTGTAAAAGTTGCACAGCAGCCTCCCTAAGCTAGAATTAACATAGTGTCAGGCCTTGAGTTCCTTAATTGGTCTTAATTATCCTGACCAGCCTCACCTGGGACAGACCCACAGCCTCTGCCTGTTGGTCCGAGAACTCCATTTAAGCTCAGGCCTGAGCACTTGCTCTTTTCCTAAATTATAGGCAATCTCTTTTCAGTCCTGTTTTTAACCTCAGCTTAGTCCTTGACCTAGGTCTTGTAGCTATGCCTCCTGTCATGCTGAGCTGGACTCCCTGCGTGAAGCCTGGCCCTGATTCACCAGTTTGCCATGTCTGGGACCGTTGGTGGGACCTGTTATCAGCACCCAGCTCTGCCCACCCTCTCTGGATCCTGTTGGACTGTGCTCTGCTGCAGGGGCCCTGCTGGCAGTGGGGGTCCCCCCCTGAGCTCAAGTGAAAGAGATTAGGCAATGATCACTTTGCTAATCAGTGTGTAGCAAGCAAAACAAGATAAAACCTGCTGAGGCCACCACAAGCCCAGGTAAGGTGTGGAGACTCTGCTCTGATGTTAGTACAAAGCCTGTGGCCTTTTAGTAGAAGCAGCAAAATTGTAGTTTTTATTATTTTTGGCCTGATGTGGCAGTGAAGTTTGTTAACAGTAAGAGAAGCCTGGGTGGATTGCTGTAGGACAGCCCTAGCTGAGGCTGGATCTGTTCTGTGTTGCTACTGCTGTGCTAGAGCTTCCTAGAGGAGGGGTAAGATGCGTAGTCTGTTTCAACTGTAGCCTGTGAGAAAAGTGATCTGTGTTACTATTTCTGGTGTTTCTAGCCAAAGTGCTTACTGGTGAAAAGAACTAATTTTTGTCTAGTTCTAGATACTTTGTGGGGGGTGGAGGTTTGTAGCAGCACGTCATTTGGCTCTTGTATTAAAATGCATCTGAAAACTCTTTAGAGTAGTGGTGCGGTGGTTTGTGTGTGTTTTTGTTTCTTTGTCTTTTACATGCCCTTTCTGTAGGGGTATGTAAAACAAGGTCCTGTCCTGAAGTTAATATTCTTTGGTAGCAAAAATAATCACTGCTACTGAATTTATTTTTTTATTCCTTGGGATATGTATTGAAACTAAGCCTACTAGGTATGTCTTAGTATTAAAACGATTGAAAAACAGGCTGTATAAGCTCTTGGCTTGGGAAGTAGTGAAATAGGATTTAATCAAATGTTTTGAGTGTTCTTTGCTTGGTGTTTGGTTGTGGTTGCTGAGACATTACTTTCAAAAACAATAGTTCAGGAATGGCCCAGAAAAAGACATGGTGGTGGGAAGACAAAGAATAATTTGTCAAAGATGCATGAAAATCTGTTATTGATGTCATATATACAAAATGGTCTCATATGTACTTCTCAAAATGAGAGAGGAGGAAGTACAATAACTGCTGCCAATATAAAACTGACGTAAAGACTTGCATCATTAACTAAGGTGGTAGGTGGCACAGTGCCTCTGATGTTCAGATGAAGCTTTAATAAGTCTGAGGTTGAATTCCACTTCATCAGCTCCATTGCACTATGAATGGTTATGCCAGTAGTTCTGAGGTTGACCTAAATTGCAAGGCTTTTGGCTTTATAGTCTGTGCTGATTGGATCCCTAGAACTGCTGTTCATCCTTTGTGGCATGTCTGAGACATGTCTTTGTTTCTTATCTCTGGATGCTTATAGGGTGTTGTTGAAAACAAATAGTAATTTTATAGTGTTTTCCAGCAGCTATATGGAGAGAGAATGAAGAAAGTAACAATTGAATGAATTATTTAAACAGTTAAACTGGTTCTGCGTGCGTATTTACTTCAGCTAATGCTATGTGAAGTTGACAGTGTTAAGCTTTACTAAGACATAGTGAGTAACTATCAGCAAGAGGAAATGCATTTAACTAGGGAATGATGACTGACTGGATTAAGCATATACAATATTGTAATGAAATGACTGTCTCTAATAAGCTTTTTCTAAAATCTTTTCATCTGAAGAAAAGTTAAAAATGCTAATAATGATAAACTTCTTAAAGCTGAGCAGTCATTAGTTTGTGCAAACTGAGTTCCAAAATCAACAGCAAATTTTCTGTTTCAGAGTTTGAGCATGAAACTGTCTTGTAGAAGTTGCTTTAGTTTTTCTCAGTTTTGTTTTTTTTAAAAATACTGCTATCAACTCTATTTGTAAAAACAAAAATTGAAAGTGGCTGGTCGCTCATCATACTCTTTCAAATTCTTTAGCAATCTAGTAACAGGGAGATATTGGCTCTGAAGACAGCTATAAATTGAGCAATTCACTTTGCAGGAGGAACAACTTTACGTACTGCTTTTTAAGTGTCTTCTATCATACTTGATAAGCACAAGTGAAAATTCTGAAGAGCAAGCAGGTGCTAGCGTTATGCTCGTGATATTGATGCTGACTGTCAAGTGTAGAAACTCATGGGAACTGTGTTGCTCTGTACTGATGCAGTCTCTTTGATCAACTGTAACTACTCAGTTTCGAGATTACAGTGAATATCTTGTATGCGTTGTTTTTTGTGTTTTAAATTGTATTTAATGAAGATGTGTAACCAGACTTATCTAACTGCTAGTATGCTGATTCAAAACTGGTATTAATTTTAAAGTAGGACTTCAATGTCACCATTCAAAAGGGAATGTTAAAGATTGCCTGCTACTTTCTTCTTGCAATACTTGACAACACAGAGGGCCTAGATCTTAATTCCTGCACTGCTGTACGGCTGCCTGAAAAGCTTCAGGTCATGAAACTATCCTTTGCTAAGTACCTTTAAAGGGAGAGGAATCCTGCACTTAGCAGTTAAAATACAATTTTTCCTGGAGAAGATTTTCTCCTGAACCCTAATATTTTGTTCATCTACTTTAACTTTTTTCCCTATTGAATTATTTTCAGCAGACCTGTTGTTTATAAGCAAAAATTATCTTTCATTTACTGTGTAACCTACAGTTGCCTCATGAAGTGTCAGGATTTTTCTTTCCACATGTTATCTCAAAAAATGTTCCCCAAAAGGGAAGTTTCCCAGTAGCCTGATTGTATTTACAAGCCTCTCAACTACCAGTTGTAAGATGGTTTGGTAGCCCCAGGATGCACCTAAAGCATGCATGTGAAAGCTGGTGAATCAAGATGCTGCTACTAAAACCACCTGTTTACTTTAAATACAGCAGTGTATTTAAGTCATGCCATACCATGACAGAAGCAGAAGTGAAATTCCTGCATGTAGGAGCAGTTGCCAGTTACAGTCCCTTTACTAAAATGATGAATGCATTGCTCTTTATAGCTAATATTCATCAATTTAAGAGCCCTAAATTCTTGAACAGATGAATACTTCAGAGTATTAATAAGTGTAGAACAGCATACCCTGACTGCCCCTGGGGAGTTGCTGCTGTGGTTGTGTATGTGGCTTGGAAAAGGGTGAGGAATAACGTGGTAAGAAGCATAGAAAAGAAGAAATTGTTCCCAGTGGTGTTCCAGTGCATGTGATGAGATGGTTGCATGAAGAGTGCTAAGTGTTGCAGAAATATTGAAGCATTTACTTTCTAATACAATTGGCTGTTTGGCAACATAGGAAAATAAGTGGAAAGAGAATATCTGAGGTGAATGCTTTAAATTTAGACTGCCTTGTAAAGCAACAAAAGACCTTGTATAGAAATGAAAGCATCTCATTTATATGTGGTGGCTTTTCTATGGCTATCAGAACATAGATTACCTATCTCACTGTGTGAATTTTGCTTCAGATTTAATGTTAATAGATTGGTAGGATACCATCTTTTTCGGAAAAAGAGCATGCTGGCTTCTTCAAAAGTATCTTTTAATCAGTTACTAACAGCTTTCTCCTCCAGTTTACAAGCCAGGGAAGCTAGGTCACGTGTTGCTCAGAACAGTACATGGCTTCAAATGATCCAGGAGGTGTAGTGTGCCTAACAGCTCCTTTTCTCTGCCAAAACCCAGGTAGAGGATCTTGCCCTGGTTTAGAATCAAGCAATATTGTGCTGCAGGCAAACAACAGATACACTTTTTAACTAGCTAGCTAAAGAATGTGGCTTTGTACGTGTCTTGGTGCAGACTCGAGGTGTTGGTAACTTTTGTAAGGAAAACTCCCTAGATGAGCTTCAGCTGTTTGTTCTTTCCCAAAACAGCTATTGAGAGTTTAAGAAGGAATTCCTAGGATTTTCTGCATCTGTGCTAAAACTACATAAAGGCCAATTTAAATGTAAATGTGACACAGGTGCTGTGGTGATCAGTGCAGAAGCTCTGAATGCCGACCGTTTATAGGTGTCAACTAAAAATACAGTAGGAATGTAGTTTCTTGAATGATGAATAATTCAAATATTAAATGGGACTTTACTTTCAGTCTTCAAATTTGGGTGTCAGAGCTCTGGACCGCTTGAAAATAGTGCTGAAGGAAAAGTCTGCCTGTTTGTTTTGGTATGATGTTAGTCAGTTTGGTCTAATGCTGGTCAGTTCTGGTTGCTTCCTGCACTTTATTGATTCAGTGGCAGCTGATGAAATATGTTGCAAATATTTTTATGCATCTTATGAAGAGTTTTCTAGTACCCACAAAGCCTAATGGCACTGTGGAGCTATGTGCAAAGGGCTGCCTTCTATAACCATCTCTTCTTGAACCAATGCAAACAGCCAAATGATACTGTTGCTAGTGTTCAGCATCAGAGCTGCTGGGTTGGACCCGGTTCCCTGTTATTCTTTGGGACGGCCATCCCCAGCTCTGGGATGGGAAGAAGCTGATGAACCGTTGAGCGGTTGCTGATGCATTTTTCTGAACAAGGAGGAAGGTCTTCCTGTGGCTTTGTGATCTGTGTTGTTTGCCTAGTATCAGTTAGTAGTGATGAGTCTGTATTTCATATTCCTTTTTATACCTCTGAAGAGTCTTTCAGAAATGGGTGACATCTATAGCAGCTCCTATCTTGTTTTTTTCATATTTCAATGTGTGCCCTTCTAATAAGGACACCCTTCTCAATGTTCTTCCCTTAAATGTTACTGTGTATGAGTTTGCATTCAGGTGTGACATGTTATAATCTCCTATCTTTGTAATGAGAATTATCATAAATACAACAATATAGCAGTTCTGCTTATACTACTGTAGGTATTATTGGGTATATGCTGTTAACTTAAAATATATTAATCACAGGTACATACTGTGTCACTAGCATGCATCATTGAAAACATTTATAAAATATAAAGAATTAGCATGACATTTGATCAACTAAATACCAGGAAAGCCCAAACTCAAACACCTTAACTGCACATATTTTTCAAATAGCATGTTAATGGTGATAAGGCTGCCTGAGGTGATAGACTCATTTGAGGCTACAAGCTAATTAGAGAGGTCCTAGTTAAAACCACAGAAGCTAATGATATGATAAAGCTGTCTGACAGAAAATCGATCTCTAACTTTTCTTGAAACCTTACAAATACTTCTCATTAAGTTCTGGTAATGTGTCTGAAGTTAAACATCAGGATCCCTGGACTACAGTCGGACCACCTACTATGAAAAGGATTTTTGCCAGACACTGAAGCTGTTAGGTAACTTGAAACAAGGGGAGAAAATGATGCTCTGTTACATTCTCAAACATCTTGCATATATGCAGTGCTCTTAAAGGGGAACAAAATTCTGTCTAATGCTAGTTAGACAATTATGGATGCTTAGCTGATTTTTACACTGCTAATGATTTATCATTGACCCTCTTTTGTAGTTTGAATTAAGATTCAGTTCCTATTTTTGTTCTCTTGTTACCTGTTTCTGTGATGAATAGTACAGGACAGGATTCTCTACTGCTTTCTGATGTGTTTTGATTTTTGTCTAGTTCCAGGAGCAAAATATAATGATAGAATTTTTGCCGAGAGTGTAAACTTGGAATTACTCTGGGATGCACTAAATGCTTCTGCACATACACAAAAGGAACACAACTCTCTAAATGGCTCACTTAGTTCTTACGGTAAGTTTGTTTTCTGGCCGTGTTTTTGTAGAAGTTTAAATACTACCAAATGAAAGAAAGAGGTGCTGCCAGTACTTCTCTTCCTACTGTATCTTCAAATGGAGAAGAACAAAGACTAGTTCAAAACACCATTTAATTTCTAATGCATGAAACTCGAATTTACCTTCCTTCAGGGAAGTTCCTTACTGTTCCTCTGAACCAATGAACCAATCACTTAATTTTCTGTTGTGGAGAATGTCCTAACTAATAAGCTGAAATATTCCTGGCTGGAAAAAAAAAAACATTGAAAGAAATATACAAAATAGAGAAGCCTTGATGTTCCTTCTTCAACACCCCCCAACTACTGAGTCACCAAGAACCATAGATACCCCTGCTAGTAAATCTCAGGTCAAACACTTGAGGTGAGCAGGAAAGGCGATAGAACCCTTCCACTTTCAGAGCTGGATTATCTTTAGAAAGGCTTGTGTATGTAGGGGTGCTGGTGTCTTTGTTGTGACTTGGCTATGACAATTTAATATTCTGTTCCTAAATTTTCCTTCTACTGCAAAGAAAAGCTCATTACTTCTTTTGGGCTGAATAAAATACTCTGCCCACAAACAATTTTTATTACTTAAAGCTTGTTACTATCTTTTTGCAGTGCTTTGTTTCCATTTTGGCCACTGAACTGGAAAAAAAATTCTGACTTGTATTACTAACAGCTGTATTTGTACTTGTCCTCTGGCAAATGCAGATTCTTAGCTTGAGGTGTTTCAGATAGGTTTGCAAATGAAGGACAAATCATACTGTACAGTCTCAAGTATTTCTGTGTAGATTAATGTATACAGTGCAGTCCTGGAACATGGGATATATGTTCAGTGTTCTGTACCTTTCCTAAATCTCAGCTTGCCAGTGCTTGGCTTCCAGGATGCTCTGTTAACATAAAGATGCTTCCCTTCTCTTGCCTTCTTTCATGTTTGTTTTTTTAGTATGCTACTATTTGTCAACCAGTATTAGACTCAGGAGGATGGTGGATAAAGGGGCAATAACCCTCCTCTTGGTATTGCCTGATGTGACTAACGGCTCTTATTTCGCACGGCATGCTCCTGTTAAGCTGCTGCAGAGCTTCCTGTTTACCAGACTCAGATTGGGGCTGATTGTGTAGCTAACTCATAACAGCACTGGCAATCTGACAGCTCTTGCCACAAAATATGCGAATAGACTGGAGTCTGTTTTCAGAATGGACAGGATTGATTTTTCAGTTGGGATTTTATTTTATATTGGTGTTATGGTACATGAACATACAATTGATTGAAGTGATACTGTCACCACACAGTACAAGTACAAAAACAAAAAGGTGCTGGCAATGCATACAGGAGTGTCTGTTGCAGAGCTTCACTCTACTGCAAGAGGAGATAATCCAGCTAGCCGCAACTAAGCCAGTTTCTTTGTGCATAATGCTGTGTAATGCATGGAAACTGAGGTACAGGAAGCAGTATCACACTGCTGTGTGACTGGGATATTTGGCTCTGATATTTAGCCACATTAAAAAATATTATATAGATGAAGCTGTATTCTTCTGGAAATTGATTTGATTTGAAAAATCTTTCTAAATTGCACAGTACAGTCAGCTTAGGTGACCTGCACTCTGAAATAGCATATGTAATGAGGTTTTAATGCTTTGATATCTACACTATTTGTCCTTTAAGTCATGAGATCATTCATCCATAAAAGAACCTAACCAAGCTTGTTTTAAAACACACATCAAAACATATCTTGTTCACTAGTTTTGATCACAGTTAATATCTGTTCATTTATCTTAAGTATGCTCTTAGAACAAATGCTCACAATTGTTGCTTTAAATGATCAAACAACATATATGTTAAAGCAAAGCAAATATTGTTTACTTCAGATGTTGAGATTTTTCAAGGAAAGTGAATGAAGTCTTTAAGAATAGTATTAAGAAAGTAAGTACCAATACACCATAGGAAGTACTAAGCAGTTTGAGATTGTTACTCAAAGTACTAGGTCTGGATGTGCAATTTCTTTAAATTTGTTGTACTTTGCTAATCAAAGGAAAGGGAAAACAGAAAGGATCAGAAACTCTAGGAAGTTGCATGCAAAATACTGAGGCAAAACCCAAAGACTTAAAGGAATAACTTTCAAAAGGCATGAAGTGCAGTCACAGATCTTTTCCAAAGCCATCAGAAGGAGGAGAGCTGACAAAATTTGTAAGGCTAATTAAGTCCTCTTTTCATGCCTTCATCAAAGAATATAAGACCACAGTAAAGGAGTTTGTGGGAGGGGTTTTGCGTTGCTGTTTATCACTGAGGAGCTTAGGGAGTTCCCACATTGAAATCCTGATTCTTTTGTTTTGTTTTTTTTAATGTCAGGGAACTTCTTAAATTGAAGAGTTAGTAGAAGGGGTTATGGAACAAATAAGGAAAATGAACAAGTAGTGATAGAGGATATTCACCATGGAGTTTTAAAGCAACTAAAAAAAAAATTGCTTACTACAACTCATAGTTCAGCTATCTCCAACTTAAAGATACAGTGGTATGAGAGGCCAGGATGTGGCTAATGTGGCACCATTTTGTAAAGGTTTCTGCAGACATCTGTGTGACTACAGGCTAGTGATTATGCTATCTGTGCAGGGCTAATTAATGGAAGCTATTCTAAAAAGTAGAACTACTAAACAGATGAATAAAATACAATGGAATGGGTATGATTTTATGAAGAGAAGCTTCTTGCTTCGGGGGTTTAAAAGATAAGGAAAATAAAGAAGGGGAAATTCATGGACCATCCTCTTTGTCCTTTGTGGTCTGAGTCACAAATTATTGTAAACTATGAAGTATTCCAGGGAATTACCATTAAATCTGTGTGCTGTTCTCATTCTTTCCTAGCCATTCCCTGTTGGATATTGTAAGAGAGGGGGAAAAATTGAGTGAAATAAACACTTCATCTGATTTGTTACAGTTATGTTCTTCATGATGAATTCTGATGATTGGGAAAGAGTCTTGTGTTGAGGTGGACTTCTTAATTTGGTCAGAACAGATGTCTATTGTTGGTTAGTATTTTGGATCCTCGTGTCTATGTTGTAGCCTGTGCATAAGATAAATATTCTAAAATGAGAAACCAGATGTAGATGTACAGATGGCATACAGAACAAATATCGGCAATTTTCACTGCCATTACATTAATCTGATTTTAATATGGCAAAGAAGTCTGACTTCCAAGATAGTAGGAAGCATGATAGATCAGAAATCACTTCTCTGTGGGCATTGAGGCATGTATTTTTCTGTGATGTGGACTCTTACTTCAAAATAAACTGATCAAGTATTAATTGTCACACTAATAGTCTTTCATCAACAAAACCGAAGAGATATGCAAACACAGCTATGGAAATGGATCACAGATATTAGCTGACAGTTCGATACCCTTCATGGTAGCTTTTTCTAACACAGTATTTTGTATTAGGAATCTCAGCAATAATTGCAGCTACACGATGCTGGCTTTACACAAATAGGTCTGCAAAGATGAGTAAACATTTACTGTGACTTGTAAAACATAAATTGTAGCTCTGAACTGCATTTGAATACTGTATTGTGAGTTATTTTTAAAGTTTTTATCTTATAAGCTTATGCCTTCATCTTTTAAATCTAATCAGCTTAATTCTACGCAAATTTCCTAAAATACTACTTTTGTTCCCTTTTGAGAGAAGGGGACTATCCTGATTGCAATATTTCTATGCATTCCAGCTCTAGTCAGACTTATTTCTAGCTGTCCTTAGCTGCATGTGTAAAATGGGCATTTGACTGTTGATATGAGAAATCATCACCAAACTATATGGCTTCATAGTTGGCAGTGTGGAAAAATTAAGGCAAAGATGAAGCTGAAGTAATGAAATTCTGTCTGTGGAGTTCAGTCTACAAGTGCAATCTAATCTTTGTGCCCAGAAAGTCCTAAAAGGAGTATTGGTAGAATGCTTTGGGTTTATATTTAAGTCTCTTGTATGTGCTCAATTTCATATGCTTTGCATTTCAAACTGATCTAATTGAATAGTTCATCCAGAATGACACTGAAGAGCCACCATGACTTTGCTATTCTTAGTGTTCAAGGACATGGGATTTTCTCACTGACATCAAGGCAGCATCAGCAGTCACTACTTACAGCCATTCAGCTGCTCTGTATAGCATCAGGCAATAGGGTACAAGGCAGCCAGTGCATTGGAAGTGAAAGCTAATTCACCTTGGCTAGCTCAAAGCAACAAGGCCAATTTCTTGTTTGGCTTAATGGTAAATCTCAAAGAAGTGCTGTTAGAGTGGTATGCCATGCAATGCTTCTTAAAAGTTGGATGGAACACTTTAATTGTACTGGTTACTGATTAGTTCCCAAAAACCTTTTCAGAAAGACTCTTCTCTATAGTCCTCTGATGTCCCTAATTTGTGTGACCTTACTGTCAGTTATCATGGCACTTGCTCTGTTGGCTTGTGCCCAAATTATAAAGCAGTCCAGATCACTTTGGATTAGTGATCCATCCTCTTCATTAGATCGATTTCCCTATTTCTCATGTCATTTATAAATGTTATTAGTGATTAATGTGTATTTTCTTTCAGGTCTTTGATAAAATGTTAAACAATAATAGGATTAGAACTGATCACAGAAATCCTGCTAGAAACACACTCATCATTATTCCTCCCTACAAGAAGCTCATGGAAATATTTATCAGCTTTTTAATCTTACAATGTGTCACTCTTTTGTGTGTGCAAGTCCTTTTAATTGAAATATGCAACAGTGTCAGTTGCTAAGCAGAGCGCTAAGTAAATAACAGGAAATAGCTTGATATATTTTTATCAAAAGTAATGTTGCTGTTATCTCCTTTTGACTGACATTAATTATATTTTAATCCTTTAATTCTTTATTAATAGCCTTGCATCAGCCATTCAGTATTTTACTCAGGATCAATATCAGGCTGACAAGCTGTTAACTACAAAGATTTCCTTATTTACTTCATAACACAGGCAAAATTTTACCTCTCTTCCACTGGGTTTTAAACTTGGCTAGTGTGCAAAGTGTTGTTGAACCTCAGTGTTCAACCTCAGGATCCAAGTGTTTTGGATGCAAGCTACCTGGGAGCAATTTTCCAACATCTGGGTTGCAGTTGCGTCTTCATCCTGTGATACTACAACACCACCTCTTACTAACTTGTAAAACACACTTCATTTTCTGCTTATTTTCTGTATTCTGTGAAATACAGCTATTGTTTTTATCTAGAAATGCACTTAAATTTTGCTGATTACTTTTATTTCTAACTTACTAAATAAATTCAAGAAACTAAGACCCTCCTGTCCCATTTATTAACTTTAGCTTTGATAACCATTTTATTCCAGTGTTGCTTCCTTTACTGAGTTGTCGTCCCCCCTCCCCCAACCCCAAACTGGTTTATAATTTGTTTTAGTGCACTCACCCATTACATACATGTTCTGGGAATATGAGTGCTTTTTTTCCCCATAAGCAGCATATTGATTTTCTTGTTAAATTAGTGAAACATTGTTCAGTCATAGGATTGTGATTTCTAGAGCATCTAGTCAAGGAATGTTAAATTAACTTCCAATTATTATTGTTTCGTTAATATTTTTACCAATTGATTTGACCCATTTGTCTCCAGACTCATGAATATTGTTTTCAATCTGAATGAAAATAATGGTGTGTTTGGAACAAAAAAAATATGCAAGTGTTTTTACAAAAGTGAAAGAACATGGCTACAAAAATGTTAATTTATTTTTCAGTATTATTTTTCCTTATTACTGTATGTATGTAATGGTAGATGTTTCTCTGGTAAATTCTGCAGGATGAACCTAGGCTTTGTTTTTTTAAATTTCGCAAAGACCCTTAAGTATATATAAAGTTGCAGTCATCCACAGAGGGATATCTTTTTGGTTAGAAGATACTTATTTGGCTTCTAAAACTTTGAAGAAAAATACAAAATTCTACTTCACGGTTGTAAATGGCTAACCATATGAAGTTGCCCAATAAGCAGGTTATATGCATGCTATGTGCCCAGCTCCCTCCTCCTTACTTTGGCTGCAGGGAAACAGTCCCTAGGAGGATTTGTGTGGTTTGGTTTGGATTAAAACAGAAGCTGGTAACCTGGTATTTTGTTAACATCAGCTCCTCTGTTGCACCTACATATCAATTCTTGAGTGAAGGATGTCAGCATGTAGCCATAGTAATAGTCTCTTTCAGAAGCTTCAGTAGAATAAGCTGTTCCTGGGAAGTAACTGTCTTGAGCATCCTCACTATAGCAGGTTGAGGTATAGTAAAAGCTCCTGAGTAGCAAGCCGTGCTTGTCACAGCTGGTATGCACAGCAATTGCAGCAGAAAACTGCATGGCACAGCATTTTCTTGAGAATAAAAAATGTGCCTATATTCTGAGAGAACCTGCAAGGCGATATGTAACAGCATCATATGTAATGTAATGAATTAGTCATGTGAAACTATTAATCATACTCCTTTCACCACTTGCTCCTTTATTAATCCATTCCTGCCAGAAATTTAATGTTACAAATTCCTCAGATGTTTCATACGCCTACCACTGTTTAAATTAACCTTAAGCTTCCTCAAGTCTCCTTTCCCTTAGAACTATCTCTTTTCCTAAGGAGTGAAAGACAGCAGGATTTCCATAATAGATTAGTTACACCAAGTGTTGTAGGGGTCAGTTCTAGCATTATGCACCCAGAAGGTATTTCATGTTCAGCAATGCACAAATACAAAAGTTAAGCTTTGCAAATCTGTTACTACCTTAAAAATGTGCAGGAAAGAAAAGGTTTCTTTATTTTACAGGTAAGTGGGTACAGTATGAAAGCTGTGATGTCCTCAGCACTTTCAAGAGTAAGAATACAAGTCCAGAGCTGGAAGCAGGTGTTTGTATAAGAATAATACCAGATGATAAATACAATAGCTTGCTGACCTCTGGAGAAATAGAATATGAATCTGGATGAGGTTGCTGGTGATGTACACTATGTTTTAAAAAAAAAAATCAGGAGAATTTATTTTAGGAAAATATTTACAGAAGGACAGTATTGAAAAATCAAAACAGATATGAAACTTCAGGATCTGGTGCCTCTGGAAGGTGATTTGGGTTTTCCTGGTGCCTCTGGAAGGTGATTTGGGTTTTCCTGGTGTAGTTGTGTTTTTTGGTGGGCAGTAGTTGCTATGGGGAAAATGAAAGCATTTATGATCTGAAAATTAAATCATAGAATGTTTGGGGTTGGAAGGGACCTTAAAGATGATCTAGTTCCAACTCCCCTGCCATGGGCAGGGACACTTCCCACTGGACCAGGTTGCTCAAAGCCCCATCCAACTTTCTGTTGAACACTTCCAGGGATGGGGCATCCACAGCTTCTCTGGGCAAGCTGTTCCAGTGCCTCACCACCCTCTGAGTGAAGAATTTCCTCCTAACATCCAATCTAAATTTCCCCTCTTTCAGTTTAAAGCCATTACCCCTTGTCCTATCACTATACTCCCTGATGAAGCGTTCCTCTCCAGCTTTCTTGTAGGCCCCGTCTAGGTACTGGAAGGCCGCTATAAGGTCTCCCCAGAGCCTTTTCTTCTCCAGGCTGAACAACCCCAGCTCTCTCAGCCTGTCTTCATAGGAGAGATGCTCAGCCCTCTGATCATCCTCATGGCCCTCCTCTGGACTTGCTCCAACAGGTCCATGTGTTTCTTATGTTGGGGGCCCCAGAGCTGAACAAAGTACTCCAGGTGGGGTCTCACAAGAGCGGAGTAGAGGGGGACACTCACCTCCCTCAGCCTGCTGGCCACACTTCTTTTGATACAGGCCAGGATATGGTTGGCTTTTTGGGCTGCAGGTGCACATCGCTGACTAAGGTTGACCTTCTCATCAGCCAACATCCACAAGTCCTTCTCTTCAGGGCTGTTGTCTATCCATTCTCCACCCACTCTGTATTTGTGCTTGGAATTGCCCTGACCCAGGTGCAGGACCTTGCACTTAGCTTTGTTGAGCTTTGAGTTTTTGCATGGACCCTCCTCTCAAGCCTGTCAAGGTCCCTCTGGATGGTATCCCTTCCCTCCAGCATGCTGACTGCACCGCACAGCTTGGTGTTGTTGGCAGACTTGCTGGGAGTGCACTCACTCCCACTGTCCATGTCACCAACAAAGATCTTAAACTGTGCTGGTCCCAGTACTGACCCCTGAGGAAAGCTGCTCATCACTGGTCTCTACCTGGACAGAATCACAGGGTTGGAAAGGACCTTCAATATCGTCTAGTCCAACTGTCATCCTATCACCAATAACTGGACGTTGAGCTGTTGACCACAACTCTGAGTGCAAGCATCCAGCCATTTCCTTATCCCCTGAGCAGTCCATCCATCAGATCTCTCCAATTTAGAGACAAGGATGTCATGCAAGAGTGTGTCCAATGCTTGGCAGAACTCCAGGTAGATGTCAGTTGCTCTTCCCTTATCCACCAATGCTGTAACCCCATTGTAGGCAGCCACCAAATTTGTCAGGCACAGTTTGCCCTTCCCTGTTTCAATTTATCACTGTGAACCTCCATGTAGAGCCTGCTTCTTTCCTGTAACTGCCTTGTAGGTATGGGCAGACTGCCTGTTAGACCCTCCTGAGGCAGTCTTTTCTCCAGGTTGAACAAGCCCTGGTTCCCCTCTCCTTCTGACCATAGGGCAAGTGCTCCAACCATAGACTGGTTTGGAGGTCCTCCACTGAACTCTAGTTCACTGATGTTTTTCTTGTACCTGAGGGCCAAAGACTGGATGCAGTATCTATATGAAGTGTAAGTGCTGAGCAGAGGTGGACAGTGCCCTGCTGCTGATGTCCTGGCTGTGCCCCTGTGAATACTACCCAATGCAATATTGAATGCCCCTGCAGCTAGGGCACACTGCTGGCTTTTGGCCAGCTGGTCTGCCAAGGCACCCCCAGGTCCCTTGCCAGAGTTGCTCCCAACCAGGCAGGCACCAGCCTCTGTCCTTGCCCTGGTGCTTCCTGCCCAGAGGCAGTTTTGTCAATGCTGAGTTTCAGGGTTTCCTGTTGGCCTGCTCCTCTAGCCTGTGTAGGTTCTCTCTGGATGACAGTCCTGTCTCCAAGTGTACTGACTGGTTCACACCACTTTGTCATCTGCAAATTTGACCGGTATGCCCTCTGTCACCTCTTCCACATCTTCCAGGTCGTAAAGATATCGAACAGGACTAGTCCTAGGGTAGACCTTGTAGAGTATTGACCACTTGTTGCTGGCCACCCAGTAGCATATGACTCATTGACCACTACCCTCTGAACCCAATAATCCAGGTTTTTACCCCTCATGCTTATTCCCTGATCTAGACTATGTCCTAATATGAAGATTGGAACAATTCTTTTCCTGTGTGCAAATGTTGAGAAAGAGGGCAAGTGGAAGTGATGCGTGGAAAGCTGTGGAGGAATGTAGGAATAGGAAAAGGAGGAAGAGAATAGGAAAAAGAACAACAATAACAAAAACCACACTACTGTTGTGCTTCCTTCCTTCTTATCTTCTGGAGAAGTCAGAAAGGGGGAAAGCAGGTGAAGAACTAGAAAAGTTTACAGTACTTCCATTATAGTGAATAGCTTACCTACGGGGTTTGGGATTAAATCTGGGGCAAAAGTCCTTGATGTTTCTTAATACTATGACAGTATTTTGTATCTTTTACTCAGCTGGAAGTATCTATAGCTGCTGATCCCTGTGGTATCCTTTTTTAGCTAATGGGCACAAAGAGGCATTTATAGGACCCTTTCTGTCCTATTTTAGACATCTGTTCTGTGATGAAATTACTTACGACCTACATACAATAGGCTATATTAATCTCCATTGTCTGTAAAAAGAAGCTTAGGGTAACTAGCTTAAATATAGCAGTCTACTTCATGGTCAGATGTGGGTTTTGTTTTTTGTTTGAGATATCATTTGGTAAGGCACTCCAATAAGTTCTGCAGCTGATGGTAAGGCTGTCCATCAGAGGAAGATTTAGGTTTACACAACTGCCACCACCCATCACAGTTCAGATTTTGGATGAACTCCAAATGCAAATTTAAGTTTTGGTTTCGTACATACCAGTATGCCACTGCTGTCAAACAACCAATCTGTCAGTAAAAGCTTTTTATGTCGTGTGCTTAGAGTGGGGAAAAAATAGGAGAGACAGCTACCACAAACTGACAGACAATATAAAAGCAATGAGAACAGACTGTCATGCTTAGGCACTCAACAGTGATAGAATACAGGTTTTTAATGTCCGCTCATTCCACATTTTTCTTACTCATGCCTTTAAAAACATGGTTTGTTACAGAAACATCCCAGGGTTTGTATTATACTTCAAGGAAAAATAAATTCCCACTTCAAATGTTTTTGTCAATTATAGTGTCTTCTGAACACTAATCATCAATAGTGGGATACCATGCTAATGAGACCTGGTTTTGCTTTAAAAAAAGTCAATATGATCATATCAACACTCTATTTCTATAGAGAACCATAACTTATATAGCAGAATTCTAACAGTTCATTGGGTAGGTTCTAGTTGTTTGAGAAGACTTAAAAGAAACAGTGCAGCTGATCATTTATCCACTTAATTCACCAAGTAAATTCAAAGTTGAATTGACTTGATGCATAATTGATTTATCTAAATAGCTAACTGAAAACTAGAAGTAGTAAAACTCATGTTAAATGTTCTGCAGTAGTTTTGGTAGACTCATTTGTCTCCAAGGTTGTCTCTTAATGTTTACTGTTTATTCCCTAAATATTCTTTATTTCTCTCTGCTAATGAAATATCCTTATACTTAAAGCATATATTGCAACTTCCCTTACTACTGCAAAACCATAATTGCAGTCACAGCAGATAGGGGAATATTTTGCAAATCCAGTATTACTGTTAAAATTCTTACGTTTATGGGTAACCACTTATTCTATTTCACATTTATTTGTTCTGTGGAACTGTTGAGCACAGCACACAAAAAACAGGAGGCATGAATGACATGTAGTGATGATTATTCTCAATTCTTTGTGCTTTATGGTTTCCTCTTCCTTTCTGTATTGTTTATTTTCTTATTCAAGATCACAAGTAATTCTAAATTTGCTTTATAATGAACAGTGACTTTTTACACCTGCTTAAGAGATTAATTTAGGAAGTCAGAAGTTCCTGCTTCTGCAGCAACCCAGTACTAAAAGCTATGCTTCCCCTTTTATGCAAATTCTTTTGTTTCATGTTCGTGTGGGTTTTCGTAATAGCTAGAATAATATGAATATTATCTTGCAGTCCTTAGGCTGTACTGGGGGGGGGTGGTGGTGCAGGGAGGAGTTTTATGAACCAACTTCAGTTCTCAAAATCACTCCTCCTGTTAAGTGACAGGACATTTTATTTAGAAAGCACCTGGGAACATTATAAAATCCATACCAGAAGCAACATGAGATTATGGAAGAGTTTTTCTTCTGGTATTGTAAGTTTATGGTAACAGCATTTCAATAGCTTTGTGGTGTCTGAAAAATAAAAACCTGAGAATGGTGCTGAGACCTTACCTTAGTCTTCTGCTTCTTCCACTGAGATTCGTATATACTTATGTCTCCTAACCTTACAGCTAAAGTCCATGTCTATAAAAATAGACTATTTTAAAGAAAATATTCTTGAATTTAAGTTATTTTCACTTAAGTGTTTTTTCATAATGTCTTTTTTTGTATAGACTCAAAGGTTTCTTCTCTGTATCTTGTCATAGAAAATGTAGGGGTGATGGGACTTCTGCTTCAGCCTATTTGACTCTGAGTTGGCATTTCTCAAGTATATTCTTAGACTTTACTGCAATATTTGGAGATTCTTTATATTTTGTAGAAATTTGTCTCTCGATACAAGATTTTTTCGAAATGTAAAATTGTTTTGCACTTCTGGCTGCAATTTTTCTTAGATTTCAGTCTTCAACTTTAACTTGCTGATTTGTATTCTCAAGTTTGCTAACACTGTTAATTTTATATATTAATTCTACTCAAATGTTATAGGTATGTTCAAAAAATGGTGGAGCCAGAAATGAGACTGAAGATCGGGATAGCAGAGGAGAAGGCAGAAAGGCAGGGCTAAGAGAAGATAAGGGAAACTAATAACTTGGAAAAGTTAATAAAGTAGGAAAAAAGTAGTTGGATTAAAAGTTCACTTAGTGGATAAAAAACAGAAAAAGAAAAAAAGAAAAAAAGAGAATATATCTTAAAAGTTTGTTTCCAAAGGAAAACTATGATGTGAAAGCACACACATGATGCTTCTTGATTTAAAATAATGAAAATCAGTGAGCTGATAGAGGAGTGCATACTGATCCCGAACCAAATGTCTTCTGCAATGATAGTGTCAGTTGTTAATGACGAACATGTCTTGGGGCTGGAAGGAATCTTCAGATACTAAATCATAATGCCATGCGTGCTCTGAACAGCATTTTGCCACCTGAATGGTCCCATTCCAGCCACAGACCTGTCTAAAGTGTAAGAGTGTAAACTGGTTCCGTGAGGGCTGTGATACGCTTTGTAACTTTAAGCAATGTCAGTGTATTTGGATGTGAAATGCAGTTATAATCTGGAGGAGTAATAGACTAGAATCATAGGGTAACACTTTATGGTAATGTCTCTTGGCTTGTCGGCTGAGTACACTGCAGACAGTCCTCTGATAAGATCGGGTCTTCCCCTGGTCCTGCTTGCTATGCAAGTTGACCATGGATTGGGGAGTCCAGCTGTGTTCTTTCTCATTCATTCACACTCAGCAGTTGGAATTTTTATTGTTTTTTCAAGAAGAAACAACTTGAGCTTATCCCTCTAGACGTAATGTTACGTTTCTTGACTGTAAAGCAAGAAAAACAACAACAAAGCCTCAAAAGGAGCTTATCCTTAGGGTTTTAAAGTAGAACTTGATACTGACCCTACAATACTGGTAAACATACATTTATATGGAGTACAGTCAGACTGGCCAGATCTGTGACCTCCTGTTTGCTTTGCTGTAAAAAGCATTCCTGTATGCTAGCTGGTGCTGGCACAGACATTTAGGGAAAGGCTGTTGCCTTTGTAAAATTGTAAATATAGGAACTAACAGTAACAACTTGAGCCATATTAAAATTGCTTGATTTGCTTTTAAAGCTTGAGTAATTGAATACTGGAGAAGAAACTGTAATGTATTGAGTCATCAACAACATGCAAGTGTTGAAAATGTCAAAAAAAAAAAAGTGATGTAAATGATAAGCTGGCTCTAAATTCACAGGGAAGTTAGATTTATCTGAAGGAGTGCAACAAATATAAACTTTTAAAATATCTGGCAGCATCACATAGTTCATGCTGCTCTTAGGATTTAAACCTCAATCATGGTTAGCATTTTCTTTTTCTCTGTGAAATTACTTTAAGCCTGTGTCTGAAAAGGCTTAAAACAAGTTAGTTACATGTAAATCTTATATAGTTTGAGTCAGGTCTTCAGTTCTTGTGTCTTACAAACTATTTAAAAAAAAAGTTTCATCTAAATGTTTGTTTCACAGGCCTGCCCAAGGTTATAAACAGGTTATTAGAATACAAATTCATATCAAGGTCTGCAAATTAAAACTCCAAAACCTATTTTAAAGCTCTCTGATCTTGTTTAATCAGCAGCATAAAAGCGGCTAATTCCCTTGTGTGCTCCAGTTAGCTAAACATTATTGCTTAGATAAACACTATACCTGTTCTGATTAGGTTCATGTTTATTCATTAAGTCAAAGAAATTAGAGATGGGGAGACCTCTTGAGGTCATCTTGTCCAATACTTTGTTCCAGGATTGTTCCAGTCAGGTATTGTAAGCTAGACATTTTGTACAGTTCAGCTTTAACGGGTTCAAGTAATGGGGTTTCTGCAACTTCCTGAGAGAATTGAGCAGTTTAATAGGCTTAAGTCTTAAAAAGTATTTTGGTGATACTCAGTTTGCGTTTGGCTTTGAGTTTCTGGCTGTTACATACGCTATGATCCAAGCAGTGATCAGTCTTCCACACAAGCATTTTCAAGGAGTGCTAGACCCTTATTCTCATCTGATGAAAAATGGATTTTATACATATCTTTTTATACTACTTTTGATGTGCCAGTTCGCCTTACGCTGTCATACACTTTATCCTCTAAATTTTTTTGTTTTAATTAAGTTTCTTCTTAAAATTTACTCTGCTGTCTTGCTGAAAACTGATGGTAGCCTAGATTTTTTTTTTCGGGGGGGGAGGGGGCGCGGTGCAGGGGGCTATCTTGTTTGTGTCTAAAATGTCCATGTGGTTCTCCTTCTGGCTTCTCAAACTTGTAATGAGAATCCTTTCTGAAATAGCTCAAAAATTGTCCTTGGTTGCCTGTGCTTTCACTATTACAGAATATATTAAAAAAAAAAAAAAAACTCAAATTTGTTTGCCAGGTTTCTGTATATTACGAATAGGTCCAATCTGAAATGTAGGTTTAAAAAAAAACAACAAATATTCAAGTCAACTTTGACTTCATAGCTGAAAGTTTGTATCGGTGTACAGATGGCTACAGACTTTGTCAGGTGAAGAACAGTGCTTGTGGAACTGCTTAAAAATCCACTGCATCAGCAGTTTTCTGAGGTCTCTTCTACAGCAGTCCAGGTTTTGAACACACAATATTTCTGTCTTAAACTGTACATCTCCCTCTGGGTGCAGAAGTTGCTGCCCCCCCAGCCTTCCACATCAATTGCACATCAGCCCCTCTGTAACCTTTACTTGTGAAGCAATTACGAATGCTGTAGAAACCTAATGGTTTACGTGAGCTCACAAGAGGGGGTCAGGGGGAATAATGAAAAATGAAGTTGCCAAACAACATGCCACACTTCTTTCTTCAGCTTCTGCATATCCACAGAGCTTACATTATGGGCAGAACTCCGGATTCTTTCTTCTATTTCATGATCTCAAGTCCTATTCTAAACATCCTCAATTGATAATACTGGGAAGCCAGTGTTTAGTAAAATAGCAACCTGAGAGGCTACTTCTGTCTTGTTAATGTAGGGCTTTGGGACTAGAACAGCAAACAGTGCTTTAATAAATACTTGGGCTACTGTATAGTAGCCAAATGCACAGTCAGTAGTATTTGACTCGCAATAGTTGCCCTGATGAATCTGTATGAAAACAAGTGATACCCCCATTTTTTGTTACTTCTGCATGTACTGTGAATTGATAAAACAACTTCCCTTTACTGGGGACAGATCTGTATGCTAAAAATAAATCTCAGTTTGTGCCATAGCACTTTCATCTATGTCTTTAAATGCCACAGTTATGTATGTGCCAGCTTTCAGTAACAGACAAGATTGATTCTTCTTACTTGAAACTTAATCAAAACATGTATTTGCCCAACATTGATGGTTTGTGTTGGGGGTTGGATGGGAAACCCCTAAAGACCCTGCCTTTTGCAAAGGAGTGCAGTGTTGCAACTAATTAAATTTTATGTAACCAATTACATCACTCTGTAACTGGAATTTCAATCTTGGGCAACTATCTGAAAGGATTGGGATGATGACTCCCTAAATACATCTATTAGGGTGGACTTCTCATATAAAATTTTTATCAGCTCAGTAAATCTTTTATTGAGCTGACTTACTTGGTCTGTATGTTTAGCCCCATATCTTACTGAAACTAAAATAAATTAAGTGCATAAATGTAAATGAAAAATATATCAAAGTTTACCCTTAAGAATAAGACAGTTTCTCACTTCTAAAACTCAAATGACTTATGTGGCTCTAATTTTGATACAATAAGGTCAGTTAGACATAATGATCATCTTTAGCTTCCAGGCCCTAGCATCTACAGCAGTGAAATAAAACCTGTAAATTCTCTTTTTATGTGAGAGGTGAAACTAAATTACCATAATGGTGCCTTGAGGTCTAAATGTTTTGAGTTGTGCACTGAGAGCTGTATTGGTGGACCAATTGGCAGGATTTCTTGGGCATCCTTGTCCTTTATGGTGGAAATCTTTGTTTGCAGAGTGGCAGGGGAACTGTCTGCTCTGTAGGGTGCAGCCAGCTTTCCAGCGGTGTCCTCAAGCATAGCCTGTGCAGCATGAGTGTGATTCAAGAGTGTGTTCCCCAGGGCATAGGGGGAATAAAGATGGGAACAGGAGGATACTGCCTGAACAGTTATCTGTGTTATCTGAGCATGAGCCTAGCCAAGTGGTGGTGATGACCTAGAAGCTATTAATTGCTCTCAAATAGTTCTCCATTGACAACCGGGGCGGGGAGGAAGGTAAGGGTGATGTATCCAACCACTCCTGTCAGGCATACTGTGTGAGAGTGAATCTAGGTCACAGGCTGCAGTAAAGGCTAGATTTGTTGGAGGGGAGTGTGTGCTATAGCTGTCAGCCTTCTTTTCCACACCTCTTTACCTTCATTTTAGGATGATCAAAGTGTGGTCCCACGTCATCCTGTCTCATCAGGATACTTGTGCACCTGGTAGCCAGGGAGACAGAAGACCTCACGCTTTCCATTGAAGTTTTGGCCCTGGTCATTTAGTGGTGGAACATAGTAATGCGTAACAGTCCAGCAGTTCTTCGACCTATCTACCCAGTGCTGAATCCCAGCTGGAGACAAGTCTCAAGTGATAAAATGGTTGGATGCTTCTAAAAAGCAAGCTGCCCTTAACTTTACCACCACCTGAGCTCTACTGTGATGGGGGGGAGGGGTGGGAGCTGGAGTACATGCTTAAAATATAGTTAAAAGTAACTGGGGACAAAAGTTTAAGTACAAATTAATTACTCCCTAGCTGGGATTGCGTTACTCCTTTGATTCCTTAGGGGGATACAATGTGAAAGAATCTTGAATATTGTTGTGGTTTAACCCAGCAGGCAGCTACGCACCACACAGCCGTTTGCTCACTCTCCCCCCACCCCCCTCCAGTGGGATGGGGGAGAGAATCGCGAAAAAAGGAAAAAAAAACTCGTGGGTTGAGATAAAGACAGTTTAATAGGACAGAAAAGAAAGGGAAAATAATGATAGTAATAATAATGACAATAGTAAAAGAATATACAAAGCAAGTGTACACAATGCAATGCACGATGCAATTGCTCACCACCCACTGACCGATGCCCAGCCTGTTCCCGAGCAGCGGCCCCCCCTTTTCCCCGGCCAGCCCCCCCAGTTTTATTGTTCAGCATGACGTCATATGGTATGGAATATGCCTTTGGTCAGTCTGGGTCAGCTGTCCTGGTCCTGTCCCCTCCCGGCTCCTTGTGCACCCCCAGCCTCCTCGCTGGCAGGGCAATACGAGGAGCTGGAAAGTCCTTGGCTCTGTACAAACACTGCTCTGCAGCAACTGAAAACATCACCATTATCTTCATCAAAAAATCCAAAATACAGCATTGTGTGAACCTCTACAAAGAGAATTTAACTCTATCCCAGCCAAAACCATGACAAATATAGAAACCGTTTACTTTGCTTTCGAGAGTGTGTTATTTGTTTCCTGACATTGGGGTATATCAGCTGCAATACGTGTATTTCAACAATGTGTAATCAAATAGAATAGCAGCACATGCATCCATATTGAATTTTAGAGAAAAAAAATTGCTTAATGCAGCCTACAAAAAATTTAAGTGAAAAATTCCAATAAAGTGTCATAAGACAAGGAAAGCCAGAGAAACAAGGACTACTCTTGCTTAGGCTTAGCTGGGTAGACAGGTGCATAGGTTGTCATGAATGCCCAGATTCATCAATATGGGTAAAGGTTACAAAACTAACATTAGCAGGAAGAAAGCAAAATTAAATCCTATGAAATCCAGAGACTTCCTTTGAGAAAAGAAAACTAATATAAAACACAGTATTTTGCTTTGTTATATGTTCAGTTACAGTTGCAAACAGGGAAGAGATTGTATGCAGTTATAAACAAGCAGTAGGCAAGAAATAGGACAAGGCAATATATTTTTCTAGAAGATAAGTCAAATTAACTTGCAATAAATTCCCTCAAAAGGCACAGCTTTGTAAAGCTTTCAAATTAAAAAAATGTCTTTTTAATAGAGTTTAAAAGTCAAGAAAGGGAAAGGAAGAAAAATAACCACACTGGAATGATGGAATGTTAAGGAAAAGGGAGAGACAAATTAATTTGGTCTTATCTGCCATGAGAAAAGAACAAGGCACCTATGGACTAAATAGGACAGTGTGAAAGCAGAAAATAAGGAACCTAACTGGAGTGGAATGTACTGGCTTCGATTTCTAAGAGAAAAATGTTTCATGCTGTTTCACTCAGCATTTGAACATTTTATTACTTGAATGCAGTGCAAAAACACTCACAATAACAGTAAATTGGCAATGCAAATTAGAGGAAAAAAATGAATATGCTGCTATGCTACAAAAAGTTTTTTTCCAAGTAGAGTCATTCCAGACTTGTGTGCATAGGCTGATTTAAAACAAACAAAATCCCTGAAAGGTAAGAGATTGAGTTGAGAGGGCAAGGGAAAACAGGTGGGGGTGGGGAAAGCCTAGCATTGCATTGATAGTGAAATAAATGGTTGTTTTAAGGCAGGTATATGAGAGGCTATCAACAGTTCACCTCAGCTAGGTCTTGCTGTATTCATATGTAAATCAGAGCATGAACAGCAGGCTATATAATAATTGTAGGTTATAATCAAATCATTTCTGGTGAAATTGGATCCTGGCACATTAAGTAATAGCCTTTTTTCATATGATACTTGTCATTTAAGGGATTTTCTGACTAGTATAAGGAAAAAAAAATAAAAATCCATTCCTGCTCATGGTACTTCTAGATGCAATGCTTCAAGAACTAAACAAATAAGGCAGTAATCTTTTGTAGACTACGTTTTTCACTGCAGAAATGGAAAATGCTGTTAAAACACTGTATTAGACCTTGTTAAGATTTGTATTGCTGATCACTTTGAAGTGGTCAGCACTAACAGTAAATCTGAATACCCCATCCAAAATGATGATTGCCGTCTTTATTTTAGAGATACCTAAGATATGTCAAAACCACAATTTTTCTTTGCATATGTCCTGTTAATGCCTGATGTGAGGAACAGTATCATTAGATCCCCAGTTCACTTGGTAGATAGGATTAATGATGAAGCCTGTCATGCTGTACTGTTAAAAGGTGCTTTATTTTACAATTAGAGCTGCTTTATATTAAACTGGGAGCTGCACTATTAAGGTTACTGTCCATGTATTAAGTGAAACTCTAGCGATACTCTGTAACTGCCTATACCTAACCAGACATGGAGTAGTCTCCAAAGCTGAGATCTGTGTTGGTATCTTCAAAAGCTGGTATTTTTGTGATCATCTTTCCAAGTTGCCTGGTTCTTTTGAACTGTACAGAGACTCTAAACAACAAATCCCTCCCAGAGGTAGCAGAGAAGGGTCAGATTGATGCTTCCGAGTTTAACTTCAAATGCTGTTCTAAGTTTGGCCTCTCCTACCAATTTCACAACTGGTATTTTATTTCAGTTACATTAACTTTTAAGCAGAGTAAGACTGAAAATATCAAAGAATCTGCTCTTCCTTTACACCTGTAGGAGGGAAAAGAACACCATCTATTTTTGCTTTATAAAGTCTAACATTTGCTTTAAAAAAAAAGTACGTAGTCTATATTCCTAATTACAATGTTTTATTCTTTAACAAGTGATTTGAAGTGTTACTAATGGAAATACTCTTTAAACATAAAGGTACATTTAAGAACGCTCAGTGTGATATTCCCCTGGCATGAAGTTAATTCTTCATCGTTTGGGAGTATCTCTTCTTACATAATGAGAGCAGATAACACATTAATGTTAAAGGGTATTCTTGAAGAGCCATAGAATATTTTGAAGTAGCTTCGTTGCTCTGAAATACCTCAGGTTTAAATGATTTCCAAGGCATTTCAAAGGAAACAAGTATGCAAAGTCTGCTCCTGAATGATGATTGTCTAACTGAAAGATTTCTTTGAAGAATACTTGGCGATTGTAGTTTTAATGGTTTACAGCAGTTGACTGGAATGGGTGGTGTTTAGCACAGAACGGAGGCAGCAAGTTGTTCCGCCTGTGGGGTGGGATAATGAGAATCCCACCCTGCGTGGGAGTTTCCATTAATGTCAGCTCTATGATGGCATGGAGTCCTACCTGTGCCTGGCTAGCTGCTTTCTGTGGTCTTTCTGTTGTGTTGCGGATTTCAAGAGGTACAGATGCTACTTACAGTTGCTCTGCCCTCCTTGATGGTTCAGAATCAGATGAACAACTTAAAGTCAATATGAAGGATGCGGTCAGTGCCACGAGGCCCGCCAGCCTCCAGTGCAGGGCCTGTGCCCCATGCTCCCCTGGCCCATCCCGGCCAGGCACCATGGCAGGATGCGGGCTGCAGTTGCCAGGTGGAGCTGGGTGCGAGGGAGCCAGGAGAGGCCTGGGCAGGAGCCTGTGCTTGGGAGCTACCTCAGAGCCCCATCCCTCAGTTTCAGCCCTGCCTCATGCCTCTCCCTACCCTGGCACCCGCTGACACTGCATCACCCGGACATGGCGGCCTCCCTGGGCCTGCCCCAGCCCCACTGGGGTGCAGTGGGATGGCGGCCACAGGGGAGGGAAGGGCACAATGCAGGCCCCAGTGGGTGTTTTGGAACAGTCCTATAACTGCTGGAACAGTCCTGTAACGCATCTAGGAGCTGCCTGATATATCTGTCAAATATATTGCTGGTTTATAGAACACAACGTGCAGAAAGTAGTAAATAATCAAATGTCTTCAGTAACAGAAACTTTCCTGCAGAAAAAGGGCTGTAGACTAAAGCTATCAGAACTGTTTTTTGTAGTTTCTCATTTGCTTGTTGTTTGGTCTGCAGAGCTGACTTAGGATTTTATTATCATTTAGTCCATGTTTTTTTCAGTTTAAATGATATGTTATATATCTCAATATAAGCTATAATAGTCTTTCATTTGTTTTACTTGTTTTGTTAATAAGTTCAGAGTAACCTTTCCAAAGTTACCATGGAACCCCAGCATTTTCAGCACATCCCTGAATGGAAAATTATCTCACGTATCCTGGTGACATGACCTCCTAATGGAGGCCACTGGGATTACTCACTTCCTTGTAATTAAGCATATGCTTAAATGCTTTGTAGGTGCAACTGTAGAATGCATTTTTGCATTCATTTATCGTTTCCTTTTCTGTTGTAACAAGTGATTTCTACTTTTGCTAATAAACTTTTTTTTGAGAAATCTTTTCTGTGGGAAAACCTTACCTTAGGACTTGCGCGAATCTTTTTAGTGATGTATAGGTTTCCTAACATGTTTTTGGCAGGAAAGAACATAATTGTTTAAAATACTGAAGGGTGAAACATTCAAGAAAAATCTAAGTGGACCAAACACAGGTTTGTGGTTCAGAGTATGGAGTAATCCTGCTTTATGAAAAAGAAAGTAAAACTGATAGTTTATCAAATTTTCAGACTTCATATTTCAGACCTAGTGCTCTTCAAGTAGCCATTAAGGAGTAGAAACTTCACTCATGAATGCTTTCTATTTAAGTGTACAATTGCTTGCTGAGTAAGCATGTCACAATTAGAAGATTGCAGACGGACTGAGGTTGAATGAAATAAACACTTAGCTAATGTTCTTTTTAATAAAGATCTATTTGTGTACTTTTCCTTAAAGTGAGACTTATCTGTGAGGCATAACAATGTCTTTGTCTCTGTTACACAGTATGTTTGAATTTCTAGTAGGCTTTGGTAACTTGTTCTTAAACATATCATCGTAATCATTGAGCAGAGTATGTGCTAAATCCTTTGTAGTTAAAATCTGCAGGATGATCCACTGTGTGAGAGCTCACTTATGAATCTCATGGTAAATAGGCAGGACCCTTGCCCATTCCTCACAGAGCTCTCAATGAAACCATTAACGTGTTAGTGATCTAGCACTGGAACAGGTCTGATGCTGCTGGCAATAACGACGTGCCCTAACTCAATTTTTTTGTAGTGGAATGAGATACCAGATTGATTGTAGCTAGTGAAATCAATAGCTTCTTATGCAAGGCCTGAAAGGCCATTTTCTTAAGTTTTCCCTCTGCTATTGAGCATGGTCAGCAGAGGGTAGCTGAAATGTCTGTGATAAATGCCTTCATTTCTGTAGTTTTGATATGGGCAATCCCCTTATGCCGTGCTAGGAAAACAGCAGGTCTGTTTTTTTCCCACTTCTGTTCTACTTTTCTGTTACCTCCTAATGCAAGGTGTAATCCTTTAGCAAACTTTTGTGGTTTAACCTGGTGGCCAGCTAACTGTCACATAGCTGCTCACTCGTTCTCCCCAGGTGGGATGGGGGAGACAATCAGAAAGGTAAAAGTTCAAGAACTCATGGGTTGAGATAAAGACAGGTTACCAGGGAAAGCAAAAGCTGCACGCGCAAGCAAAGCACAAGGGATTCATTCACTGCTTACCATGGGCAGGCAGGTGTTCAGCCACTGCCAGGAAGGCAGGGCTCGTCACACGTAATGGTTCCTTGGGAAGACAAACGCCATCACTCCCAATGTCCTCCCCTTCCTCCTTCTTTACCCCAGCTTTTATTGCAGAGCATGATGCCACATGGTGTGGGACATCCCTTTGGTCAGTCTGGGTCACCTGCCCTGGCCGTGTCCCCTCCCAGCTCCTTGTGCACCCCCAGCCTCCTCGCTGGCAGGGCAGCAAAGGGAGCTGAGAATTCCTTGGCTCTGTGTAAGTACTGCTCTGCAACAAATGAAACATCACTGTGTTATCACCCTATTTTCATCAAAAATCCAAAATACAGAATCATGGAAGCCTCTGCAAAGAAAATCAAGTCTATTCCAGCCAAAACCATGACACAAACATGACTGATATGTGGAAACGTGAAGCTTAAGGACCATTATAACTGTTGTTCAAGGACAGAATAACTGTACTAATGCTAACTGCTCAAGACACTGCTTCTGCGTTCTGAGATAGCATGATATACTAACAAGACAGCACTAAAACATTTGATGTAAACTGATACCATTGCTTCAGTACCTAGATGGAGAAAGGAAGGAGGATTTTGTTGTGAAACTTACTGATCAGACCATCTGGTTTTTGTGTGCTCTCCAAACTGCATAAGAAATTCAAAATATATCTAAATTTGTGAATTAAAATAATCAAATGCTTGTGAGATGGGAATTGCTGGTGGATTTAACAGAATGAATATTTCCAAAGATATGCTTGATGAGAAATTTTGATGAGCAAGTTTGGAACCATTGTCCCCAGTGAGCTCTGTCAGATGCACGTGTGACTGAGGATGCATTAAGGTAACGTAGGATACCTTATATTGCTCCTTTTTCTTGTTAAGTTCTCTGCCTTCAAATATGACAACGTTAGTAATGCAGTCTGAAAGCCTCAAACTAGTGATTTGAAGGATCTTTGGATACAGCTTGCGGTCTATCCTGTAGTTATTTAGTGCTGCTAGCACTGGAATTTTACTGATATCTTTCCTGATAACTAGGATTAATAGTCTGTCTGGTTTTTTTTACATTATTCTGTGGTATCAGAATACTGTGACGTTTATAGAGTAAACCAAATGCCTAAATGCACTGATGTTACAAGACATAGCAAGAAAGACACCAGAGGCCTTTGGGTTAATGCCCTGATGTCATGAATTAATCGTGCTCTGTGTTTAAATCCTCTGTAAATTAATTTTTATATCTATATGCTTCTACTATTGTCCAGAATTCTGAAGTTTTGAACAGCAAGAGATTGCAAACTCTTTTTAAATACAATTATTTTCCCAGAAATCTGCTTTTCTGAGACTATTGTTCAGTTCTAGCCCTATTCTGCTTCTAGCTTACCTTTCTTATGGAATGAGATCTGTGCAGTTTTGCCAACTACCTCTATCAGTCACGTTTCCTGAACCTGCTGGTTAATTTTGGACACATTTTAAAAGGGTATGGCTTTCAAAGATTCCTGTATATTTTGTCTGAAGGGTAGTGGAGCGTACAGCAGACATATGCGAATTAGTGACCTCTACTTTGGGGGAAAACAAATACAAATTATGCCCTTGTATACCTCAATAGGCTAAGCAGTGTGTGAATAGCTTTGGTCTATTCACAGTGCTCATCTCTTTTTGCCTACTGGAGTTGTCTTGGAGAATGGACTTGCTTCCATTAGGAACTAAAGAAGGAAGTTGAAGCATTGAGTAGGACAACTAAGCACAGAAATACTTCTTACTGTTTACAGAATAGAAAAAAAAAGTCTATAAAAGCCTTAATTCAAGTGTTCATGTTTTCTCTTTCCCATCAAACCTTACTTTGATGGTCAGGATAAAAGGATAGCGCATTGCTGTCATTGCTTATTTTTGTTGTTTTCTTTTCAATAATAAAGATGAGTTACAATGAACAGTCTTCAGTGTCTGCTGTTCCTGAAACTATGGTTAGAGTAATTTGTCTTCTGAGGCTTGTGACTAACTGCTTAAGCATGACAACAATCACAAGCATGTATTTCCATTTTACAGGTTTATAAGGGAACTAAATCTGTTCTATATAAACAAAGCAAGATGAATTTCGTGTTTATGATCTATGAATAAAAGTAAAACAAAAGAAGGGAAAGAAAGCTAATAGAATTATCTTAGGGCCATAGTGCTTTCTCTTTGAAAACAGGCATAGAATCTGAAACTTAAAGTTTGCCTCAGGGAATGGCACAGAATATCATAAGACAAATTCAAAAGTTGGAAGCCTTAATGCTCAGTCCTTCTATGTGAATGCACTCTGATATGGTAGTGGTGCCTTCTTTCCCAACCAAGAATGTCATATTGAACACAAGGTACCACAGAATGGTGTCTTTTCTTCACACATCTTGAGATTTCATGAAATAGCCATGAAAGATGAAATAAGATAATTCAGAGTAACAGAACTAGCAGAATGTCAGCAGAACACGAACCAAAGAAAACCACTTGCCAGTCATCACTGTTTCAGCTGCATTCCTCATGAAGTCAAAAAAAAAAAGATACTTTCAAAGGTATATCTGGGACATAGGTATTTCCACATAATTTTGAAATAAGGATGAATATGTAGTTGTATACTGTAAGAAGGTTATCCCATCTTTAAAGTTCACACAAGTAATGACCTTTATGGCCTAGCCTTAGCTTTGTAGTAAAAGCTAATTGCATGGTATAAATTATGCTATGTCAACAACTCCTGTGCAGTTTTCTACTGCTCTTGTCTGAAAACCCTTTAAGACTCTTAGTTTGGTGTCCTTTTATCTTCCTACTCTGTAATACAAGTTAATCAAATTACCTTTTGCCCTAAATTTAAATTGATTTTGATTATCTCTTAATTAAACAGCAAATGTCTTTATCTCTTCAAAATATATACCAGCTGGTTCTTTTCAATAAAATGAAGGACTCTCATTTCCCACTACGAATACATGTTTTAGGTTGTATCTTATTGATGGATGAGAGTACAATTTGAAATTAACATGTAGAGTGGGAACTAAGACTTCTTATTTGGAATGATAGGAACAATGTGTTCTGTTGTCAGATTAGCAAGTGCTAGACATTAGTGTGTGAAACCATAGGTGGAAACATTGTAGGGTTTGTTTGGTTTTGCTTCTGAACAGTTGTAATACTGAAATCAAATACATCAGTCATTAATTTTTAGTAGATATTTGATCAATCTCTAGTGATTGATCTGCTGAAATATGAAAATAGCTGAAAGCAGAGCATAGCTAAAGTTTCCTTTCACAAAGCTAATAACAAAGTACCTGCTTTCTTAATACATCATGGAGAGTTAGCAAAATACTTGATCCATTTTCTTTATACTGCATCACCAACCTTATTCTAACAGCTCTTTAGCAGAATAATAGCAGTGATTTAACCTTGTTGTAAGTGGAGAAGCTGAACAAGAAGATAATGTATCTTTTCTTCTCCTCAGAGAAAACCTCTGCATGTTAACTCTAGCTGGGATTTCTGTCCTAAACCATAGTATAATTATATTTTGCCATTGTTTTCTTCACCCTATTAATAGCAAAGAGATGGTTGGTGTGTTTGTGTTCTTATTTTTAAAGACTGAAAGTGCATCTGCTATTCTTTTGGGAGAAATGTAGTGTTTTAACAAATGAATTCAGAATTGAGGGCTGTAATAGCATCAGAAAATGGTGGATTTTTTTTTGGTGCAGTGGGAGGAAATAACGACTTTTGTTATTGTTAACCAACACTTTAGTCAGGAACAATTTCTGTTTTCTAGAGAATTCATGTATCAGTGCTTCACAATCTCTAATTAGTCTTCATAACAGCCCCATTGATAATCATCGTTGTAGTTCTGTGGGCATAGACAAAATGAGGCACAGTACTTGATGCAGCTTCTGTGGTTGTCAGGGCAAGAGTCTGCTTGCCTCTGGAATCTGATTCTGAGCATGTAAAAGTAAAACTGTGCATAACCACATGCTTTAATGACAGTGTGGCTGTATCTACTAATACTTAAAACCAGCAACAACAATAAAAACCTATACATGTTCTCTGATGAACAGTGCTTGGAAAAGAGCTTGAAAGATTTCAATGGATACACCAGTGTAACTGCAGAAGCAGTACTCGTTTATGTGTAGTTATTGGCTTTGAGTGAATAAATATCAATTTGCATGCCCATTATGAGGTTTTGCAAGCATAATGTGTGCAGAAGCATTTATGTCACGCACAGTGACTGTGCCTATAAATCTTGAAAGTAAATGTTAAGAGCAAAGACGTTTGAAGTTCTGAGTATATGTGGCAATGGTTTGCTTAATAAGCAGCACAGGGCTTGAATGCTTGTGAAATTATTTTCTTTAGGTTTTTGTACTGCTGCTGTCACAGTGTGCGAACCTTTCACACAGTATCTTAAGTGAAATATCTGCCATTGTTAACATAAGGTCTGTTTTCCCTTTCTTTCATCCTTCTCTTGGAAAGAAGAGGGGGAATCAGCTGTTAATTTTACCATTTAAAACCTTAAAGTTCTACCTGTCACTGCCTGTGACCAAGCCAGTACCTCCATGATACAAGTGTTGTTTGTGGATATTCAGCTTGGAGTTGTATTATGGTCTAGATCAGGGATCAAGTCTAGACAATCAAAAAAACCACAGAAACTACCCCCCCACACACATGCACAAAACACCACAATTGTTTAAATGTAGATTAGTTCCTATATCCCATAATGGCAACTTCTCCTACTATACAGGTATAGGAATATAACTGTGGGGCAAGAAGCTATGTGAACAAGCACCTGTTGCTGTCAGAAAGGGCGTCACCCCTTTTTAGTGTGAAATTAGTGTGAAGCTGTAGTCTTATAGAAGGATTTACATGAGGACTTTGCATAACCTAGCTCTGTGACTATTAAGATTGTACATAAACAAGGGGATCTACTTAACACTTTTTTCTATAAGTAAGAGACTTGTGATAAGTATTAATGCAGAGAAAAATAATCTTATTAGTATTTACCTTAATGTTTGATAGGGCTTGGCAGCCATTGGACCTATATGAAAAGATGTATGAATGGAGCAATGCATAAATGGTATACTGATTGGGGGGGGAATAATAATTCTGGCAGTTGAATTCATTGTTGTCATTTTTATAAAGCTGAATTTGGCAGACCATCCAAGAGGAAATTATGATGACCAAATAAGCATTATAATGAAAGCATGGGACAGGATTATTATAATATTCCAATTAAAAATATACAGCAGAGTTTCAATATTTCTAGACTAAAAAGCTACTGTAAAAGGGAAAACATGGCACACAAATCTTTGGGATAAACATAGCACAGACTTTAACAGATTTGCCCAGAGCATAATAGGCATTGTGTAATGAAATTAAATTCCCTAGCATATGTAACCGTAGTCATTCCAAGCCAAGGAACAAAACTTACGCATCATAGATCATTCAGAAAACTAGGTATGTTTAAAATGTGAAACTACTGCATAATCATAGAAGGAAGTTGTCACAATAGTTTCATGTCAATAAAGTTTCTACTTACTGGTAAGGAACTCTTGTGACAGAGATCAGAATTTGTAGCGCTTTGAAACAAATGGGAGTGCCAACTACGTGAAGTTGTAAGCATAAGATCAAGTAAATATGCAAGGACCTTAAATACGCTGATGTATTTCACAAGTAACCAGTGTAGAGTTTGGAATATTAACCCTACTAAAACATAAGACTTATAGGAAAAGGTAAGAAGTGGATATCATCAAACTTTCTTACAAGCAGCGTTTTTGGGGCTCAGAATTCGCATGTTCAAGCGGCTAAAGATACACAGTGAAAAGATGGTGCATCATGCAGGAGTCTGAAACTTATAGGGCAACAGTGGAAGATTCTGATGAATCTAGTAAAGTCACTGGCCCATGTTTTTTTCATCTGGAGGGATCCTATGAAGAAGAGGTATAGGTGATACGCAAGCATTTCAGCTTATATCCTTTCTAGATCATGTACTTGAATTCTCCATTGATTTGTTTTATTACTCCTTTCTGTATGCATTTTCAGTTATCAGATAAAATAGCAGACTTAATATAGCATAATCTCTCTTAATAAGTGGTCACAGAAGTTAGCATTTCCTATTAAATGTTATACCATAAGCATTTTGTTTTGTCAAAGCCTAGTGTTCAGCTTTAACAGTAGGTATTTTAAATTTTTCGTATCAGTCTTTCCCATCTCCCAACTCTTTTTTGCTCTTATTCTTGTATCAGATAAACTGTGTAAAGTACTGCAGAAAGCTATATGAAAATGCAAGTATATGACACTAGACCTGAAAATCTGCAACCATTGTTAAAAAGTCAGCGCTGCGATGTGGCTGCTCCATTGTGTCTTCTGTAGTCTGTTTGGCCTTGTGACATGCTCATACAAAGAGAGAAAACACTTCCTTCCTAAAATGTTGCTGTCACTCTCCTGAAACCGCTGGTGGCATAACTCATACTGATTAGTAGCTTCCTTATCTGAGAAATAGATAGCAGGCAATATTTTTAGAAAAACCTGGGTTCTGGGAATAGTATGGAAGAAGGGTCATCCCAACATCTGGCCACAGCTGGTTGGAAAACCAGGAGGATGCCACGGGTGGGGGGCGGGGGGGGGGCAGATGTTTTTTGCTGATGATGGGGAGCAGAATGAAGGCAGGTGGCTGGCTCACTCTCCCACTCCTTCCCAAGCTTTTCAAGGCGCTGCAGAGGTGACCTGTTGCTGGTGATGCTGTCCTGTCTCTCTTGATACAACTAACCACCTTTCTAAAGTCCAGTGAATCTCATGGTCTTTATATTTTGTGGGTCAGAAAGGTATTTTTTTTCTGGTTGGAGCTGAACTGATAGTTTCGGGAATGTTAATATTTTGTGGCAAAGGAGTGCTTTTACTTTACTGTTGGTTTCTCTGCTCTATTCCCTTCAAGGAAATGATAAGTAGGCCAGTCCCAGAGGTACCTGAGACCAAGCTGGGCAACTACTTGTCTGTCAGGGGAAAAAAGGGAGACTTGGAAGGCTTTTTTTTTTTTTTCCCCCCTATGGGTTCTCTCTTTGCAAAAAGGGGCTGAAATGATATAGAACGGATCTGAACCCTGTGGAGTAAGCCGGAGAAAACCTGCCCCACAGCATCGATTATATTATAAGAACTCTATAGTGCCTTTCTGGGTTCAGTAAAATGCCTGGTATCTGAGAAGACAAAAAGCGTGTTGCCAGTACTTCTATTGCTGAGTTAAGAAAACTGGCCTGCTGCTTAAATCCATCCATCCCTATGCTCGTTTTTACCTTCTGGGTATCTGATCAATAGAAGCAGGACTATGATGTGACAAAATCCATTTCTACTCTCCAGAACTGTATGTGAGCTATTACTGATTTCATAATAGCTGTCTTGTCATGCTACCTGTGCAGTCCCAGTCGTTATCAAGTCAACAGTTTTCAAAGCATCCCATCCCTATCACAGGAAGAACAGAATCTGGTTTTGTAATCCTCATCTCATTTAAAAACTGCTGTGCCTTTTATGTTGAATCTGAGACCCTTAGTACTTAGAATTATTAAAGATCCCCTGTTATTTCACATTGGGTTAGAGATATTGGTTATAGGATCTAGCCAAACTCCAGATCTATGTAGACAACCAAAAAGTCTTAACTGATCTGTAGTATTGCAGCACTCAGCTAAACAACGCATACTCATACAAATTTTTCAGTGGAAAATAACATAACAGTTTCTCAAGTATACCTGATTTTAAAACGCTTCAAGGAGTTTCAAGGCACAACTGACCATACATGCCTTAAATGTGGTATCAGTGAAGGAAAGTACAAAAAAAAAGTTTGACACATAATTAAGCTTATGAGTCTAACTAAATGTTTCCTGTTTGATATACTATGTCAGAATACCTTAAGTTGCTTTACAATTTTTTGTTTACTTTCTGAGTATAAATTGCAAAATCACTGATTATTTGTAAATTTCCTTTTAATATCTCTCTCATTTTAAACATATTTGCATTTCTGAGAGTATGCATTGTTACGAAGAAAACTATACTGCTCAGAGTAATGATATGTTCCTGTTTTCCAAATTGCTTTTCCCATGACAAAATCATTATTTCTCTTGCTATTGTAGAATTTGTAATGCTGCTTTCTGTATAGCAACAAATTGTACTCCTGTGTCAGGAATATGCATAAGTGGCTTTTTCTCTTTGTATACAAAATGAGTAATTTTCTCATTTTCTATTTATCATCTCTAAAAGCAAAACTACTTTCATGTTAGTGCCTTGATGCAGCAAGACAACCAGCAATGAACCTTACAAACAGGATTTTCCAAGTACCTTTCTGACTCAGGGCCTTTAGATCTGCAAAACCTTTTCCAAGCAGAGATGAAAGTAATCCTGTGGTTTCTACTGGTCTTACTGATGCTAAAGTTTAATGTTTTTGTTCAGTCTCTACTCTGAGAAAAAGAAATGGAAATTAAGTATTAAAATCACACTGTAAATCAACAATTTTGACACCTGATTTCTATTTATGCCTTTCAGAAATTGTACCCCAGTCCTGCAAAGCGCTAAGCTCCTTCTGAATGAGACTTTGCATTTGTCACAGTCCATAGGAACTTCATCTAAACTATGATTTGGCATCATAGTTGCACAATCCATGTTTTCAGTCATTTTGATGTGAAATTAAACGCGACCTTAAAATCTGAGTAACAGTTCAGAGGAGTTCAATTATTCAGATCATATCTCCATAACCCCTTTGAAAGCTGGAGTAAATAAATTTCCGAAGCGTAGACCACAGGGATAGCTTAAGCTCTGGTCAGCAGTAATTGACTGACCTAAATTTCTTCAGGGGTGATGATAATGTAACTAATTTCTGCAAATGTCAGGTTTTTGATAGCTGCTTGGTACCTTCCCAGTGAAACAGGCTGGGAGATCTGTGGCAATCAGTTTGCAAAGAGCTGTGATGTTTGGGGTGGCTTTTAGTGGAGGTTAAGGGGCTTTCTCTTTAAGGAAATTAAACTTGATGGGCCCTGAGACTTGTCTGCTGGGAGTTCCTGACTGGCTTATCTTATTGGTGGAGATCTAGAAATAGTTGTTCACTCAGAGGTTCAGCATTTATTTTAGGTGGATGGGAGAATTGCCTGTGCTTACAAGGATCTAAAAAGCACTACAAAGCAGATCCATATTAGGGTGCAGAAATTAGGATTGCTGTAGCACGCACTGGTGAACCACACCATCAGGAGGAGTTGGAGGAAGGGAGAATGAGGAGAAGGCTGGCTTAAGGAGGAAGATGAGGGGAAGAGCTGAGGCATGACACCATGCTGTGCTACTCTGATATCTCTGAGGGCTCTCAAGAGGGAACCCACTGAGAAGCCTTCTTTTTTCTTGCTTGTGCTGAACACCAGCTCTGAACGTGCCTTTATAAATAAGATGGTATTTTCTGAGACTAACAGACTGACTAGTTTCATGAGTAACATCAGAAATGGGTTTCATATCTGAACCTCAACTGTAGTCACACTGAGTAAAAAGTTGGACCAATATGTTAACTGTATATTTTCATCCATGCTTTCTTTGAAATTGTCATGATAAACTGCAGATTTATTATCTAACTGCTATGCATGCCGCACACAATTACTTTTGATATGGAAATAGTAGTAGAAGATGGGCTTTATTGCTCTTTTGAAAGGCTGATTGCATAGTTGTGAAGTGACTTCTGATACTGGGAAGTAAAGGTTAAATGTGAAGTTACTGGACCAAACATTGTCAGAAAGTTGGAGGGAAAGATACTACTGCTGGGTTTAATTGAAAGAAAGTCATTATTTTTTTAACTTACTGTAAATAATGAACAATAAATTATACTTCTGAAATATTAGCTGTGTTTCATGAATAAGGAAAAGAGAGGCAATGAGAATAACCCACAGAGTTAGCAGCTGAATGAAAAAATAGATTAGAAGCAGTATTTTTTCCCATTATGATGTCAGAATCTTATTTCATGCAGAAGTTATGATCCAGTTGTGACCTCAAGGTCTGTGAGAAAACTTCAAAGTACTGACCGAGCAGTCAGTGTTGTCACCTGAAATGACAGTACAGCTTTGGTCTTTACTCCTAAGATACTTCTGCTGTCTAAAACAACTGCATCTAGCTTATTTCCGCTCTACTCTGCACTGATGCAGCCTCACCTCGAGCACTGTGTGCAGGTTTGGGTGCCACAGTATAGGAAGGACACGAAACTATTAGAGAGTGTCCAAAGGAGGGCTACGAAGATGGTTAAGGATCTGGAGGGGAAGATGTATGAGGAGCAGCTGAGGTCACTTGGGTTGTTCAGCCTAGAGAAGAGGAGGCTGAGGGGAGGCCTCATGGCGGTCTGCAGCTTCCTCACGAGGGGAGCGGAGGGGCAGGGCTGATCTCTTCTCTCTGGTGACAGCGACAGGACCTGAGGGAACAGCATGGAGCTGTGGCAGGGGAGGTTCAGGCTGGGTGTTAGGAAAAGGTTCTTCACCGAGAGGGTGGTCAGGCACTGGAACAGGCTCCCCAGGGAAGGGGTCACAGCACCAGGCCTGTTAGAGTTTGGTCAATGCTCTCAGACACATGGTCTGATTTTTGGGTGTTGCTGTGTGGAGCCAGGAGTTGGACTCAATGATCCTTGTGGGTCCTTTCCAACTCGGGATATTCTATGATTCTATTCAGTGCTATCTTGCAGGGAGAGCTATTTTTTATTGTAAAGTTTAAAAAACTCATAATAAGGGCTTTCTGGGTATGTGATGCCTTGTCACAATTTAAAGAACAGAACTTTTTGGGGCAGAAAAGTAAGGTTTCCTCAAAGATTAATTTTTCACGAAGAATTTTTGCTTTCTGTAAGAAAAGGTTACTTCTGCTGGAAAAAAAATCTAAGCCTGAAAACAGAATTCTTTCACATCTACAAATCCATACATATCCGTGGCAGAAAGACTTTGCAGTTTAATAATGCCAACACGGGATTTCATTCCTTGTTCTCCGTAGTCCAGCTTTCCCTGCCACTGTGAAACCTACATCTGCTTGACTTGCATCACAGAATAACTGTCAGAACACTGCTGGAATGTCTGTCTGCATGCATAAACATAGAAACCAACCATCTATTATTGCCTTTGAAACACTACTAGAGAGGGGGGAAAAAAAAAGTCCAACAATGCCTGTTTAAAAAAATCTAAAATGTGTTGTTTTTTTTTTTAAGCCTTATTGATAGGGGGAATGTGAGAGGAAATGGAAGAAGAAACTTTGTACAAACCATTCAGTGAATATGAACTCTCTGGAAATCTTAAGAAATGTTTGGGTTTATTTTCCTGGTGAATGGTATGCTTTTGCTTTGGGAATTACTTGCATCTCATTGGTAAGTAAACCTGAGAGAAGATGAGTTTGACTTAGTCTGCTGTCNTTTAAGCCTTATTGATAGGGGGAATGTGAGAGGAAATGGAAGAAGAAACTTTGTACAAACCATTCAGTGAATATGAACTCTCTGGAAATCTTAAGAAATGTTTGGGTTTATTTTCCTGGTGAATGGTATGCTTTTGCTTTGGGAATTACTTGCATCTCATTGGTAAGTAAACCTGAGAGAAGATGAGTTTGACTTAGTCTGCTGTCAGTTCAGTGACTTCAGTAATGCTTTCACGGCTTTAATGTGACTGCACTGAACTGTACAGACTTTAATAGCAGCTTTCAAAAATAGTGATAGGTTTGGTCTCAAGCTCAAGTTGTCACTTAGGACTGGAGTTCTTGTAAACAAGTTTAGCAGATGTCTCAGTAATCTCTTCATTCATGTAATCCAATGTGCAGAAGTATTTGTTTCAGTTCAGGAAGGCTGAAAACACAAACCATTTGTTTCTGTGGAGGCATGCAGTTATGTAGTATTTGCCCATGGAACACCACTAATTTGACGCGGCATTTGAAACACAAATAACATAACCTTGATGATAATATGAAGTTTGATACATAAATTATCTTTCTGAAATTAGTGATGTACTACCTCTCTTCCACACACTTCAGTAAGGATGCTTGGCAATTCACAGAATCACA
>VXAL01017288.1:7713-18523 GCA_013399475.1 Chauna torquata
GATAGGGAAAGAAAGGGTACACCTTGAGGACAGAAAGAAACTACCTGAATCCTTTGACCCCTGTCTGTCTGTTGCCTACCTAGATGTGAGAGGGAAGTGAAAAATGTAGAAAAAGCCTGTAAGCAAGCTCTCTGAGTCTATTTGCTAAAGCTCCATCACGTTATCAGTAAAAGAGGGAAGAATCTGCATCCTCAGAACAATCTGATTATGCTTCTGGGGTTTTCTGTTGTTATTTTTCTTAAATCTGGAGTGATAATTGTGATGACACCAATGTGGTCAGGCTATAATGAGAGGGGATATTTTTTCTATATGCCACAGAAAGTTAATGTCTTTGAACTCCATGCTAATAAACATAAATTAATAATACTGTAGAAATAAACTGTCAGCCTGGCTTCTATTCTGGCAAGGTAAAGGGACTTCAAATGCCTTTTTTGTCCCAGCTGAGCACATTTTGGTGGGATCTTTACAGGCAAATATTCCTGAAAGAGAACCTGGGCTTTTTGAGTGCTCCAAAACCATGTATTTTGTAATTTTAAAATCATGGGCAATCGATTTAAAAAGCTATCTTGAGAGCTTCAGAATGCATCTCCTCAATGATAGTAGTGGAAGGCATGAGGACGAAAAATTGCCTAGATTGTGATGGAAATTACGATGCTTATGCAGTTCAGGACTTTGCATACTTGGTTAAAGTGGCTTTGCAAAGGTTAATCTTCCTTGAACAAAAAGTTAAAAAGGTTGTTCTCAAACCCTTTAGCCTGATGTTTATTTTAGAGTAGTTTTTTTTCCACTGCTTACACTCAATGGATGTGCTTTACAGTAGACCTTCTGCAGTGCACACAGTGCATGTTTCCATTTCTACTTTCATTTTATTCCTGCCACTCTACAATTGTCATCTGGCTAGAAGACCACAACCTTTCCTTTTGGATTTGGCCCTTAGTGCAGTTGTACCTGCTTCTGTCGTTTTAAGGCTACATGTTTGCACCATCCTTTACAAAAATGCTGAAGCTTTAAATCATTGGGAAACTGCAGCTTGAGAGAAATTCAGCTATTCATTATGGGGAACATTTTGTACAGGCAAATGTGATCCCAGTGCTCTAGAAACTGTGAGTGCTTTGAGCTGAAATTGAAATTGCCGGCTTTGACGTGGGACATGATACAGGGGTAGGTTTCTCTTCTAGGCCATCCTGTAGCACTTGTAATCCTTAAACTGGCGCTTTCTCATTTTGAAAGAGGGGAGCAGCTCTGATGGCTGTGAGCAAACTGAAATCGCTGCCTGTCCTAGGGTCAAAAATTGCCTTTCTGTGGTGACTTTTCAGGCTGCTGTAAAAGCCAGCTGTTTGAGAGTATTTGGAGAAAGGTGAGAGCCAACTTCTCAGAGCAGTCATGGGAAAGGAAGTCATTTCTGTACATTGTTGTATTCCCACTGAAATGATTAGATTAAAGCTGCTGTATTTCACTGTATTGTATAAATTAATGAAGGTGCTATAGAGGCCTAAAGTCACAGATTTTTTTTGTTATTTTAATTCTAACTAAATTCTAGAGGCACTCAGTAGTTTGTATAATTGGCAAGGGAAGTGGTGAAACATCACAATACTGCCTCCTAGCTACAAAATGAGAGCTACGGGCAGATGGCAGTTTGTAACAGATTTCCAAGCACTGTTTTTCTGTGATCTCAATATCAAGACAAATCCTCTTTTCTCAAATACACATTTTGATTTCTGTAGAGCGACAAATTGGTGTTACCTTGGCCTAGCTTAATCTTATTTACCCGTGATTTACTTCTGCCCCCACAAAGGGGCACTTCAGCTATCACCACAGAGATGGGTCTCCCATGTTGTGAAGAAAGCTCTATAACGCATAGTGCCTCATAGCGGAGCATTGTCCCTGGGAGCTGGGCTCAGAGCACCTTATTCAGAACAAGGTGATACCCTGTGTGATTGGAAAAGAAAGTAGTGTGGCACAGAGATTACAACATGTTGAGATAGTTGATTGCTTGCGTATCATTTGCCAGAACATGTTTCCCTTGCTTTGAAAATGAGGGACAGGTTCTCACGGGAGCAGCACAGAGAAACCTTTAGGCAGATCTGGCAGGATTTCTATTCACCAAAAGATGTGGCCACAGGGTTGGATTGCCGTGGCTCAACTGGTGGTTCGTCTCACCCCTGCAGCCCTATCCTGAGGGAAGCTTGAGAACCAAACCATGTGAGAAGGAAGCATGCCTTCAACTGCTCTGAAGCCACACAGGTTTACATCTCTGTTATAGTCATGTACTCTTTTATTTTGCGTGTAGATTACTTTCCCTTTAAATAAAAATGATAGGTCTTGTTTATTCACATTGTTACAACTCTGTACTACTCCAACTCCCTTGCATTGCCTTCTATATGTAGGTACACGTGTACATACATTATAAAATCAAGTTGTCAGCAGACAGTGTTGCATGAGTGATTAAGACAAATGATAAAAACCAGAAGCTGCTGACTTAGGTGAAGATCACTATTCTAGAAATACTTGGAACTTCCTGTAGTTTGCATGTTGGTCAGACGGTTGGAAAGTTCTTATTACAGCTTGTGTATTGTATATGCACATGTATCCTTGTATTTCTCAAAATTTGTTAGTGTGTTATTAACAGATTATTTGTAAGGCAGAAAACAGTGCAGTCACTCTATGATGTCAGCTATCCAGCTGAGCATACTTTAGGTACAGTTAATGGGAACTAATCTATAGTCCTTGTTGCTGATAATTAATATTCATATAGAAAAAAATCAATTATTTTTTACTCTAAGTGGGAAAAAAAATGACTGACCCGATCAAAATATTTCTGCTGAAGAGTGGAACTGGTGTCCAGAGAGGTTGTGGAGGCTTCTTCTGTGGGGATGTTCAGAACCCAACTAGACATGGCCCTGACAACGCTTGCCACGGCTGACTCTGCTCTAGCAGGGTTAGTTGGACTGGATGATCTCTAAAGACCTCGTCCAACCTCAATTATTCTGTGATTCTGTAATCAAGTAAACATAGTACCTTAGAGTGCAAGGGATTGCAAGCTTTTGCATTGCACATTAGTTGTTGATATTTACAGGCTTAAATGCTAAAGGGTAGAATTTTGAACTCTACGTTGGTTTAAGTTTAGAATATTTTATCTGAATCAAAGAAGTATACAAGTATTAAGAACTGTAGATTTCACTCAGGAAAAAACTTGCAAACATTTGACTGGGGAGCTGAATAACTTTTCACTCACATCAGTTAAAAAATAAGTGACTTTAGACGGTGGAATCTGCTCTTCAGTGTCTTATGATAAGCAAGTAAATTATAACTTTTTTTTTTTTTTTGAGAAAGAAATATTCAATACTAAGAACATTAGTGTAAAAAATTATGTTCTCAGCAGACATGCAGGGTATTACTGCTTCTTCCACATTTCACTCCATGATTACATGGACATGACAGAGTTAAGAGGTTTGCCAGGCATGCCACTCTGAGAAGAACAGATTGCTGCAACATATCTATTTTATCTGCAGATAAACACGTTTTTTTTTTTTTCCTGGCGGGTGGTTTCACAATTGTATTTGGGCAGTCAGCTTTGCATATGGATGCCAGAACACCTGCCACTCAAGAATATATTTATAGAAACTGTAAACTAATTAATTCCCTTAAACATCCGAGCATTTTTTAGTGACATATTATGGTAGCCTGTCCAGTGGGGATTACATCACTGCTTTTCTGGAGCTAATTTGTTTATCTGCTTCCCTCTTTCCTTCTACCTTTCCTTTCTTAGAGGCCGCCTGCCTCTAAAGCAAAAGTAACAAAAAAACTGTTTCTGAAAAGCCATGTGCCAAATCACACTCTTCTCTGAGACTGAGGGGCCTTATTCTGCCTGTCTGCAGGTGCCTTCCTTTGCCAGGAGCTCCCAGCTCTGAGCCTGAGGTAAGAGCTAGAGCTGAGCACCACAGCCATTTTGTGAAACAGATAGTTCTGCAAGGTGAAGTGCCGGCAGCTCTCTTTCCCCCCGCTTGGAGTATCCTGGCCAGAAATTCTGACATTTAATAATGAGCACACTCTGCAATTTTTCTTAACAGCTGGGCCTTGTTTCGGGAGAACCCATTAGTATAGGTTCTCTGGTATCCAACAAAGAATGAGCCCAAACAGCAGGCCCTGCCTCAATGAGGGCAAATGTGCTGCTGCTTATCTGCATGAAACCTGTAGGAACTCAATACCTTTCAGGCCACTGCCAACTTGTCAAATTTGACAGAAATTGGCCACACTTGAGCAGTTGTGAGGAAGGAAATGGAGAGGCCAGCACATAATATGACTGTGTAAGATCATTTCCACAGGCACAACGTAAACCAGGCTAAAATCTGAGGAAGATTTGGACTTTTCTTCCAAAGATGGGAAAGTATTGTGTTCCTCCTTTACAATTGCTTGTCACCCAATAGCTCTGTGGCTCTATGTCTGTATTGTTCGCTCATTTCCTGACCCAGTATTCAAGAATATATATCATTCCTAGTAAGAGACCACTCTAACTCAGCTTACAAATGTATTGTGAAGTGAAGGGGCCCTCAGATTTTGTTTTTGGAACTGTTTCATATTGCGTGACATAACTATGAGTTTGCTGGGCTAATACGAGAGTCAGCATCAACTCTACAGCCTAGTGGTAATGAAATTTCTCCAGGAATGAGAATATCCTGGATCCACTCCCATTTCTAGTTTATACTACTGCAGAGGAGGATTTGTGAGGACAGAGAGAAGAAAAAGTGAGTGGTACAAGTGCTTCAGGTTATGGTGCAGTTGCAACACTGTTTTTGTCTCCATATTTTAATTTCTATCTCCATTTGTATGTGTGCAACACACACATACAACCAGATCCTAGCTGCATCCATAAGTCAAGTTCATCCTGGGTAAGAGCTTACTTCTGGCATATGTTCAATATTAGTTTAGTTCTTAGGGACTTGGATTCAATGTCTTCCTCTGCTGCACGCTTTCTATGTACTTTTGCAACCCTACTGCTCTGTTTTCTACATTGACTCTAAAGAGGGAAAGTAAGGAGACTAAACTAGCCAACCAGTACCTTGAAACTAGTTGTCATAAGGGTATTTTTCATGTCCTCTGTGGCTTTGATTTCCTGTCTGTAAAATGGGGATAAGGTTTCACTGACAAGTACATTATTCTGTGAGCTGTTCGCATAGTCCAACTACAGTAGGCTCGTACGTTGCCTACACATTATGCTTGGGCACTGTATAAGCAGCCTCTATAAGTTTTCTAGAATAATATCTACTGTGAGCTGTTTGGATAGTTGTAAAATGTAATGAATAAATCAGGAAGATGTGCTGACTGAGCTGGTAGTAATAGCATCAAGCCCTTTACTCACATAATAATGCCAGAATGCCTGAGAATTTAATCAGACATTATCCTACTGTGTATGACTCTGGTTTAATCCCTAATTATTTATTTCATTAATATGTTTTCTTTTTTTCAGCAAATATACTGTGCAAGCTACAATATTTAACAAGCCTTGGTGAACATGGTCCCATTAGTTGCAGCATCTAATGGGAAAGTGCCAGTTTCACCTCATTGTCACCAACTAGCAAAAGCAATTCATTGTCTTAACAACAAAACTGATGTTAGCAATAGATTTGGTGCCAAAATGCATGCGGAGTCACTTTTGGGTGGGGAAGAAAGTATTTAGCTGAATAACAAATACACGGTATAGCATTTTTGGAGGGAAAAATGTTTTGGACAAAAACAAAGGTGAAAACTAGTGGAGAGAAGAGAAGGACTGTTACATTAGTGAGTAAACTAGGATTATAATACTTGGATGTATTTTTCATTATGTCTCAGCTTTTCTGCATGGCTTTGGACAAGTGAGCTGAAGATTCTGTTTTGCTATTCCTTCAACTGTGGGGTTATTTATTTATTTATTTATTTCATTAGTTGTATCTAGTTAAATGGTAAGCCCTTTTGGACAAAGTATAGCTCAAAACTTGTTCCTGTACAGCACCTTGTGCACAGAGCATAGCTGAGGCCCTAGCGTATTAATGTGTATATATTCGTGACAATAATTCGTGACAATAAGGAACCCCCCTTCCCCAAAACCAGAAATCAACAGCATGCTGATTTTTACGCTCACACCAAAATGGCTCAATACATTAGAGTATGAGAAACTCAATTTACCCAACTACAGTAACTCCATCAATCTAAACACAGCACGCTTCTAAGGAGAAAGAGAATCTCTTTATTTTCGACATGCTTTTTTCTTCAAGAGCTGCTGTGAGAGGTGATACTCATCTGAGTAGTGACACAGGTCTGCAGCTCTCATTCCTAGCATTCATCTTCATGCTCTCTGTGTTTGTGTGTCCTGACTATGAAGAAAATCAAATTTAAAACATATATTGATTGATTTACTTACTGGTGTCAGTCCTTACTGTTTGGAATAGTACACATGCTCAGCCTGCATCTGTTCTGCAACATTAACAAGGAAGTGTTTTCTCATAGTTTTTTCTATATATAGACCTCAATGTTTGTCTCTTCTTTATACATCTTGGCTCAGCTGAGACATGAAACTTATTTGCTGGATTAGATACCCAGCAATTCTTGTTTTTTTCATGGACTATGACACAATTCTTCATTCACTTTTCTTCCACTCTCCTTCAGTGGATTAAATATTTCTTCCTTTGTTAACTTAGAGATAAATTCTCATTTCAATTGTATTTATCCTCTTCTGCAAGTTTTCCAAATAAATATAACTTGTCAGCTTCATACTTGCCATCAGTCCACATCATAAGGTAAGGCTCACTTGTGCTGATGATTGCTAAAATAACTTTATAATCTGCTACATTCTGTAGCTGCATTCATAAAAGAATATTGGTTTTCAATTCCATGTTATTCAGGTACATTTTGCATCTCTGAGGCAGGATTGTGGATATTTCTCAAAACAAGTAAAGCATTATGGAGTTTTTATCAAAGCCTTGGAAGTAGCTGTAAGCTGTCTGGGCTGATTGGAGTCCTCTCTCAGATCCTTCAAATTCTCTGTAATAAGGTAGTAGACCACTACAACGCAAATATTCAAGTGACTGAAGAAAAACCATCAGGTGATTTCAATCTCTTTTTCTTTTAGTCAGGTTTTTAACCAGTTTGCATAAGGTTTATGGGTGAAAAATCAGTGTTTGTGCCTCATGCTGAATTTCAGCATTTGACTGAAAAATATGAATTCCTTTTTTGGCCACCCATGCTAGAGGGTGAAATGGGAGCTTTTAGGTAGGATACTTCTTTGAGAGCTGAATTGTCATGTATAAGCATATTTGAAGGCATTTCCATCTGAGGTGAATATAGATCCTTCTCCTTCCCTTTTCATCCCAGATATGAAGCTTTTAAGGGTTTTTTAAAGTTTTTGTGTGGCAGAGAAGTTATATAGAATTTACTGGTACTGATATTTACATGTACATGTACATGTGCATAACTGCAACATAACTTAGGCCTTTCTTTATTACAAAAGCCGCTTCTGCTACAGGCTATATAGTGAAAGTCTTCTCACGTAAGACAATATATTGACAAAGTAGCTGCATCTGACTGGGTAGCTGGACTGCTCCACTGAATAAGCAAGCTAAAACAGCAAAGTCTCTTTTCTGCCAGCATGCTGTGTCCATACCAGATGGCACAGATAGGTCAGAACCAGGGAGGATGTGTTAAAATTTTTGCACCCTGAGCCGCCATACCTATGTAAGTGGAATTTTGAATTGCAGACTTTAGCCAAAGGACTAAATTTTTAATACTTATCAATGAACAGGTGTCACTTCTGCAAATTCACTTAATAAACTTAGTTTTGGTGGGTACTTTGGTTAAACATAATTTAGGGAGGTTTTTTATACATACAAAAGGAATTTCCTCATCTGACTTCTTTCCTCCTACATAGTAGTTCTTAATTTTTTATTTTTCCAGATATCATTTTCTGTTCATGCTGTTTGTTGTATAGCAGGGAAAGTAAAGATGCTGACTAAAACCTAAAATGCTACAGAGAAAATTAAAAGCATTAAGTGCCCTTTCAACTTGATGAGTTACCAAATTCTTGCTAGCTGGCAAGATTATGACTGAACAACTTTTGATGGAATTTTCTCACTCACTGAAGTTAAAACCTATCATAGATAAGGTTTTGTTTCAGCAAAAAGTAGTTTCTTGCCAGCTTCTCTGTCCTCCTCCTCAACAGTCTGCTAAAAAATTGCCGTTGCATTGGCAATCCCAAGGCTTTTGAATAACCAGTGGGTTATTTCACTTACTCGTAGAGAGTCAAGACCCCATTTCTTTTTGCAGATGGGTCTTGCTTCTGAAGGCAACCAGATTGCAAAATACAAAAATTTTCTGAGAGACAGTATTTCCTTTTTCCACATACCTTTATTGCCAAGGCAACCTGGCCACAAAGAGCACTTCAAAGAGATTGGTTACTGTTGCTTGTTTGAAATAGAAGAGCGATCAATAAGAATATCTAACAATGAAGTGGTGGGAATGTAGCGCTTTATGATAAAGCAACTTTCGGTTTGATGCATTGAGGAATGAATGTAAAATGAACACCTTCAAGGTTAACTTAAAGAAATGTCATAAAGCCTGTGAGATCACTAGGCCTGATCAGCTGTTTGACTGGCAGTTACATAGCTGAAGAGATGAGCAGATCATGTTAATGTACTGGACTAAGAATATGGTGAAATGACCTCGCATTGTGTGGTGACGAACAGCTAAGCTACTGCAGAGCTATCAAACAACAGGAAGGGTTTTAAATAAAGACTCCTTTTACTTCAGAATGCATATGTCAGCAGCCAGCAGATAAAAATGCTGGTGGAAAAACTGAGACTTGTGGAAAAAATATAGAACTATGCAGTTTCATACAAAGAGTGGGGTCCAAGAAATTAGTTAGCTCAGGCAGCTTGTTGACGGAAGGCAGATCAGCATATGCATGCCCTATGATGCTTGGCACAAAAACTGCAGCAATTATTTTCCAAAGGCACAATTGCAAAATTTCAAAGAGCAATAACTACATTTTTTGTTTGGGTGATGAGAGGATACTATTCCAGGTTTTGGTTCAATATAATATACTTTGACCAGAGGCTTTGGATAATTGTATTTGTCTGGGATGCTGGCTGTCCCAGAAACTAAAAAAGTGTATGAAATATTCCTTTCTATCCAATGGGTCATCTCCTGAAGCGAGGATGTTTCACTGAAAGACTGACTCTGGCTGTTATTTTTTGTCCAGTGAGGTTGTCTCCTGACTGGTAACAAATCAACCCTTGTCAGTGACAAGTTGCCTATTAATCCAATTTCTTTGAAGTCCTTTGTAGAGAAGGCACTGTGAAATCCAGAAAGAAAACAGTAACACAGCTGTCAGCATCTTGAATGAAAATTACATGAATGAACTTTGTCTTTATTTCAAGGAACCAGTCACTGGAAATGTGAAACTCACTTGGAGGTGATAACTTTGTGCCACACGCATAAGACTTATTTTTTATAAGTGAACCTTTTGTTATCTTAAAGTTATCTGTTTCTCAGAAACTGCATGCCTGTGTTAAAGACCTCTAAATAACTGAGGAACGTGTTGAATACTTTTGTTCCACCAACAAAGTAATGTTTAGCCTTTGATTATGAAAAGCGTTTAGATAATGAACACCCATTGATTCCCCCATAAAGGAGTATAGGGGAAGAGAGTTTCTCAGTCCCGATTTCCAAATCCTTCCACTTAAATCATAGCAATAAAAAGAGTGTTCTCAAACTGCACATTGGAGACAGCTCAGTTTATATATGTTGTATTGCTTTTATTTTGACCTAATGGTCATGCTGTTAAGGTCAAAGTCTCGGTAGGACATAAACTGTCTAAATGGATGCAGAGAATCTCTTAGCTGGGAGCTGGGGAGAAACCAAGGCAGGCAGGTGAGCAGCCAGTATCCCGGCTGGTACTCTGCTCTCACACAAGAGCATGTACTCTGCAGTATAGATCCAAAGCCCTCGTGTCCTACTGGAAGCTTTCCATCAAGCTCCAGGGGCACTCTAGCAGGCATTGCATTCAAAATTGTGACCAAATTGTGGACCCATTGCAATCACTCTGTTAACAGCACTATGCTTTCATCAAAGAATAGACACAAGAATAACTAAAGCACTCAGAAACATGTTTTATGGTCAAAGACTGTGCAATCTGTTTATCCTAAGACAAGGCTTGGACAGGATTTAATCACGGTTTGTATGTAACTATATGTGGAACAGCGGTGTCATAATAAAAAGCTCATCAGTCTGGCAGATCAGTGTATAAGAAAAGCTAATGTCTAGAAATTGGAACAGAATAAATTTAGGCTAGAAATCAGGTGCAAATATCTAGCAGTGAAGATATTTAACCTTTCAAATATCTTAAACTTGCTGAGAAGCGTGGTGGATTTTTCATCCCTGCAATTTTTTTTTTTTTAACCTAGTTCAAGCGTAATTCAGGGAATCTCTATTGACTGTGCTATACAGTACCTCAGACTAATGAATAGGAATGTCCCTTCTGGCTATATTATGAATGAATCCATTCTGGTGGAAGCACAGAATATTCTGCCTCTGCAAAGTCAGGAAACATATTTAAGTACCTGAACATGGATTTTGGCTAGAGGCAGTTGGGAATTTTTCACCCAAACGATGTTCCACTGTGAAGTGTAATTTCCAAGGGGAAAAAAAGAGCGATAGCATTTTTTTAAGTGTCATATTTTTCTGACAGAGAATTAAAATTAAAATTGCTATTTTATTTCATGTTAGTTGACCTGAATCAGACTATTGTTTTGACAATCATCTAAATTATTTTGCTTCAGAT
>VXAL01017290.1:57502-82124 GCA_013399475.1 Chauna torquata
AAAAAAGACATTCCTACAGTGGGAATGAATTAGTAGTAATATCTGTTCATGCTAGTAAAGGAATAAACAATCATCATTCTGTATGTTTCTGTTTTCTCAGACATAGATCTCCAGGCCGGCTTCATCATCGTCTACATTAAGTCATTCATTTTTTCGTTTGAATTTGAAATGTTGTCTAGTGGCCTCTNAATTAGTTGAAAGACATTGAACTTTGCAAACCCATCACTGTTCTGAATGAAATATTTCCTTTGCTATCCTCCATTTGTGTTTATTTACATGATTAAGTGGTTGTATTTGAGGGAGAAGGGAAGAATTTCCCCATTAAAAGCAAGGCCAACAGTGTTTCTCTAGCAAACACACTTTAAATAATGAGACCCTGTACAGCTTGTAATTCCAGCCTTTTGTTCAACAAAGGTGTCAACTTAGAGGTCGACCAACCTCATCTTACAGGTTTCTTAACTCTGAAATCTTCTTTTAAATAAATCCTAGAGCTTTCGTGATTCATTATTGTCCAGGAAGCCTGCTAAGTCTGAGGGTTAAAACTAACATTATATGCTAGCTTTCTAGTGGCTATGCAACTAGTTAAAATTGAGCTGACTTCTAAGGAGTTTGGAGATTAAATAGCAGTGTTACAAGATGTCACTGTGCTGAAGGGTTCCTTGGGTTCTCTGATTTACGTAAATTCTAGAAATGTCTCAGGATATAAGGGAACTGGTATAAACAGCTAATGCTATTATTTTGTTTTGAAGACTCTGAGTTTGAACAGTTTGAACATCCAGCAACAAAGGTATACTTATATCCTATATTACTGCAGGGATAGCATATCTTGTTCAGATGTCCAGGGAAATATGGTTGCACTTTTTCTGAGCACCTGTCTTAACAGAGTTTGAAGTTGTTCAGGTTCAAAAACACAACATTCAGAATATAAGAGTACTCAGTTTTCCCTGCCTCTTTGGAGAATTTTCACTGTGCTTCTGAAAAAAAGAAGTTCTTGTGTTATATGAATTGATTCTGAGAAGAACAAAACAAAATAAAACAACAATGAACAGAATTTTTATGAAGAGCACATAATTCTGCTGTTAAAATCAGTTTGTTTCAAATGTATTTTTCTTCACAACAGATGTGCGAATGTGATTTTGGAGAAGGTAGATTGCCAACAGAAATGGTAAATAACCTGATAAAAACCAACCAAACAAACAAACAAAAAAACACATATGGATGAGCATCTCCCTTCGTCTTGTTTTGATTTTATCCTAGCTCTTTCTCCCAGGTAATAATGAGTACTGCAGCATTCATCTTAATGTAAACTAATTTTATTCCACATGCTGTAGCTCTTACTTTGTTTTACTTGTATTGGCTGACAATTGCTTCAGGAATTGAGATGAAAATACTGTTGATGCATCAGATTCATTAGTGTCTTTGTTCCAGGTTGAATTTTGAGCATCAGCATATTAGTTAGTACATTGTGCACATTTGATTCGTGTCTTCTAAATGTTTCCTGGGTTAATTTTCCCAGTAAATTCTTTGAATATACAGCATCACTCCTCTCTTTGCTGGAAGGAACTGACAGTAAAAGGATACTTTGTATCTAAAATCTTACTCCATGTAATATTTGTTTTAATTATGCTTTTATGTGGAGTGCCCAGGGATGTATGCTTTGCAGACAGTATAAGATAAAGGTTGGTTTAGACTAGCAGGAAAGCAACAGACATTTCACACTGCAGATGTCTGGAGTCAAAACAGTGTAGTGAATGTCTGGGACAGTTCAGTATTGTTATTATCTCATTTATCTACATTAACATGTATGGGAGAAGTATGACAACGTTCCTTTCTTTCACAGAGGATATCAGACAGCAGAGTTGTGTCAATGACTCGGCTGTGATTTCCCACTTGGTGCCCAGTATAAATCAATTTTATAATATAAATCTGTGCAATCAACTTGCCCTTTCTGCAGTTTGAGCTTGTCATTGGGAACAGGATAACCAGTAATGAACTCAAATTGTAAAGAAGGGGACTTTGGTTAAACATTGGAAACAACCTTCTAACTGTTCAGAAATAATTGTATAGGGTGATTATGACAATTCTAGAAAAATAGGCAAAGTACACATGCCTCCAGCTATGATTTAGAAATATTTTGATTTGGGATGGTGAATGGNCAATGCCAGATTCTGCTGCTCATTCTCTGGGTAGCTTTTCTCTCTAATCTCACTAAGGGGATATCTGGATTTTTAAGGCCATCAAGATTTCCTTCCAAGAGCAGCATCAGCCAGAGCTGTGTGTTAGGAGTGAATTTTAACCTTGCTACTTCTTCAGCTGAGACTTCAAATATACAAGACCATTATTCTGCACAGCACACTGAAATACTTCAGCAGCCAATATAAGCCAATTGCCAGGTAACTAGAGAATTCTGTTTTCAGAATTACGCAATGGGAGAGAAGAGTTCAGTCTGTTTGTGTGTACCATCGCGAACATTATAATTTATGTTTTTTTTGGTATCAGTAAAAGCCTGACTGACACAAGGATATTTTCACACAGCAAATCTCTTCCTGTTTGTACAAATTCTCTCAGTGGCTTTAGTAGCACTTTCTTAGTGCTCTTCAGGTGTTCCTGTGTTTGGTTCCAGTGTTGAAACCGTACCTGCATAAAGCATCACAAGTGGCCACTGGTGCATCTCCTGGCATCCAGGCTTGAGTTGCAACACGCAGTAACAAATATTTTCAAAGGGAGGAGAAATCACATCTTCGGTGTCTGTCGTGCGTGTTTAACTGCAGTATGTGTTTTGATCTGTTTTTCCACAGTGCAAAACTAATGAGAAATATATAGTTCCTCAGTAAGGAACCATATGAAGACCAAAACCTGAGATTTTTCACTGCAGCTTAAAGGACCATCAATTAAAACTTCCTGCTAGTTGTTGTAAATGCCAGTAACTTCTTGTTACTGGCAATTGTGCCTTGCACAAGAGAAGCTGCTGAATAAGATAAAAATCTAGATATTACACTAAATTGTAGCAAGACAAGAATTTTTTTGTCTGATACCACTTACCATGAAATACTATTTCAAAATCAAGTTTCTTTAACCAGAAAAATAAACAAACAAACAATCAAAACAAACAAAAACAAAAAGCCCACAACCCACAAACATCAATACAAGACTGTAATACTATCAGTTCAGCCACTCCACTAGAAGTTAGGACACTGAAGGCAACTTTTTTTTTTTTTAATTATTTTTGAAACAAAGGCAAAACTATCAGCAGAAATGCTGATTTTTCTGCAGTTTCATACAATCTGAGAGTGCTAAAAATTCCACCAGTTTTGCAAGGGAATGCAAATAAGTTCTCTTTTATTTTATCTCCTTTAATTCTCTGTCCTTCTGTAGGACCAAAGGAATTCTTGTAGCTTCAGTAGTGTGAATTTCATAAGCTAAGCAGTATTATTTCTGTCAAATCTTGCAAAAGACTCACACACCTCCTTATGTGGTTCACAAAATCCATGTTTAGGAACAGTTTTGTCTTGGTGTGGGCTTCCCTCACACATAGTGACTTGTGATTCTTGTACATTCTTTCCCTGTCTGGCTTCTCACAAAGGCAGGGTTATTTCTGTGATGACTCATAATCATTTTTGTCATGTGTGTTACTGCCTTAGTGCAGAAAGAGGTATTTTTGGCATTTTTTGACTATTAATCTAAAAATTGTACCTGCCACAAAATGCTGTGGAGTATAATTCATAAAGTATATGGGACATTCTCTGATGTTCTTGTTTGCTGAAGTTTCTCTTCCATTGGCCTAACAATCTATTTTTATGATAGTCATTGTGACAGTTGTGTCCTAGAAACAGGTTATTTTCAGGCTGAAATAAACTATTCCTTTTTCATACTGGACTTGGGACAGAGACATAACAAGTCCTATTTTAGCTCAGACTTACTCCTTCCATTTCTCCATTATATTAGCTGTATACATTTGTGTTATTATAGACTCCAATGGCACTACTCGTTAGCACTTCCTCCCAAAACAACTGTTCAGAAGAGGCTATATTGCGTGGTGGGATTAAGTCAGTTATGTCCTTCTAGTCTGAGGCAAAACAACAGAAAAACTGACACAGTATTCAGATGACAAGGGATTGGAATACAATTATCTCCACAATTTTAATTTAATGAAAATAAATCATGTCAAACAATTTTTTTTTTTTTTGAGAAGGCTTTAAGTTAAATTAATAAATATAATGGCATAGTTCTAATAACTGGGCTTCTATAAAGGATTAATTTATTATTGCATAAAATTCCTTTTTAAAATATTACTTTTCTTTAATATAGATAGATCAAATGTCAAAGAACATTAGAATTGACTAATTTGGGGGGATTCATCATCAAAAATTCTATTTCTTTGCGAAATTTCTATCTGTGACCTGGAAGTAGGTTATAAATGTTATAAATTTGACATTTTAGGATTATTTAAAGTGGGTGGAAAAGTAAATAATGAGAATAGAGTCAACTACATGATTTGATAAAGCAGGTTCTTTAGAAGAAAGTGTGGTTTCATACACCCAATCACAATGTCATGGAGCTGGCGACAAGGAGCGGGTTTTATGCACAGTACAGACACGCAGGGGATCTGGGGAAATCTGGGGACAATACCTTTATAGGAACTCCTAGGATGATACCATAGTGACAAATGTTGACCTCTTCCTTGGACTGAGATACAGGCTTGATAAAAAGTATTTTCTCTTGCAGCTCATTTGGTTGTACAGAGCATCCTGTTCCTTCAATGTGAAGGAGTGTATGTAAGAACGCAAAAACAAACTACTCTGTTCTTCCTATGCCTAACAGGTGGTGATTTTAGTATAGGTGGAGGTCTTAACTTCAGCTGTGGGGCTTTTTGGGTGGCTTGTGTTAAGACAGAGGACAAAGAGGATATCACGCCAAACTAGTGTTGACTTTCAAAATCTCTTCTTTAGTCATGGCTGATGAGATTAGAACATAGATTTTTTTTTTCCAGTTGGCAGTGTAGGTTGTTATATGAGAAACTACAATAATATTTGTGACTTCTGAGCTTTGCTGCCTTGAATTTAAACACTGTCTCTGAGCAAAATAATATTCTTTTTTCATATTTTGATTTTCAAATACAGTTTTAATTTTGTTCTTCGTTACTTGATCAGTACAGACCCTAATATTTAAATCCAGTTCTCTGGCTGCTGGCCTATTGAATCACCTTTACATCAGGACAGGATATTATATTGGCCTATAAAGTACAATCTGCAGTCCGTTGTCAGTCACTTATATCAATGAATGTAATTCTAATTCAGGTTCTTTAGTCTGAAGTCAGCCATGCTACTTAATCTTTTAGAACAGCTACACAATGAAACCTTCTCAGCCTAATGGATTCAGGCATATCTCTCCTTGGCTGATACCCAGAAATTGATTGCTAGTTTCTTTCTTCTTTTCTTCTCCCTTTAACTGAGAGAACTGACTTACTGACTTAGAAAAAAAAACAAAACAAAAAACTTTTCCATCCTCAGAGAAGGCTGTCTTTATCCATGCAAGACACCAAATTCCCCAGCCCTAGGTACTGTACTAGCAACTCTAAGAAGGAGCCAAACCTTCCTCACCACAGAAAAACATCTTTTGCTTCTATAGCCTGCAATGCCCAGAAAAATCATACATATTTTTGTCAGTTCCCAGTGAGGTTCTGTGGTGAAGAACCCTTTGCAAGATGAAAGGAACAGAGCATTTTTTAAAAGGAGACCAAATTCCTCTTCCTGAAAATTATTGTGAGCTAATGTAACTCTGCTCAAAACCAGAGCAGTTAAAAATTTAGATTTTTCAGTTCAAAGTTAATGGGAAAGGGCAACACTGATTTTTAAAAGACAGAGGTATGCAGAAATTATTGCAGCAATTTTGACTGAATATTACAAGAGTGAAGCCAAATGTGTGCTTCTTTTCTCTCCTGCACTGAAAAGCTGAATCTTTGACCTTTGATCTCTCTTCCACTGGGAGCTGTTTCTCCTTCATTATAGAGAGAGCACTTTCCTGTATTAAAATCACCCTCTCACCACTATCAAACTGACTGATGGATTTTTCCTCTCTCCCACACACCTTCTTAACTGATGCCAGATTCATGTTAATTCTTTCCGTATATTTAGCCAGACTTTGAGTATCAATGCCTAGATCTGAACACAAAATTTTGGTGTTCAAGGGCAAAATGTGGATCCCCAAACTCCAGTTCAGCTGTTTCTGAACTCATGAGCATCTGGTGGCCTAGTTCACACATACTTTCCTCCAAAAACTGCTTGAGTATCTGTTAACAAGCATGTACAAATGTACAACAGGCTTGCCAGTGGGAAGCAGTTCAGCGTTTGGCTCATACCCAGGCTCACTCCAGTTTGAAAGTATTTCTCTGCATCTTAGAGTGCACTGCACTGGTTCAGTGTAAAACCTGGAGGAGTGGCCATACTTTTTTACTAGACCCATGATCAGACTAGAAGTTTTTGTCTCCTGTCACTCAGATGAACTCTCTGCCTTCATGATTAGCAGGGTATTTGAAGGCATGTATCTCTAAACCCTTCTCACTGCTTTTCATGAAATAACAGAACATTTAGCTATAAAAGAAAGGAGTCCTCTTTCACCCCTATCACCTTTCTGAGCCACAAGCACTTGATAATAAACCCATTGTCTCACTGAGTAAAACCACTTCGGAAGGCCTAAGAGATTCCAGGAGAGCATCCAAATTCATTCTTACTCTAATGTTAAAACCAGTCTCCACAATTGCTCCTAAAACTTATGTACAATTTCAGTTGACTTGTCTGGGAAAATGCAGCACTGAGGATTTTTCATGAACTAAATGAAGTAGGAACAGTTTGAACTCTAACACTGTGTGTCACAAGCATGAAAACACAGCCGGAATACTGTGGCTCCAGTCACTTGCTGGCATTTGTACTTTGGAATTTATGGTTCTTGCTTATGTGTGATGTATTGAGTGTTTTCTAGTAACTTCTTCCGAATGATGAGAACTTCCTAGCTCTCCTTTTTGATGACTTCAGACTCTAGCACCACTATCCTGAGACTGCTGAGTTGTAGGTCTGCCTCGAGCTGTCCACAACCTGCTTCTTCCTTCTTTATGAAATTATCAATTTATCAAAATTATCAAAGTGTGCTTAGGAAAACAAATTCATGGAGAACTTTTGCAATTTAAATATCTATACTTCCACAATATCTTCATGAAGGATACTACATTATTTTAAAAGTATTATTCTTACTTTTGGTGTGTGGGCAAAATGCATACAACTACTTGAATTTATTTGAGGCTGGAATTATCTGGAAGTTTTCATATGAAAATGAAAGATACATTATTTGCTTTTATGTTTTTAGTACTTTATTATGCATATTTATTTACCCATCTGTCTACAAAAATCATGCAAGATGTAATTTGAAAAATAATCTTCTCCAAAATTGCTTTAAGGCAATCAAGTTTCTATTGTGTTAACATAATTTACAGTTTACCTGTTTTGAAATATTCATTATTATTATTATTATTATTATTATTATTATTATTATTATGGAAGGCTAACATTGATCAGTGACATCTTAATGAACACAGACTTTTGTGCTTAGATTAATTTCTAGCAAGAATGTAGTCAGATTAATCTGAATTGAATATATTCCCTGTTGTGCTGTGTATTCTTCCTAGAAATGAGAAATGTCACACAACCATCTGCAACTGTAAAAGAAAGAGATAACTGAGGGGTTCTTTCCTTCTATCTTTCTTTCTTTACAAGTAAGCACAAATATACCAAATGACTTAGAGATGAGATGGAACAAACCATATGGGCATAATAAAGATCTATGTTGGTCCTGAATTATTGTCAAACTTAAATGTGTGCATAGCCTCCAGGACTTGTTTTGCAGTTTTTCTGGTATCTTCTAAACATCCATTTACTAAAGCAAAAGTTCTGTTCACAGCATGGATCCTTAAATACCTGACAATTTGCAGGTGAGAATAGGCCATCTTTAAGAGGCGTATTGGAAGTGAGAGATTTCTCTATCCCTATTCCAAAACTGACAAAATCTGTTTTGCCAAATTTCCTTAATTTTTATTTGACAAAGAATTGTTCTTATTTTGGGGTAGAGGAGAGGCTGAGGTAACAAATACTACTTATTCTTTCAAATGATGTCTTGAACCTAGTTTTGCTCTTCAATACTTTTACATGGCATAGCAAAGACATGTAAACAATAGCAAAGTCCTTGCAGAAGCAAAAGGAGAAAACAATTACTCTCTACTTCCCATCAGCAAGAGATGTGCAGCCACATGTTGGGAAGCAGGGCCTCTTCCTGAGCTGTTGCTTACGAAGACCAATGCTTTCACAACAAAAGTCTCCCCCTTCTCCTTCTCCTTCCTCAGCTCTTCATGCAGAGCATAGCATCATATGGTATGGAACATCCCTTTGGTCAGTTTAGGTCAGCTATGCCAGCTGTGGCCCCTCCCCACCTCTTACCCGCCCCAACCTCCTGCTCTTGGGTTTGGGGGGTTGGAGAGGCAGCCTTGAGGCTGTGCCAGCACTGCTCAGCAGTAGACAAAACACTGGTGTGGTATGAGTGCTGTTCTAGCTGCAAGCACAGAGCACAGCGCTGTATGGGCTGCTGTGGGGAAAGTTAACTCCATCCCAGCCAGACCCAGTACAGGCTGGAGGATGGTAAGAAATTCAGCAAAGAAAAATGCATATTCCTTCACCTGGGGAGGAAGATCCCCTTGCCACATTACCAAGACAGCCAGGACACCAACTGGCTGGGGAGCAGCTGTGTATAAGGCCCTGGAAGTGCTGGTAGACCGCAAGCTGAATGTGAGCCAGCAGTGTACCCTGACAAGAAAGAAGGCCAAGGGCATCCTGGGCTGTATTAACAAGAGCACAGCCAGTAGATCAAGGGAAGTGCATATTCCACTGCTCAGCACTCACCACATCTAGAATACCTCATCTGGTCTGAGCCCCCCATGAAAGAACAATATCAATAAACTGGGTGTGCAAGTTTATTGATGTGTACAATTCATGTGTCAATAAGCATCAAGCCACCAGGAAAGTTAGGGGGATTTTCCTGAGCAATCCTTTTCTGTCTGCAGAGTCCTGCCCAGGCAGATTTTTGATAAATGCAGCCTTATATTTAATTCCATAACAGACAGAGGAGGTAGGATTTTATTGATGTTTTTCTTCCTTGCTGAGAAGTACTGTCCTTTCTGACACTTTCTGACTCCAGGTTGCATATTTTGCATCTATTATTTTATTTACTTTTGTTTTACTTTTTCTTTTGAGATTGCTGCTCTTGCAGCTATGGTAGTGAATACACACAGCATATACCTTGTGTCTTAGATTTCAGCCAGCTACAGCAAGGTGATTTAGTCCTCTCCATAATGCAAAGATTGAAGCAGGTAGAGACAATGCAGTCTGAGTTGTGTGAATTCCCAACATCATCCTCCAGCTACCAATATTTTTTTTGTGTGTGTAGCTGCCAGCATTTTAGCTTTTGAACACCCCACTGTCATTAAGGCTGTTGTCCTCATCCACTGAAAGAAAACAGAGAAGCATTTTTATCTCTAAATCTCTGGCAGTTCTGTGGCAGTTAAGGTGCAAGTTTGGGACACTTGAAATTTAATGAGGATTGGGTGAGAAGATGCAACTAACATCTTAGTTGTCTGTTGCATTCAGAGCTGTAAAACCATAAGCCTTTGAAGAGCTGGGATGAAAAGGATGTTCTGCAAGAGCATGTCCTTCCATCACAAGATGATGGGTGCAATATTCAGAGAGAGCAGAGGAGGCACTCAGAGCTTGTTCCTCATTCAGTTTGTATCATGGGAACATTCTGAGTGTATGAAGTACTGGTACGAATTTTCCTGAGACTTGCTGGAGTTGAAATGAGGTCCTGTATTACCTGAGGTACCCAATCTTGCAAAGAAATCCTGGGCTGGCCTATAGCTGCAAAGTACTTGTGAAGTACTGTCAGTATTAAACACAGGAGTTAACATCATAGCCACAGGATGGATTTAGTGGGTTATTATTTAAATAAGAAGACAGACAGTCAGTAAAATTGCCTCTAAACCTAATCTAGTTGCACCGTTACACTATATGTAGGGACCTCTCACCTTCACTGTATTTAAAAATGGAGTTGCTGAAATGTGTTTAATTGAAGTTAAATGATTCAATACCTCTAAAAATAATTGAATACATATTCATGAAAAACAATACAGCTTTGAGCTGATTGAGCCCAAATTTTGAGTGAGTACATGCTGTTCTTCATTAGCCAGATACACTATGACCTGCTCTTGGGCAATATGAATGTGAGCACTGGGAGAAAAGTTACTGGAAATTGAAATCAGAAGTGATGCTGCAGTGTGTCAGCTACTCTGTGACAAATGTGTTTGTACTCAGTCTTGTCCTGAAGTAACCGGAGGTAGCTTATCCCCCAGCGTACATGACTGTCTGAAAAATGATCTTAAAGTAATTGTGCTAAAGGCAAGCTAATACAAAGTGTTTGTGAGAGAGTTTTGCTTAAAGTGATTGAAAAGAACAATGGGAAAATAGTGGAAACTACAAATTGAGATACTTTCAGGTATTTTGTCTAGTCCAAATGAGCTAAACAGTAAAAACTTCAAAATATCTCATTATTTGCACTTGGCTTTTCACATTTTAATTTTTTGTAAGTTTTCTGAAGTTTTATCCCTCAACATTTACCTGCACCTTCCTTATTGATACCATGTTTTGTCAAAACTCATGTGGCAACAAGCAGTTTAGATAGGAGTGCATGAACAGAAACTGTTTCATGGATCTGCAAAACAATTTTCTCAGTTAGCAATTACTATGAAACAGCTTGTTTCTAAAACATTTTTTCCACTACACGTAGACTCTTCTACATGTCTCCCCTAACAGTCAAAGACTTGCCCAAGTGGCAGCTGTTCTGTACTTTAAATTTGCCACATGCAAGTGCTAGATGAGTGGCTGGCTGTTTTATCCACTGGAGGTGTATTTCCACAGAACAAAGGAGAATTGTATTTTTTTTTTTTTCACTGGGAAATTTACCAGCAACAAGAGATACAGCAGAAATTAAGCAAATATGTAGCTTCTGTAGGCCTTTGACAGAGTTCATTCCAAACCTACTGTCACCCCAAATACAACAACACCTTATCTCAGTCAAGAACTAGTAGCAATATAATTATGTTCGTCTCAAATAAATGACAGAGAAACACCTAGGTTGGGAGGGACCTCAGGAATCTAGTTACTTGCTTAAGGCAGAACAAACTTCAAAGTTAGATCGTGTTGCTCAGGTCTCAGATATCTCCAAGAATGGAGATTCCACAAACATTCTGTGAAACATCTTCCGGGACTGCAATACCCTCCTGGTGAAGAATATTTTCCTAATGTCCTGATGTCAACTATGATTGTTTATTTACAACCTGATATAGAATTAAGATTTTGCGGAAGAGATACTTCTCTCATATATGACAATAACACCCAGCTTTCTCTTTGCCTTATTTAAATTCTATAGATTACTAGAAAGTAAACTAGTCAATCAAGGAGAGGTGATTACACCAAGAGATGAGTTAAGAATTAGCAGAGATACTTGCATATTCAAAAAACAAACAAAACAAAACAACTACAAAAAAACCCAAACACAAAACAATAACAAAACAAATAAAAAACAAAACCAACCCCAAACAAACAAACAAAGAAACAAAAATATAAGAATGTTGTTAATGTTATTGAAGCAATGACTCAGAAGAGACTGAGTTTCAGGGTGAAAGGTTGTATCTGTCAGCATCTCTTAGGATTTTGTACTGGGTCTGGCTGGTGCCCATATAGTGTTGTTCTCTGCACAAAAGGTGGCATGTTCCACTAAGACAGAAGGCTTCTGAAAGAAGTCTCTAAAGGAATGTCTTGTTGAGAGGTTTTCTCTCCTGTGTGGCTTCTCTTGTGGAAGCATTTCTTCTTATAATTTTTTCCTGACCAATAAGCCTTGACAGAGGCAAGCACAAAGTCAGGTGAGAAACTTTTGAATGTAGATCTAACATAAGAAGACAAAGTGCATTCAGTGAATTTACTTATGTCTTGTACAAATGTTAAGCACATTATTTATTTTGAATGTCATACATAAATTACTTTGTTTGGATTTGACCTGCAAGTGGCTTCAGATGGGCATGGTATAAGTTTGTTAGGCAAAGTGAGGTTCCCTAGATGCCCAGCACAGAATCTCAGAATCACAGAATGGTTGAGGTTAGAAGGGACCTCCGGAGATCATCTGGTCCAACACCCTGCTCAAGCAGGGACACCTAGATCAGGTTGCCCAGGACCAGGACCAGATGGCTTTTGAAGATCTCCAAGGAGGGAGACTCTACAACCTCTCTGGGCAACCCGTTCCCTTGCTCAGTCACCCGCACAGCACAGAAGTGCTTCCTGATGTTCAGAGGGAACCTCCCATGTTCCTATTTGTCCCCACTGCCTCTTGTCCTGGCACTGGGCACCACTGAACAGAGCCTGGCTCCATCCTCTTTGCACCCTCCCTTCAGGTATTTATAGACATGGGTAAGATCCCCCCTGAACCTCTCCTTCTCCAGGCTAAACAGTCCCAGCTCTCTCAGCCTTTCCTTGTAGGACAGGTGCTGCAGTCCCTTCATCATCTTCTTGGCCATTTGTTGGACTCTTTCCAGTATGTCCATGTCTCTCTTGCACTGGGAGGTCCAGAACTGGACACAGTACTTCAGGTGCAGTCTCACCAACTCTGGGTAGAGGTGAAGGATCACCCCTTGTGAACTACTGGCAATAATTTGCCTACTGCAGCCAACAATGCCATTAGCTTTCTTAGTGGAAAGGGCACACTGCTGACTCATATTTAACTTGGTGTCCACCAGGACTGCCAGATCCTTTTCTGCAGATCTGCTTTCCAGTAGGGTGGCCCCCAGCATGTCCTGGTACCTGAGATTGTTCTTCCCCAAGTGCAGGACCCTGCACTTCCCTGTGTTGAACTTCATGAGATTCTTGTCAACCAATTTGTCCAGCTGTACTGGGTCTGGCTGGGACAGAGTGATCTTTCCCCACGGCAGCCCATACAGTGCTGTGCTCTGCACTTGTAGCTAGAACAGCATTGATGCTTTTGTGATATGCAGTGTTTTGTCTACTGCTGAGCAGTGCTGGCACAGCACCCAAACCCTCCAAACCCCCCAGACCCAGTGGGCTGGGGGTGAGCAGCAGTTGGGAGGGGACATCACCAGGGCAGCTGACCTGAACCGACCAAAGGGTTATCCCATACCATATGATGTCACGCTCAGCAATAAAAGCTGGGGAAGAGGAAGGAGAAGGGGGCCTCTCTTTATGAAGACGCCTGTCCTCCCGAACAACGGCTACGCGTATTGAGGCCCTGCTTCCCAAGACGTGGCCGAACAGTGCTCGTTGACGGGAAGTAGAGAATTTTTTTTTCTCTCTTTGCTTCCACGCGGCCTTTGCTTGTATTTTTTCCCTTTTTTTTGTCCTTTTCCCTTTAATTAAATTGTCCTTATCTCAACTCTTGAGCCTTTTTTTTTTTCCACACCATATTTTCTCCCTCTCATCTTTTGAGGAGGGGGAAAGAAAGAGCAGTTGTAATGGAGTTCTGCTGCTCAGCTGGATAAAACCACCACACCAGCCTGTCAAGGCCCCTCTAGATGGCTGCACAGCCCTCTGGTGTGTCAGCCACTCCACCCAGTTTTGTGTCATTTGCGAACTTACTGAAGATGTACTCTACCCTGTTGTCCAGGATATGGAATATGAATATGTTAAACAGGACTGGACCCAGCATTGACCCCTGGGGTACTCTGCTCCTTACTGGCCTCCAACTAGACTTTGTGCCACTGACCTCTACCCTCTGGGCCTGGCCATTCAGCTAGTTTTTGATCCACCTCACTGATTGCCCATGCTCTCTCCCTGTTGTACCCAAAGTGTAACGGAAGGGACCTGTAAAGGTCTCTCTGTACAGGCCAGAGAGAGAGAAATAGGTAATGTTGGGAAAGCAAGAAGGGAATAAACATCCTCTGATGACCATGAAGGCTTTAAGATGTTGTGGTGCATGTTTGAACTGCAAAGGTCACAGTGAGTGTATTACTGGTGCGTATCCCTCAGAACTTACCGGCGTATCCAGGGTATTTTCAGGCAACAGCTACACTGAGAGAGATCTTCAAAATCTGCATGGACATGATGTAATTAACTTGTATTTCTGTTACTCAGTTCATTAAGAGTCTTGTACAGAAAAAAAAGAAAGAAAGAAAAAAAAAGCAGATAGGCATTCTGTAACTTCAAATCTAATGCATCCAGAAATCAGAGGCTTGTGAAATTACTCATTCAAAAGTCAGAAATAAAGCTAATATGTTAATTCACATCATGCCAATGGTTCACAGCATCACTAAACTTTTTAGTCATAATGATGAGATTCATCCTTTTGAGAGACTTCATCATCTTTATCACAAGATTTCAAAAAAAAAAGTCTAAATATTCTTTTCCTTACTCACCACTTCTCATAGATTTCCTGTCATCCATATGTCTGTGTATTCTGCCCAGTGCAATGTGCCTTTATATTAAATCTTTACATATAAGAGCCATTTATCTCCACACACCATTTTTCTTGAACCGCCACAGTAAGTTAGTACTCCAGCTAAAAAAAGACATACGAAGCACCTGATCTTGGGCTAAGGATTACATGAGTTCCCAGAAATGCATTGCAAGGTAGACACAATCTATAAGTCAAAGCGTTGAAAGTGTTACTGTGTGGATTTCTCTGAGGTACTGTGCCAGAGGTAGGCATAAGAATGCAAGTGTAAAACTAAAGAAAAATCAGACAATGAAATATAGAAATTACCTAAACCCACATAAAGTTTGCATTCAAGGAGAAATTTTCTCTCTGCTTTCAGAGAAGTTGTTAAATTATGTCCTAAAGAAGCGGCTAACTAAATTAGCTAAAAGAGAAATCCTACAATGCGCAGGAAAGATCTAAAATCCATGCGCTGAAAAGATTGTCCACACTTAGGGGGACACTTTAAGTATAAAGAGCCAAACTTCCAAAGCTAGAAAACTTAAACTAAGTAGTGGATTCTTTAAAGAAGATACACTCTGTCTCTCTATTCTCCTTTGTGAGATCAAAAGAAAATTTGCTCATTTCCACAGAAATATCTAACTGCATATAATTCAGACAAACAACAGTCTCATCAGTCTGGAAGAAACCTGACTTAGTTAATTACTGACCATAGTCAAATCCTGCTTTTCCTGAGCAAACTTGTGAAAAGGAACCTGAAGTTGTTTCCAGGCTCTTGTAATTATCCTAGACCTAGCGCAATCTGGGTTTAGGTCACGATATAGAACAGAAACATCATTCTCTCACTGTTGGATAATTTTCTGCCATTGGTAAACAGCACGCAAACCTCTTTGAATCAGTCATTTATTCCTGACCTTATTCCTATAACATGTCCAAGGGAGATGGAGGAATTTCAGGGAAACAGACTGCTTAATGTTCTTAGTGCAGAGACGTATTTGTTGTGCTGAGAAACTGTGTCTCCCTTTCCTCTGGAGCCCCATCAAGACTGATTTGCTCTTTGGCCTTGTTAAACATTCATATACACAAAAATTACTGATTCAGCACTATAGATTGTATGTGAAGTTGCATGCTGCATTCTATCTTGTATAACACAGACAATACCATGTCACCAATATTCCTCAACTTTGCCAAGAAATACAGGAGGAGTCAGATCAACTGGTTAAAATAAAAGCCACAAAGATGGACTATGCTGATTGTCAGAAGAAAGGGCTCAGAGCTTGTTTTGGCCACAGGATTCTCCCTTTTGACTGGAGAGCCACGATTAACTTCTTGGTTTCTTACTTACCAGTAGACATTATTCTACTGACCTTAGTGCAGCATGAGTTGTCAGTAGTGAGTGGACTGCATCCTATCTTGAAAAGAAATGACTAGTTAAATGGTATATATAACTTTGCTGTTTCCCAGCTAAATTTTAGCAATATAGTAGGAAGTTACCAGAGCTTCTGACATGCAGGACAATGTTTCATTTTAAGAGCTGCAGTGCATCATACCTAATCTATGTTCTCCATGCATGTGATTCTCCACAGTATCACTTGAATGTTAAGTAAAAAAAACAACCTTGTTCTTACCTTTAAGACACACTTTTATCTATCCTTTTGTGATATGCTGATTACTAGGGATGTGAAGCGACAAAAATTATTCTCCCTAGAAATAATGGGATGGGCATCAGCAGAGATAATGCCTCTGCATGCAGTAATTGGAAACTCCTCAGTGAGAACAGAAGAATGACTGCAAAGATTTGCCTGCTCTTGCTTGGAGTATAAGCTGTTATGAAGACGTGGAGCAAACAAGAGAAACTGAAAAGTCAGCATCAGAAAATTTCTTTTTCTGCTGATCCTCATGATGCATTGTAACAACAGGAAGAATTCTTTTCAATCCCACGGTGCATCTCTTGGGTATGTTAGCAGATGGTAATCTGAAAACGTTTCAGACATCTATGGCTTACTGCAGATAATGTTGAAATGGCATGCAACTACTATGGCGGTCAGTGCGTCTGTCATGGTTTTGGCTGGGATAGCGTTAAATTCTCTTCATAGAGGCTTACACAATGCTGTGTTTTGGATTTTTGATGAAGGTAATGGTGATGTTTTCAGTTGCTGCAGAGCAGTGCTTACACAGAGCCAAGGACTTTTCAGCTTTTCATGCTGCCCTGCCAACAAGGAGGCTGGGGGTGCACAAGGAGCTGGGAGGGAACAGGATCAGGACAGCTGACCCAGACTGGCCAAAGGGATGTCCTGTCCCATGTGGTGTTGTGCTGAACAATAAACTGGGGGGGCTGGATGGGGCAAAGGTGGGGGGGGTCTGCTGCTCGGGAACAGGCTGGGCATTGGTCTGCGGGTGGTGAGCAATTGTGTTGTGCATTGCATTATGTATACTTGCTTTGTATATTCTTTTACTATTACCATTATTATTATTATTATTATCATTATTTTCCCTTTCTTTTCTGTCCTATTAAACTGTCTTTATCTCAACCCACCAGCTTTTTACTTTTTTTTTTATGCTTCTCTCCCTTATCCCACTGGGTTTTAGGGGGAGAGTGAGCAAACGGCTGTGTGGTGGTGAGCTGCCTGCCAGGTTAAACCGCAACAGCATGCTAAAGAAACACAAGTGAGATGTTATTTGATTACTGGGGCACAGTGAAGTGCAGGAAGCATTCACTTCAAAAGACCAAGAGCCTTCCAGAAGCTGGAACCAGTTTACTTTGAAACCATTGACGTTCCATTCCTTCTGTAATTTTGGGCGGCCTAATTTCTGCTGTGTCTATGGCTAGCTGAACTTATCCTAGTCTATGCATTAGTTTTAATGCTTGTTAACTGAGGCAATTGCAGGATAATTGCAGAATGTGCTGAAGGAAGTTTGAAAGCAAGGTACAGATCTCTGATCGGCAATAGCAGTTCAGTGACAAATATAGAAATTCTAATCCCTGTCTGCTGTATTTTGCATAACATATGTGAAACTAACTCAATTTCTGCTAACATGTTGTGTTTTCAGACAAAGGCCAAGAAATTATGAACATTGATATTCATGAACAAGTAGAAAAAACACAAAACGAACCTGACAATGGAAAAGAGGATGGAAAAAGGCCCCATAAATTTGTTCATCCCTTAACTGATGATTTTGTTAAATATATATGCATGCGCATATATGAGTTCCATGAAATTTGAGTCAGTCTACTAGGAGAAAGACAGTAACACAGACATAGGCCATATCCTCATGATTCATTGTGTTAACTTACTAAGTTTTCAGAGAGTTTTGGTAGACATAATGTCAAACTTCAGTAATCACAATAGGGATAAAATTAAGTTTCTGAAGTGGTACACTTCAGATTTCACTTAAGATTTGCTGCAGTCACTTATTTCTCAACATGTTGCTGATTACAGTCCTCTAATTCAGTGAGGACTTTTAGGTTTGGATGACCTGTGAACTCTGTTTCCATGGGGATTTTCCACAGTAAATGCCAAACAAAGCCTTAGGAAAGTAGTGATAAACATGAAGATTTACATTTCTTCTAATTTCCACTATATAGAAAGAATGCTTCTTCCATCTGACAGGGTCTATTTGGTTAGATTATCATACTTATATATAATTATGAAGATTAAACCAAATCCATGTGAAATCTAAGCTTACTGAATGTGTATAACAGAGAGATGTTGAAGGATTAATGTTAATATAACAGGTACTGCCAATTTCAAAAGGTGAATAGAGTGCAGATTGTTGAGTTTTAATTATATCTGTAAATGTATTCTCTAATTTAAAAAAGATAAAATGCAGGTGATAACGAGAAAGTTATTGAAAAATGCCTTTATTTCAAGGAATTATTGAACTAATTTTCATATTCATAGTTAGAAATTATGCAGTATATCATCTAAACTGCTGGAAGAAGAGAATTTGGAATTAATTCCTTTTGCATTTTTACAGTGCTTTGAATAGCTTGTAAAATAGCTCTGAAAAGATTAAATGTTTCCTGCAAGTAAACTTTAGCTATTTACATATAACATTGCTTTTTCTATTACCAAGCACCTACATAAAGGAGCAACTGGCAAAGATATGATGGAGTTAATTTCAATTTTGCTTGTATATGCTTGTTCAGAAAAGCACACTGGAAAATTCAATTTAGGTATTTTATTATATTCTTCCTAAAAAATTCAATGGTAGGGCAACAATAGGAAAGTATACAGTCTCCTTCACTGAGGCTTTCTAGGTTTTCTCCAACTCTGCTGTATTGATATTAGCAACAACACCTCCAGAGCCATGGTGATGAAGTAACTTGTAATGACGTAGTATGTAATAGGGATGACCGTGGGAGCAACTCCCCGCTTGTAGGTTTACACCCTTCTGCTTCCTGATGGAACACCTGGAGGAGACCTGGATGGGAGATGCCCTGTGCCTGCCTGATGCTTTCCGTGGAAAACCCCCAGACGAAGACCTACTCTGTGCTCTGACCATAGTCTACCTGGTGACCAGGAATGCTAAACATACTTGCCTCGCAATTTGCTCTTAACTTTAGTGTTTCAGTTTTTCATTAGCAATAACTGATGCAGTAGACAGGTGGGCACCACTTTTGTCATTATAATTATTAATACTTATGTTACCTGGCAACTTTAGTCAAGGATTAAGAATATATTAGTAAGTATTTTGAGTATTATTTTTAGATGTAGGGGATATAGAGCTTGGTATGTATAGTGTGGACTCTGTTTGGAAAACTGGACTAATCTAACACAGGAAAAAAAATCCAAATAGGTAAACCATCCTAAATAGACAAATAAATACAAATAGGCGCTACAGTGAATAAGAGCAGGGGATGGGCAGTAGGGGTGGGTATGCGTGTTTTCAGCAACAGTGAAATTTTCTGCAAAGGTGGGTACGATGACACTACAAGGAAGGAAAGAGTAAAAATATGAGTGAGAAAGTAATGTTGTTTTCTACATAAGTCCTTCCTATGCACATGATACATGTCAGTGTCTCTTTACAGTGCCACAACAAGATGGAGACCTTTGTATGACCTTTTCTTTAGAAAGCATTTGAGAAAGATTTGAGAAAGAAACATCCATCAAAGCAACCCTTTACAAAAAGGCAACCTCTAATTCAAAAGACTCCTAAACCACGGATTCCTTGGAGCAGGAAGTATGTATTAAAAGGATATATACCCATACTTTTGTCTTTTGCTTCCCCACAGAATCGCAGAATGGTTGAGATTGGAAGGGACCTCTCGAGGTCATCCGGTCCAACCCCACTGCTCACACAGGGACACAGAGCAGGTTGCCGTGACCATGTCCGGACAGCTTTTGAAGATCTCTAGAGAGTGAGACTCCACAACACCTCTGGGAAACCTATTCCCATGCTCAGTCACCACACAGTTTTTACTTAAAAAAATGAAACTTAAAAAAACTTTTAAAAGTTTCTAAATATTTGCTTCTGACCACTGCCCAAATTAGTGGGCTTAGATGCACCTTTGGTCTGACAATTACTTATTCTGCTTTGTTATATTTTATTGCAGAGTTTTTGTTTACAGGGTAAAGGAAGAAGACAAGTTGTTCTCAGAAACAAGAAATCCCCTCTACAACGTCTTCTAATCAAAGCTCTCCAGAACTCTAGAATTCATCCTCCTTCTCTCCTACTTCATGCTGCCCCCCAACCTTGAACGTCTCTATAATTTACAATGTCTGCCTTTTCCCTCCTGCTTCTGATTTACAGATCAAATACAGAACTGTTTTTTTGTTTTTGTTTTTTTGTTGTTGTTGTTGTTTTCAAACTCACTATTAGCTTATCAGGAATAACATTTTAGCGCAGATTTTTGGAACAATACCAAACTGTGTTTAATACTACAGTAACCTGATACTGAGGAAAAAATTGTCTAGACTAATAAAGCTGAAAATTCCATGCATAAATTGTACATACGGTTATACATACATTATTGAGTTACTGTATCTCTGATAACTATGTAATACAATTTCATCAGTTAAAACTGATAAAAGAGGCTACAGTTTCCTTTAGCTTCCTAGCATCTTTCTCATAAATTATTGTCACTGTAAACAAAACTCTAAAATGCATGAATATAACTTCAGTTTAATACTTCAATAAATTACAGTTCTAATAGTTTTCCAGTGACACAAATAATAGTTTTATTGTAAGCGTGTGGCAAGCTTGGTAGGTCTCTTAAGTGACCTACATCTCTCAGTTCAGAAACCAACTTTTCCTCCTTGTATTTTCAGCACCAGCCCTCCCCACTTTGACAGTAAAAGATCATTAGCAAGCGCCAACATTTTCAGTTTCTGTCATTGTAGAAACCCATCAAAATTCTGTCCTTCATGACTCTAATCAGTTCTTAAGGTTTAATAGTAACTAGATGCAGCATTCCATGATGGATAGCAGCCCCATTTAATCAGTGCTCTTGTAATACTTAGTGTTAATGCATTGTGACTGTACTGCTGTTGCCTAACACTTAAAAGCATAAAATCCAATTGAAAATTGACTATACAGAACTGGCAGCTTCTCAGATCATCTAATCTGCCTCTTCTGTATATTCAGGGTTATAACTTCAGGCTTTATATGCTAAGATGTGTTTTCTTTCCTTTTTTTTTAACCCACTGAAAAGAACATAAAAAGCATCATTGCTTTGCATGTGTTTAGGTCTACCCAGAGTGTTAACGAAGGGTAAAAGAAGAGCAACTGCGTTGTGTAATCATGAATGATGAATGTGTCTGCTGATGATGATTCTGCTGGTGAGAAGACTATAGTCTACTTCAAAGGTTCAGTATTTTTCTAGCTGGCATTGTCTATGCATTATCTTAGGCCTTGTTTGATTCATAGAACATTTATTAAGGGCAATTAGAATGGCACAAGAATGACCCATTTGGTTTTTGATTCTTACGCTGTTTTTGAAGGCCTGGCAGACATCAAGTACAGTGGGATATTATTGTGGGTTAAGCACAGGACCCAGTAATAGTGTTTAATAATATTCTATTGTCCGATGTCAGTGACTTTTAGTGATTTTCCTAGAGTGCTTCACAGTACATCAGACTTCATTATAAGGGAGTTTAAAAAGATCAGGCTAAATTTTCTTTTCTGAGTTCTATCTCATTGTTATAATTATCATGCAGGAGCTTATATATTACAATACATTATTTTTTATTTTACTTCAGGATTAGTTATTCTTCCAGTATTTGCAATCTGGCATGGTGTTAGAGGTGAGTAAATTTTCACAATTTCATCAGGTGTTTTTACAGCTGAATTGTTACAAAGTTTAAACTCTTTGTATTTGCTTCTGCAAGTATTTGTGCAAGTAAGCTTGCTGGCCAAAATGTTCTTGAAAACAGCATATATTAAGTAAATATTAGAAACTATTGGCAAAAAGTAAATTCTGATTGTACGAATTCAGTAACCTTCACAGAAACATGACCCTGTTTACTTCCAGTAGGTTGGTTCCTGACTTCCAGTCAGGAAGCAGAAGTTGGTTGTGGTACTTCCTCCCTGCATTTTGATTTGCATTTTAAATGACATTAATAGAAAAATATTAGCAAAAAATCTTAAAATCAGCATTATTGAGAAATATTTGGGCAAAGTAGTCTAATTTAAAGTAATATAAAAGAATGATAAGCTCAGTGCAGACTTCTTGCAAACAAAGGGAGACTTTAAGCTGATTAACTGGACCCATTGAAATCACTTTGCCTGTTTGTAAAACTAATTGATCAGACCATAGCTTAAGAGCTCATACAAAATTGCTTTGAATATGTATAAAAATGTATATGCATTTACATGTATATATATGTGTGTGTGTGTGTGTACAACAGAAATTAATACAAGACACATAGAACATCATCAAATTACATACAAATAAAAACAATATATTTGTAGTTACATCTGTACCTGCCACCGCATTTATTCTCAGCCTTTCTTTAATTTATGTTTACTGTATCTTCTTGTTTCTTCTTTATAGCATGCCAGCTTGGGATATATTTTACTCAGGTTTACAGCTAACGGTAGGATAGTGAAGCCCTCCAGCAGCTTGTGTGGAGGGCATGGAGTCTCTGTCACTGCTGATCTTTAAGAACGAGGTAGTTTCATATGGATATATCACTAACGAGATAGGTACAGTTGATCCCGCTCTATGGTAGGCAAGACTAGATGTCCTCTTGAGGTTGCTTCCAGACCTATTTTTCTAAATTTCCAAACTACTTTTCAAGTAAGCAACTCTTCTTTGTTATTTCTGAGGAAAAGATCACATTTGTATTTGTATGTAGCAACTTTGGTTCATTCCATAAATAAATAACATTAGTAGATTACAGAAATGGGAGCTGTTAGATTCAGAAAATCACCTTCATTGCAGAAAAAAAATAGTTTTTATGATCAGTTCATCATGCGCAACCATGACTGCTATCTTCTGGGAAACAGTATCCAATTTATTCAACTCTTAGTGTGAACAAAATGAGGTGCGAAGAAAATTTATCCTTGAAATACTCCTCACTGCACAGAAATTCTATATCAAAGAAAGTACAACTGCAGCTGGAATGCAGGAGAATATGAAGTTTACTTCATTCTCAGTCTGTTCTAGTAGTTCTATCTATTACCCAAATTAAAGGAGTGTGACCTTGCTTGTCCCTGTATTTAAGCTCTTCAAATGTTTCCAGTGATTCTGCCCATTGTGAAATTAAAAACAAAACAAGTCATGTTTTATTTTTAGTTTCATATTAAGTAATGATATTATGTTGGCATCATTGCTTGCCTTGAAAGGAACATTCTCACTAAAGTTGCTAATAAAGTTACTTTCCATTTCCAAGCATGGAGGCCAAGGGCTTTGAAATGTTTAATGGTTTGGTTTTGTCAATATTAAGTATTGTTAATATTATAACAATCAGCACTTTCTGAACAGTGGTCCTCTTTATAGTATTTCAATACACAGATACATATACTCAATACTTGGTAACTTTTTATTGAATGCCTTTATGATCATCAAAGATGTTTCATGATTGGACCAAAATCTGGTGGTTACATATAGTCATGTAAACATAAGCAGATAACCTTCAGTGAGGACTGAGGAATATGCACACATCAGTTATGTGTGTGCTCAGAGATTCCAAAAGATGTTTTTCTTAGACTGAGGAAGATGATATTGATGACTTGGAAAAGTTGAGACAGAAACATAATGGTTTCCTGCTAAGTCAATTTGAAAATATGATCTGTATTTTTAATTGTTGCAGAATTATTATTATCCAGACAGTCTGCAGGTGATACATTGACATTTAAAATTTATGGCATTATTTTTTACTGTATTATTTTCTTTACAAATGCATGTCATTCAAAAGTTGTTAGAAGAACTTCAAGTTGGGCAAGGTTAGTTAAGCTATTTCTGGTTTTCAAGAGGATAAGGTCTCACTGCTTACTCTACAGACATCCTTTGGATGGTGTCTCAAGAACCACAGTGTTTACCCGTTCTTTTTTGTTTGTTTGTTTGTTTCCAACAGTGTGAGTATTTCTAATATTTTGGGACCCAAATTCTTCACCTCAACTGGACACATTAGACTAGCTGAGTTTCTGTAGGGCATGAAGTTCAAAAATTAATGAAGTGCTTTGATATGAAAAATTCTATTCAACAGATAGTTAATGGTCATTGAAGGAATCCCATAATGTTAAATAAAAGTTTATTAATTTACTCAGTGTTATCTCAGTTATCTGTCATCTTCTTAGACTGACCTGCCTAATGAGTTGTTCATGTCTTTAGGAAAAGAGGCCTTTAGGACGAGCTGAATAAATTATGAACATCTATTATGCTTGTAATAAGAGTCATACCACGACCTTGCTGGTTCCTAATGAGCACAGCTATTTTGACTTAATTACCTGGTGACACAACAACATTTTAACTACAGTTAAACTGAGACACCATACACCTTAAACATCCAATGATACTTATGTAGATAATTCTGAGTGGGTGATCTCACAACAGATATGTTAACATAGCATGTGCCTGGTCATAGGTAAACTTGCTGTTTTATGGTAGAGTTACATTTGCTTTCTATCTTTTTTTTTTTTTTTTTTT